>JALBCR010004444.1:0-102668 GCA_030710515.1 Abscondita cerata | reverse complement strand
AAAAAACAATTTCTTTAAATACTTTTGAAAATTCCATACTCATATATTTATTACATTAACATCGTTTATCCGTTGAAAATGTTTTAAAATCTATTAGGCTTACGCAAGTAAATTTCTAAATTTTGGTCATTGAAATTAAAATTTTTAACATAGAAACGCTATCCCTTTTTATGTTGGAACGAATGTTGAATTTTCTTATATTACAATCTAACGTACTCAACTGTTTGCATCTAAACAATATTATAACAAGCCTACTCATTTACTAAAGGTGTTGCTAAAGGTATGCAATTGTAGAATTTCTGACTAAGCCGATAAGGAATGTGACTCATAAACGATAATCCGGAAGACTCCTCGTAATACATTTGTTTCAATATCAACTTTAGGAAATGCTAACAGTTAACGACTCAAGTGTTTTCAATGTGAACGAATCATTAATTCTATATAAAGATTACAGCAAATCTGATGGAATTAAATACTTACACAGACCATCACCCGAATTCTCAAAATTTGTGTTTTTTATTGAAACTTTTACTGAAGAATTTCATCTTTTAAAACAGATTATGGTTTATTGGAAAAAATTAAACTCCGTATAAAAATGTCTCAACAGCAGTGTGAATTCATGGTTCAGAGAATGCACACTCTAAACTGTTAATTATCGATCAGTTGGTTAAAATAAAACTATATCGAACCTTAAAGTGGGAGGCTAATAAACATATTTCTAATAGCTATAATTACAGTGATGTCACAAAACCACACCGTAAAATAAGAATATTATCTGCATAAATAAGTGTAAATGTTTGGATATGTTTTATGTATAGCATTGTATTAGGTACGTTATTATTTATGTGTAAATTGTTTGTAAATTATTACTATTATTTTAGATCAGTTGGAATTGTAATTTTGAAACAATGTTTATAATTAATGAGCTATTTTACTTTAATTAAACTATTTTAATTCGAAACCATGATATTTTGATACAGTTTCAAAGGTAAAATCCTAACTTTTTATCTCTACTAACAGATAACAAAGTGTCACTTTTCGTAAATTATTTTTTTCCCTCGGGAAAAAAGTGAGTACTATTTTTAACACCAAATTTCCCTCAATAATTTTCTAATTCTATTGTAATATGATTTTTCAATATTAAATCGTCATTTATTTCGTCACAGAAAAGAATAGTGTATTATACACGTATTATCCGCACCGCGTCGGGAGACAACACACCTCAAGCTAAAATCTAGTACTTTTATTTTTAGAAGTAATAGGAATAGGTTTTATTACCAAGTGAATTTAAATTTGAAGGTCTAGTGGAACCCACTTTCCCTAAAAAACACGGTAACTTGTTGCCTTTTGAATTGAAAAATTTGAAAACCAATTTTTATTTAAAATCCTTTTCAACTGAACACGTAAAACAAGTAGATACAAAAACCAATAATTTTGCGTTTCTGAACTCTAGTGGTATTTCTCCCAGTATGTTCTACTTTATTCCTAACGAAGTTATTAAATGACAAACAAATGTCAACATTATTATTTGCAAGTTAAAAAATAAAGTGCAAGCATAATTTGTAAAATAATTGTTTCTTATTTATCTAACACCGACCAAACCAAACTGTTTTAACAAATAACGCTTCGCATGTATTTTAGTAAATTATTAAAAAAACATTGTCGTTAAAATCCAAGATATGTATCATCAATGGTATTATTCATAAATGAAAAATTCGTCACTTTTAATTACTAGTTAATACGTTTACTAAATATTTGAAAACGTTGCAACATTGTATTGACAAAAGTAAATTTTACGGATTGTATGTTGCGCCATTTTACAACGGTGGAATAAATTGAACTATTCTATTTCAAGAATCGTACACATTATAACTTAGCGCTTCAGTACAGGTGAAAAGAGTAAACAAAAACGCAACCCAACATGCATATGTGAATTGCATCTGTGATACAAGCAAATACAAGCGGTTGACTATCTTTACCAATATTTCAATCAACGCTTATTTCAATCAACGGTTTAAGGGTGTTGTATAGGTACCAACTTTCTCTATGTGATGATTTTATTTAATTTCTACCGAATGGCGCATTCTATCACAAGATTGGTCGGTCATTTTGTGGAAAAAATGAAAATAAACATCTCCAAAAAATTGGCAGATGGCGCTGTGGGTGATTTTTTATCATTTCAGTACGGCTACGATAACGACCATAGTTCACTACATTTTGTATCGAATTTTATTGTGTTTGTTCAAAATCATCTTTATCAGATAATATGGGTCAGTTTTTTGATAAAATATGCAGTTCGGTTAAAATTAAATAAAATTAGTACATTGAGATTATAGGTATAGAACACTCTAATGAATATATACAGGGTGGGCCACGCTCAACGGGACGGAGCTTACTGGGAAAACGAAAAATGATATGAAATAGTTATTTGTCCAACAAGTGAGGAAAGCGATTCTTTTTCCCATTCGAGCTCTACGCTCGTGAGGCATTAGAGTGAGAATGGAAAAAGGCTTTCCTCATACCGTTAGGCACAACATTTTTTTCACGGCATTCCTCAAAAAAACAACCTAATGAAAGAAGTAATATTCTAAACGTAACTTATTGTTACAGAATTACGTCACATATTCGTACGTAAAAGCAAAATTTGATAATAGGTGGGTCCCAATAGTCTCGCTACAGTATTCTGTAGTATCGGCGTGGTCTCAATCTGTCATAGCGCAGCCGCGTAATTCTAACCAATGAATGTAGTCTAGCAATTTTTAAGAGTCGAAATATAATATATTAAATTAAACAAACCTGATTGAATACTAAATTAAATTGTTTAACTAAGTACTAGGCGCATATAGTTCTAATAACACATTCTTACATTTTTTTAAAAAGTATTTTTGTAAGACGACATTATTTTCGTCGCTAGTGAGGAAAAACGAATTTTCCTCACTATTTGTAGAAGAACAAACGTCCGTTTTCTAAGTATGCCGTGAAAAAAGTTATTTGGCAGGAGTACGTACGTTAGTGACGGCTACCAGACATATACAGGGTGTTCCAAAAAGCGTGCTATATCAAAGTTATGTTTTTTTAAATGGAACACCCTATATTTTATTCTATGTTGGAAGTATACTAAACAAAATAATGTTACTTTATTAAAGCTTCCCTATACCCATTCTTTATAGTTATCGATTTAAATGACTTTGTTTGCGAAATTAGTACAGTTTAAATACATTCATTACACTTCGCCAAAAAATTAGCTAACGAATTGTTGGCTATTAATTCCCAATTAGGGGGGCCATCGATACGAATTATTGTAATATAAAGTTTATTTACAGGGTGTTGTTGATTTAGAGTTTCATGACAATACAATATTTTATACAATTACTACATTATTCTAAATGGGATGCCCTGTATTTTAATACTGTAATAAAAGGTTAAAAAATTGTAGTGATTTGAAAGGGAATTGGATATCTAGAAGTCTCATCTACAGGGTGGGCCATTAGTGCGTGCACGTACTATATCTCGGAAAATATTGGGTTTAGAAAAAAACTTTTTCTACGATCTGCAAAAAGTGGCCACTTTTTGCAGCAATTACTGTGCCAAAAGTTTCACTTTTTTGCAAGTGCAAAAAGCAATTTATCAGTAAAGTGAATTATTTTTTTCACTAGCGTAAAAAGTAGTTTTATTTTATTTTTTTTTATTTTTTCGATCGTAGAAAAAATGTTGTGGCACATTTGTTGCACTCAACATGATTGCAGCTGTCGACTTCGTCTCGAGTTGCAAACTTCATGCATCGTGCAACAATGCAGATCATTAAGGTGCACATTTTAAAACTATTTTCGTTTATACAAGGTGTTCCATAAAGGCGCGACATACGAAAGTGAGGTTTTTTTTAAATGGAACTATCTATTTTTTATTGCAAATTTGGATTCCTTGGGCAATTCTAACGTGACTTTATGTAATATACATGGTGTCGAAAATGGACGTTTTCGCGTTTTTTCACTTTTTCCGAAAAAATGGAATAACTCAGTTATCCTGGAATTTATCCAACAGCTATTTTGCAGTTTTAATATGCATTACATGTGCTAACTAAAGCTAGTTGTTCACCTTTCCAACCTTGCTAAGTTTTGAGTAATCAAATATTTAAATTGAACTCCCTAAATTCATGGATAACTTGATTTTTTTAAATGACACCACGTAGTTTTTTACTGTGACCCGGTGAATGTAGAATTTCATAATTTTGATTTTTGCTTTTTTACTTTTTTAATACTTAAATATCCCCATCAAGCCATTAAACTTTCATAATAAAAGAATTAGAGAATCTGACAAATCAGTTATCTGCGACTTCCCGTGAATTGCTGCTTGTTCTTGTTAAACTAAATAACTAGTTAACAATAATGGATAGTAATGTTTTGCAAAATGAGTTGATCGACACGATATTTGTCCTTGGAGAGTGTTGTAAAAATCCCCTACTGGCCAGCCGCATGTACTACAGAACGAAATATCCTGAGACAGTGTCAGTTTGCTGATGATGATAGCTTAGCTATTGAAACACGTGTTCGAGTATAGTTCTTTATGCAGGCAATTATACAAAATAGAAAAGAAGACAAGGAGTAACAAATAAAGAAAATGAATTTCGAGTTGTATTGTCTGTGGTAGAAGATCCCCATATAAGCACACGAAACTTTTTCCGTGAATTAAAAATTGAAAGAACCTCGTTAAGAAGACTGATAATGAATGAATAAATAAATTTCATCCTTACCTAATTCAGTTACACCAGGAACTAAATAATCCTGATTTAATACTAAGAAGCAATTTTTGCGTTTGAATATAACAACAATTAAATCCAAATCCAGTTATGTTTACGGTTGAATTTTCTTTTCATCGGAATGGATTTGTGAATAGACATAGCTTTCATTATTATAGAATCCCCACTGTTTTCGAGTACACAGCCAACAAAAGTGGACGTCAATGTTTGAGCGGGAATTTTTAACAATAACATGGTTGGCACTTTTTTTCTTAATGGTATTTTAAAATGGTGAGCGGTACCTAGAATTTCTGCAACATAAATTATTTGAGTTCTTGGAAGTTGTGCCTCTAATGAGAATAAAGAACATGTATTTCCAACAACATGGGGCAGCTCCTCACCATGTACGTACTGTCACGACTTGGTTAAATAATGCATTTGCTGAAAAGTGGATAGGAAGGGCAGGACCAATCCGTTGGGCGAAGATCCTTCCATAGAAGAATTCAGTTTTGTTTACAAGAACAAGTGGTCACTTTGAACATTTGTTATTTATTTGTCTTAGTTTGTTATGTGAAAATTTTTAAATAATGTACCTATGTGTACGCAAAATCGCAGTTGTATACATTCTAGGATAACTGAGTCAATTTTTTCGAAACGTCAATTTTTTTCCGGAAAAAGTGAAATAACGCGAAAACCGTTCATTTTAGACACCATTTATAAGGTTACGTTAGAATTGCCCAAGGAATCCAAAATTGCAAAAAAAACATACCGTTGGTATGTCGCGCTTTATGGAACACCCTGAAAATAATTTTAAAATAAACCCAATATTTTCCGAGATATCGCCCGTCACGCGCTAATGGCCCACCCTGTATAATAATCCTGAGCCTTCTTGCACTCGCTAGCATTAATTAATACATATTTACTTAATTACATTACTAATTTAAAAAAAGTAACTGAATATATGTATTTCAGAGTTCACCTCCGCAATTATCGCCAACCGGTCGAACCGAGGATGTAGATGCAATTGTAAGCATAATCCAAAAAGCTGAAAAGTTTGTATACATATCGGTAATGGATTATTTTCCATTGACTATTTATTCTCCAAAAATTCAATTCTGGGCGGCATTCGACAATGCTCTAAGAGCAGCTGCCATTAATAAGGTACAAGTACGTTTATTAATAAGTAAATGGAACCATACGCGTCCGTCCCAATACTACTTTTTAAAATCATTGACGGATATCAATAATTCTTATTCAAATGTCAAACTTGAAGTGGTACGTACTTATACCGTTTTTATGTTAGCATTATGAGAATTTGTTTCAGCGCCGTTTCATTGTGCCCGCAACTGATGATCAAGCAAAGATTCCTTTTGGACGAGTAAACCACAACAAGTACATGGTTACGGATAATACTGCTTATATTGGTACGTCTAATTGGTCTGGAGATTATTTCACTGACACTGCCGGAATTGGAGTTATTATTCATGATCCTGTGTATAATAGAAATGACTCACATGTAACCATTCGAAGTCAATTGCAAGCAGTTTTCGAAAGAGACTGGTACTCAAATTATTCATTTCCTCTCGGTTAATTTAAAAATTTGTATAGTCTTTATGATTCTGTACATTTTTAACATTAAAACTTTACAATTATTACATTTTATAATTATTTAAATAGGTAAGCGAATTATTGGGTGCGGTTCATGGTGCTTGTTTCTAAAACATAAATCATAACTTTAAGAACGACCAAAATTAATCTGAATACAGTACAAGGTTATGAAATAAAGTAAGGAAATTCCAGTAGTAAGTACTATCATCCGAAGTGCTCTGATTCTACCTCAAGTAAAATTTTTCCCGCCGACTACTATAAAAAGTAGGCGTTTCTCCACTGTATTCTGTTAGTGAAAACGTCAAATTGTAAATGGAAGGGGATAACTATGTGAAAATTAATTCAAGAAATCTGATTGGCTTACAACTGTGTGTAAAAAAAAACACACTTTTTATAGTTGCAATCATAGTTATCGCTAATATTTCATACGGAAAAATTTCGTGTAAACACGTTTTGTGTTTTCAAAACTTGTTTTGAATATGTATCATAATGAAATATGTGTATAATTAGTACAGGTTGTAAAATCCTAACGAATGTATTACTACGACTCGAGAGTAGAAAATGATAATTACTGTAATGTTGCATTTGAATAATTTGAATTCCCCACCAATATTCAAGTTATAAACAGTCTTTGTTAACTGTTAATATAGTCGCTAGATGGCCAACTAGATCGTTGTGTTATCTCTTCTTTTGTTTTCTCCTATGTAATGTAATTTCTACTCAACTTAACGCTTATATTGCCTCCGGATTTACATGTTACATTTATTCTGTCGGGAAGGAATGTGAATCTCACTTTTTCGTTGTTTTTCTCTATCATCTGAATCTTCTTTCCTTCTTGCTAGGGGGTACACTGGTTTGTTTGGGGACTGGGTGGTATCAACGTGAGGGGGTTCCAGAGCTCTTGTTTCTTACCAAATAAACCATTCTTAGGGCGCAGTACGGGGGGTACAAGACCCGAAGCAGGAGTAACCGGTTACAGCTATCAACCTCTGTCGATAGGTCTTCGGTTGGAGTCTAGGCACAACCCCAGTTTGTGTTAAGATGTACCAGTCTTTTCTTTTGGAATTTTTGGACACAATTATTAGGATTTTTCTTTCTTTCACAGTACTCTCAGGGACAGCAGCGTAGCGAGGGGGGCCAGTGGGGGCAACTGCCCCCGGCGCACCATGGGGGGCGCCAAATTGACGTTTGTACTTTTCATTATTATATATTGTCAAATATGTATTTTTAAAATTATATTTAGTTTTGGTTTTGGTGACAATTTAGCAATGTCTGAAAGTGCCTGACTTTCGTAAAATGTAAAAACATTGTAGAACAAAAATAAAAATACTAAATGAAAATTTGTTTTCAATATTTGAAAAATAATGTGATGTATAGAAAATTTTGGCTATAGTTAAAGGTTTATTTTATTGTAATATTGGCAACCGCAACCCTTTAATAAAATAAAATCTTAAATAATTGGATAGCACTTAATTACTTACCGTTGTCACACACAATTTCAGACGTAGAGGTGGTGACAATGTCAGTAATTTCATTATTGTTCCTAATCATAGGATCAATTAAAGTAGACGAAGAAGAAGAACTAACGACATAAACTTAAAACTTTTCTTCAAACTCCGCTTTCTTCTTTCGTTTATTTGCACCTGACTGATATGTTTTTGTAATTGTAATTAATTTTTATTTTACAATTTCTAAGAGATTGTCACTAACAAACAACTAACAAAATACTATATGCTATCTGCTATGCTATCAAATATATTTAAAAGAAAAACAATACCGATCTATGCAGTACTGTGAAACTTGGATTCAAGAATGCAAAGTTTTCACTTTTACGGTAAAATAAAAGAACGAGCATCGAGCAGGTACTCGGTGTTTCATACTTAATCCCGTCTTAGGATTATGTGCTTTGTTAAAAATATTTAAGTAAATATTGGCCACTCTCAGTGTTTCATACTTAATTCTTTCTTAGGATTATGTGCTTTGTTATTAAAATTTCTAAATAAGTATTGTCCGCCGAGTTTACGAATTTTACAAAACAACGAATCAGTGTGGTTGAAAAATATTGGAATTTGGTTGACAACCGTTTAGATAGATATTAGATAACTAGAAGCATATAATATTATTAAAAATGGTAATCTACTATTTATGACACTCAAAGTCCAATTGCTGCACTGACTGCAGGCCCTTTAAAGTCGCGGGCCTGGTTCCACCGAACCCAGGGTACCATTCTAGCTACGGCGCTGCAACAAGTACTGTCTGTGTATGTGCATAACAAGTAGTGATTTTGTTTTGTGTACTGTAAAACGATTTTAAGGTAACATAATCATATTTTTTTACAAAATCAAAATATTTCTAGTAGGTCAGAGGTTTCCAAACTTTTTCGGCTTGAGGCGCCCTTATAAGTTATAAATTTTATACGTTCCCTGGGTGCCTCTATATATCATATGTTTTGCTATATAGTGTGCTTGAGGAGACGCCCTAGGCCCTATCCAGGGCACCGGCCGCAGCACACAGTTTTGAAATCTCTGATTTGGTAATAAAAGGGTTTATTTCATGATAAGCCACAATTTGACTAAAACTAACAATAAACTAAAGGATTTAACTTAATGGCCATTTTGGTGGCTTTTATATAATCGTTATTTGCCAACAATTTTTTTATTTTGTACTTTATAGACTTTCAATAAAATGAAACGAATTCGGCAGAAAAATTAAGTGGGGCAGAAAGTAGAAAACGAAGAAAAATGCATGATACAGAATGCGCGAAATCGAGTGAACTTTTGACGGCATTTCTTAAAAGTAAAACTTCTGATGTTGAACCTGGAGAATTAAAACAAATACAAGATGTAACAACCGAACACAATGATATGGAACAGGAAAGGACAGAAAATTAAACAGTAGTCGTAGTGAAAGTGAAAACGAAACCAATTTAAATGAAACTGAACACCAAAATTTATCAAAATCTGAAGATTCGAACGATAATACGACTGAACAAATCCGTTTGTTAACTGATGTAATTCACCATCGGGACTTTGGCTATTTAAAATTTGACCAAACAACAGGAAAAGCAATGATATCAGATGCATTACGCCTAGAACTTGTGGAAAAAGGATCCATTTATTTTCAGAACAGTGCTGGGCCTTTTGCCCAAACAAATAATAGATCTATTACATCTTCTTGGTTTACAAAAAAGTTAGGAAAAGGAGAAGGAGGTATAGTAAATCGATCTTGGTTGCTATATTCTCCTTTAAAGTGTGCAGCGTTTTGTTTTCCATGTCTGCTTTTTCCATCAGTTGGTTCACCTAAAAACTGTTCAAGTTTAGAAAAGGAAGTTGGGTTTAATCATTGGAAAAAAACAGAAAAAATGACTATGCATGAAAATTCCGTAAGACATCGAATTTCTTTTCGAACATGGAAAGAAATGGAAATGAAGATAATTAAAAAAGTAGGCTTTATAGATGACCAATTACAAAAGCAAATTGATACAGACAAAGAAAAATGGCGACAAGTACTTAAGCGATTACTGTGCTGCATTAAATATTTAGCAAAACAAAATTTGGCTTTACGAGGTCATAGGGAAAGCATCGTAGAAACTCATAAAACCCTGGAAATTTTTAGAACTGCTAAAATTTATGGCAGAATTTGACCCAGTTATAAAAAACCATCTTATGTACGCACAGCAAAATCCTAGGTCGGTCACTTACATTTCGCCAACTACCCAAAATGAATTTATTCAATACCTCGCAGTTTCAGTTAGAGAAAAACTTTTACTTGGCATTCAAGATGCTAAATACTATGGCATAATGTTTGACTCAACTCCTGATAATGCTCATAATGAACAGATATCAGAAATTGTACGATATGTAAATATTAATTTTAAGAATAAAACAGTAACTATTGAAGAGACTTTTCTAGGCTTTATTCAAACCTATAAAAAAGATGCAGCCAGCATTGCAGATATTATATTGGAACAATTGGATAAAGATAAACTGTCTTTTAAAGACTGTCGATCACAATGTTATGACAATGCATCTGTAATGTCTGGTTATAAGTCAGGGGTGCAACAAAGACTCGCAACAATTAACCCTAAAGCGATATTTGTAAACTGCGATAACCATACACTTAATTTAGTAGGCGTTCACGCAGCTAGTCAAGAAGTAGAAGCTGTTACGTTTTTGGTACCATTCAAAGTACGTATGTTTATTTTTCAAGATCCACCTTACGATGGGATAAACTAAAAAATGCTTTGGGTGTTTCCGTAAAGTCAGAGTCAGAAACTCGCTGGAGTGCTAGAGCAGAAGCTGTTAAACCAATATATAATCATCATAACAAATTAATTGAACTGCTAGAAAATATGGCAGAGGATCATAACGAAAATGCCGATACAAGAGGTGATGCAAATCGGTTATTGCATGGACTATTGAAATATGAATTTTTTGTTCTTCTTCAATTCTGGAATATTGTACTTGCAAAAATTGACAGAGTTCAAAAAAGATTGCAAGACCACACAATAAACTTCCACAATGCTGCTCAAGACATTCGGGCTTTAGATGAGTATTTTCTTCAAGAGAGAAATGTCCTTTGTACAAAATCTACTGAAGAAGCAAAGAAGCTATGTGATTATTATGATGTGCAAGTATATAGACGTCAACGGAAGAAGAAAAAAATGCCTGGAGAAATGTCGGAGGATGTAGCGCTAACTGCCGAAAGCGAAATTATAAGGGTTATGAAAAGTGTGCTAGATAAAATACACACGGAATTGAAAGATAGATTTAATAATTTATTCAAACTGGATTCTAGTTTTGGTTTCCTTCTTGATATAAATAGTTTGATGGGTACATCTACAAACAACGAAACATTAAAACAAAAATGCGACAATTTTGGAAATTTTTACGATTCAGATTTAGACGCTTTAGAGTTATTTAATGAGATAATAGACTGCAGAATGCTTTTAAATGCGAGATGTGATGTGCATCTTTCAACACCACAAGACTTGCTTCATTTTATTGTGCAATATGGGGAAGATGTATTTCCAAATCTTAGGAGTGGGCCTTCAAATTTTGTTGACAATTTGTACATCCATTGCCAGCTGTGAAAGATCTTTCAGCAAATTAAAACTAATAAAGTCTTACCTCAGATCGTCTATGGCACAGGACAGGTTATCAGCACTAGCTTTATTGAGTATAGAAAGGAGACTACCGACAGCATAGATTTTGATAAAGTCATCGAAAATTTGCAGCAATAAAGGCTAGGAAAATTTGTTTTAAAATAAATTGTACATGTATATGTATTTTTTTATTTGTTTTATGAATATCAATGATTATATAATATAGAATAAAAATATATTTAAACTGTACTTTTTTTTCCTTATGCTTTTCACTAAAATGATAAAAAAAATATGACTAAGACTAAGAAGAAGAACTCAATTCGTAAATAGACATAGTAATACTAATATATATTTTACATAGCTGAATTTAAAATAAACTCAATTTAAAATGAAATTTTCAATATTTTTATGAGGGGTTGGGGGGCGCCATGACTGTGTTTGCCCCCGGGCGCGGCACACCCTCGCTACGCCACTGTACAACTGCATTGTACCCTTTAAACGCATACCTGATGTTTAATTAAGCATTTCTCGTTTTATTTACCAAAACAAAACAAAATATTTTCATTATCAATTGGTATTAATTTTGATTCATAAGTTTCAAGGGATGTCTTTATTTTATTCGGAAACTTTAAGCATTACTTTACATAAAAAAAATTACCACTTTCCAAAAATTCCAGCAAACATCTGAAATGCGTGCATTATTAAATCAATTTTTAGAACTCAACCCTTATAGTGGTTCCATTTATCGAAACAAAGAAACTCTTGTTAGCAATTTTATACAACATAGTCTGCAATCGTTGATTTACTTAATCTACAATAAATTAATTCATGCCTACATTTTTTGTTTTTATCCTTGAATAAAAATTTTATTTTTAAAGTTATCAAAAATAGGTTTGACAGTTACACGGTTTGAGTACATACGCACGTTTACAAATTTTTGTTAAAATTGGTTGACATATTGAAAATTGAAAAAATTGATGTTATTCGAATACAATGAAAATTTGTACGAATAGTCTCTAAGTATAATTGAATTGTGAAATGTGGAGTGTTTTTGGTATATTAAAATTAATTATTCTTAACACGGGTAAATGAATATTTACGTAATAAGGAACCATTAGTAAAAATTATAATTACATCTTGGTCGCCTTTGTAATTCCTATTATTTTAGGTTGTTTATTTAAGTATTAAATTAGATGCTAACATTTTAGCTTATAAATTAAATAAATTTTAATTTTGATATTTCATTTGGTTTTAGGGGAGTTTAGAGACCATTTTTGCAAAATTTCATAATATTTGAACGCCATTAATTTTTAAATTTTTTGAACTTTAAAATCGTACAACATTTTTATTTTTAAAGTTATTAAAAATCTGTTCGACAGTTACATTTAATAATATTTTAAAGTACACTTTTGTAAATTTTCATCAAAATTGGTTGACATTTTTTATTTCGACAAGAATCGACCGTAACCATTTTTTTTAAATTTTCAAAATCAACTGCACCATCTTTGTTTATTTATTTAGAAACCGATAAAACCAAATTTTCGTTTAAATCAAATTATTACATCAAGTACTTGAAAATTGAATCCGCCATTTTGAATACATAGTCAAAAACATACTATAAGATACTATTGATTATTTTTCAATTGTTTTAGGACCGTCAAAAAAGCCATTAAAAAATTTTGACTTTGGGGCGCCATCTTGGCGTAACTATTGTTCTAACATAAAATTTTACTAAAAAAGTTGTTTATTTGATTGCCCTCTATAACCCCTCTCAGGCTGTAATACATATATTAGACACCCTATATATTTTACATGATATTAAAAGGTATATACATGTTTTGTAAATAAAAATGCAAGAGTGATACAGAAATAACACGTATCTTGCAAATTTTAATTTTTTATCAACAGACAAAATAAAAATAAAGCCTAAATTCAAAATTTATCTTAAAATAAATATATAAATAATAAGAACGCTATGTCGCATTAAATTTTAGTTGTTATCAAATGTAAACACATAAATTTTTAAATTAAAAAAAATTTTCTATTAATATTAAAAAACATTATTCTGTGTCCGAATCATCGGAAGTAAAATTTTGATTTTCAATTGTGTAACTGATGTTTCTACAATTATGTCTTCTATCGTTAACGGTGTTTGATCTCCAATAAACCCTGTTGGTTTTAAATAACCATCTAAAAACCAACCGCAGTTATCAGGCTGAATCTTAATGCATACCTACAAGGTCCGTGACATTAAGCCACATGGAATTGATAAAAATCGTCCGTAAATTTTTTTGTTTCAGTGATATCCAGCATGGTGATATAGTGTTATTGAAGTCAAAACTTATTTTTTTTTAAACTGTTCGGTGTCTTTTTAGAAGAATAATTTTTATGAAAAATGTGATATCTCGCATCATTCACTTTGGTGCAGTTCTTGATGCTATACATACTAGCAGTAAATTCTTGGACGATGTCAATTCCTTCATTAATGTAAATATCGGCTCCATCTGTTAATGACACAAAAACAGTTTGATACATTTCATTTTTTGAAGATAGCTTAAAAGGTTTTACTTTTCCTTTATTGTAAAATGCTGCAGTGTAATCGCAACCAGTAAATGCATGGAATGCAGGTAGACTTTGCATAATTTGGCTCCCAACTGGAATGCTGCGTCCTCTTCTATCACATGGAATATGGTTTGGACCTCTCTTTCGCACGTATTCATTATCGGAGCGATATCTTACTTACTCGACAACCGCAATTTAGGACCGATTTTTCGAAGACAATTCTATATCACCATGTTTGGAATAAAATAATGTTTATTTTGATATAAAGCTTATTCATTAACCACACCGGTGCCTGATGTTTATACCTGCCAACCTAAAAGTTATGACAGGAAAAAAATAGACACTGCATATTCTATAGACTTCATACTTTTTATTGATTTGCAATCTTCGTAAAAAATTAATTTTTAAATTTTTAATTAATTATATGCTAGACTGAAATTTTTTAGGCAACCCACTTGCAATATATTTAATAACATATTTAATTTGATATAAATTAATTTTTAGTTATTCACCAGCTCGGTGAAGGTCGTTTTATACTCTAATCTTAGACTATTAGTTATTAAAAACTTGACACGATAAAATAGTAGTACATAAACGCATAGACCTGTCTCAAAACTTTATTTGTATAAAAGTACAAGTAAAGAACCGAAAATTAGTTTAAAACAATCCTAAAACTAAAATATAAATTCATTATTGACTAAATCATAAACACTGTTGTACTTTAAAATATCCTTCTCCAACTTTATTAATTTATCCATCGCAGTTTTGTGTATCTTTGAAGACGGATGTGTATATCTCAAAGCAGTTATCATCTTATGGACGACGTAGTGCATCCATAAAACATTGGTGTAGGCCTCAAAATGTTCCCATTTGTTACTAAATTTAATTCGTAAATATTATAAGCTCTTTCAAACTGGCATACGACTTACCCATTTTTGTTTTGCATTAGCTTATAAATTTCAAACTGGTATTCTCCAGAAGCGGAAAATAGATCTGGGTCTTTACTAATGTCATTATATATAACGGCGTTGTCAATTTTCACCCGTGAGAGAGTGAAATCGATGATGGAAACTTCAATTCCGTTAGTTGGTGTGAGAAATTCTCTTCCATTTATGCAATATCTAAGCAATTTATTCTTGTCACATCTAAAGATGAGGATATTCCCCCAATGTAAATCTCTATGTTCGAATTCCAACTCTTGCTCCGCGACTGCTAAAGAGTATGAAATCTGTAACAAAGAAAATGGGTAACAAAATTCAAAAATGTTTTTTTAACAAATCAACCTGCTTAAAAAGATTGTAGGCTTCATCGGCATTTTTAAATAAGAAAGATTCCATATCCATGCCACCATTTGTCAATTCTAATATGATGTAGAGCTGGTCATCTCCGAACATCTCTGGAGAATCATTTTCGGATTTCTGTATCTCGTCATAAAGGTCCCATAAATCCAATAATTTTGCGGGATACCTTCCTTGAACGCATTTTACACATTTTACTTTAGAAAATCCGCTAAACTTGCTTAGTTCCCTAGAACCATAAAAAACAATAAGAACATTAAAATATTTTTAGAGGTCTTGTGTGTTATTTTTCGTTTAATTCATATACTAGGAAGGTAACGGAATCATTTTTATTATATAAAATTAACTGAACGATTCAAAATAAACTAATAATTTACAAATTGAAACCTTCTCTAAAAGTGGCACATCAAACTCAATAAGTGTAAACAGAAGACATTAACTAGCGACTATGAGACCTGTAATGATAAACAGTAATTTAATATATACTAAAGAAGAAGTCTCTTTGACTCTGAAAGTAGTTGAATGATATAGTCGGACATAAGTAATAAGTTCAAATAGATAAGGTTGCGTATGACTCATTCTGGATAAGTGCCTGAATTAATTTTCTTAAACGTATGTCGACGTTTAGTATGATCTTTTTAAACAGGTTAACATGTAATTATAGTATATTTAATCACATGTGGCTCATTTTATTTAATTTCCTGTATTAATTTCTATGAATTATGTAGTTATTAAACCCTAACATGTACAGTGCGTTTCAAAGAACGTGATCACATTTCAAATCAATAACTCGGGAAGTTTAAAAGATAGAAGGTTGGGACAAAAACTAACATCTAGGGTGCGTGTCCAAGTTTTTTACACATATTGAAAAACAAAAGCGAATCATCTGTCAAACTTATTAATATAAATTGTATATTTTTAAATGCACCATTCCATTCTGAGTTCAACGATATAGCACACTTGATACTTGAACTCAGGCGTTGATTAGTTTTAAAGAAGTATCACGAAATTTAAAGATTATAACTACTATAAATAAAGTGTCAATATACCGTTTGTCTCTGGCAAGACGCAACATAAGATTTTTACTATAGAAAAAATTTGATTGGATCTACTACTGCTATGAAAATTTCGGATTGTTAGAGAGAGCAAGTGTAGAATGTCTAATCTTCCTTCAAATATAAATATTATTCTTTAAGTTTGTAAAAAAATAAGTATTTATTATTTTGTGATTTTACGATATAGCTATTGAAGCAAGCATAATGAAATACTTTTGCATAAAACCTGTTCCTATTTAATTTGAGGTTAAATGAGTCGTTTGTTTTCTTGTATGTGTGTAAACTATTAGACATAATACTTGAATCTTGCAAGAATATGCAAGTATTCTAAAGCTAAAAGTTTATTTTAAGTCAATACAGTTGTTATATTAGATAAGACAGATATTTCGATTAATACGGATAGAGTACTTTGTCTCTACGCAGGTCTCTACCGACAAACAGAAGTTGGTGTTCTAAGGACTTTATTCGGAATCAGCGAAGTATAACCCAGAATTAGATGTGTTATACATTTTTAGCTTCTTAATCGTAAACAATTTGAAACTCATGGGATTAATGAAGATTTTTAGAAAATGCCCGATTAAAGGTTTTAATGTTATGAATAATGAGAGCGTGAACGTTTGTGCTTTAAATTATTTAATTTGCTATTTCTCTTTTGACTTTCTATTTCAGGTTTCACTAGAATCCAAGAGTCAACAAACAAGACAACAAAATTATTATTTTAAAACCATCCAAGAACAATTGTAAGAAATGTTGTAATTTCAAATACGGTTTTATATTAAAAGTGATTGTCGTTTTAAATTTTAATTACATCGTATTAAAAATTATTTTCTCGAAATGTGTTAGTAGTCCTGAAAAGGACCGATTTGTTTGTGGATATACAGAAGTGAAAGCTAATCGGTATAACATGCGAAGTGCTTGGCTTATAACAACTGGTTAAAATACTGTCCATTTACTGTTAAACAGTGCCCCAAATAGAAGTTTCGTTGCATATTTGCAATCATATTTGCTGGTATATTGAAGCAAACTTCCACAATTTTATCTCCATTAATGTTACACAAAATTCTTGCCTTTTGTCAGCATCGGTTTATGCTTTTTATTAACTCGACACCTATTTACACCACAGTCGATACTTGCGAATACTAATATTAGGGTTAAGTTGCACAGCACCAAGTACATTGACTTCTTCATCGTTATCCATCTTCTGGTTTTGTTGAACCTGCTTCGGACGCTTGTGTACACTGCGGTTTCTCTGCCGATCAGGAAAAAGTGTAGCAAACAAAGCAGAAGTGTTTCTATAGCTTTCACATCTGTATACCCCCTTAACCATTTGAACTTTCTCAGGGATTGTATACACACTCATTTTCAAAAATTAAATTAGAGAATATTAAAATAAGGAACACGCAATAACAATTAATTGTAACGTTTACGTCAATACGAAAATTTCATAGCCTTAGTGAATCAATTCCATTTTTTTCTATAGTGATATTCCTATGTTGCGTCTTGCCAGAGACACCCGGTATAAGTAGAATTATAATTTTAAAATATTTCGTACAAATTCAATATATTATCTGAATCATGAAAGATGACCCCTACGTCATCATTGTTCGAAACTATCAAATACACACGTTCGATATCGAGAATGTGCTGTTTTGCAATCAAAACAGAGATGAATGATTATGAGAACGCGAGAAACGGATAAAAATAATCCCCCTCTTTATTTTTTTTTACGAATTATGACTTTAGTTGTATTTTTAATAATCTGTTTTACCGATCCTGTGTCCGACAATTACCTACAGCGATCATAACAATTTTAATGGTGTTTTTAATGGTGAACAACTTTTTCAAACAAATTTTTTTGATATTTACAGAAATAAGGGCACTTTACTCTTGACTCAAAATCAAATTTTCGAATGCACCTCGTATATTACGCGTCTTTCGCTACATTTTGTTGGTGCATTTTTAGTTTTAGGAGATGCACAAACTTTTATGAAGAATAACTTTTTATCGAAAAACCCATAATAAATAAGTTTCCCATTTGGTGCGGACTTTGGGGATGACGCTGTATAAACAATTTAAATTCGCCACTAGGATGTCAAATTGTTTATCTTGATGAAACGTGGATTTATTCAAAAGGAAATCCAGAAAAGTCTTAGCGAGATGAAAGCACTCGAGGTCACGAAACCGGAAGGATGTGATGAAAAAATATTTATTCTTCTACATGCAGGAACAAAATATGGTTTTATCGATAATGCTTTTGTATGGCGCCGCAACTATTCGACGTTCCCTCCAAAATGAGGGTCGCTAAAAGACTTACCCGAATAGAGGAGTAGTATGAACTAGCTAACAAGTTAAGGATGTGTTTGTATCCAAAAAGTTAACATGGTACTTGTATATAGTTGTAATTAGTGAAAATAAACAATCAAGTTAATTTTTATGTTTTTTACTACACTAAACCCTAAATATAAAGGACAATAACAATTAGTATTTGCTTCTAAATCACAAAATAAGGATTACCATGGTGACTTAAATGCAGAACTATTTAAGAAATGACTTGGTGATCGTTACTGTGTAATTTACAAGAACTATCATTGATAATAATGGATAATGCTCCATAACATTCGACACTAATTGAAAAGTTTCTTGACCTATCGCTAAGGAATCTTATACTCCGCAACACTATAATTTGTAATAAACATGTTTTTAAATAATTTTCTTAGGATATGAATTTCGTTTTGTCATTAGTTGTACATATTCGTAAATATTTATTTTGAATTTACATTGAAATCAATTGTACTGCGTAAGATCTGTTTTGCTTTATAATATAATAATGTACTGTATATAATTATTTATTAATTTTATTTATGCATATTATTATCAAGATAATTGATACATGAATATGTTGCGCGTTACAACTGCATAAAATGCACATACGCTCACAACAACGTGATTGAAGTCATTATTGCACAATCGCGCGCGTTTTAAAATTCTTAACAACATCTACATATGAAAACTAACGTAGGTACTATAATTTTACTGCAATGTGAATGGTTTTTTGTTCAATAATAATAAATAAATAATTCTGTTTCCATATTTTATCTCTTAAATCGCTTTTAGTAAATTAAAAAAAATTCTAACCTAGAAGTGATGTTATGTTATGTATTTTGACTGTGGCCATTGTTGTGACGTTATACGATAGAAGTTATCGTTTCCGATTTGACTTTAGTTTTTAATATTAAATCATACGCATTTGCTTGTAATACCAATCTTGCATATACTGCATAAAATAATTAAAGAAATATATCAAACTAACACATTATTATGTTTTAAGTAAATCAAATGTAATGTTCATTACATAATAAAAAGAATTGTTTTACTGCAAATCTAATAAAGATAAAAAATAGCACAATATTGGCATTAGCCATATACCAATTCTTGATTTTAAGATAAATGAAGATTTAACTCTTTCAGTGCCCATCGCGCAAAAGGTTGTGTGAATCTACGATTGTCTATATTCGCTCAATTCGGGCATGTCTATGACGTTTCGTCGCTACCAATTCGCCGTCGAAGACATTTCGTCAATGGCTTCTTCGCCGCAGCCCATTTCGATGCTGATTTATAAATTTAACTAGTTTGATCAAAGTAAATTTTATTTATTCGTACACTTGGCCGGTTTCACCAACTTGACCCAAACTTAATTAGAAACAATAATTGCTATGGTTTTAACAATTGTATCTAAGGTTTTAATCTTTACTTAAGCTTAAGCATTGCCTAACTTGTGTTGGGAACATTATTGTTTACTATAGTTATTGAGTATATGCAATGAATTCTAAAAAAATGGTTTTAAATTCCTCCGTTTTAAAATAATCCATCCATATCTGTTTGTATTCGTCTTCTCCTACTATTACTTTATCTGTTTTTTTTTATTCCATTTGCTTTGGGTTTGTACACTTGTTTTGGTTATTAATTTTCTGATAAAATTGTTGTATTATTTCTCTTGCTTTCTTCTTCTACTTCTTGTAATTTCTCTTCTATCAATTTTCTTTTACTTTCTCTTAATAATTTGTTGCATTCGTTTCTTTTCTTTGTGTATTCTTCTCTATCTTCTTCTTGTTTATTTTGTAACCATTTCACCATTATCTTTACTTTTTCCTCATATTCCCTTACACTTTTGATTGAACTGTGATTGAACCGAGGGGGTGGGTATTCACTACCATAAATTTTGTACACCCATTGCCACATTTCCCAAAACATTACATACCATTGCCCCATTTCCGAAAGCATTGCCGTACCATTACACACCATTGCCCCATTTCCGAAAGCATTGTTGACCATTGCTGTGACATTATCTACATTTTTACAATAATTACTCGATTGTGGACCTGAATTGGTACAACTGTTATAAATAAATTGGCAATTTTTTAGAAAGTTTAGTTTTATTTAATGAAAATATTAGAAAAATAATAAATTGAAGAACGTAAGTATGTAATTATCTGTACTTATCTAAACATACATGCAATAGATGAATTTTAATATACCGGGTGGGTGTTTAGTGCGTAGACGGAGGATTCCTCCCGAACTATTAGAGATATCACAACTAACTTTGGCAAGGTAATACCTAGTTATTAGACCTACATATTAAAAAATATTTAAGTGTATACAGTGTGATTCGCAAACAAAAGCTGACGCAAAGTGGTGTTTTTTTAAATAGAACACCCTCAATATTTTTTTCAAAACTTGATTTCGCATGATATTTACAAGCAAAATTGTATAAGGTTTTAGGTACTTAAATGTGCAACCGTTCAGGTGTCATCCCTTTAATGTCGAAATCGAGTCAACTATGGAACCACGGTGCTATGGCTCTAATTAAGATTTTTGAAATCTAGTTGCGCCATTGACCTTTGATAAAATTCGACTTTCAAAATACGCACCAAACTTTTCCAAAAAGCGTAATGCTACGTGGTCGCTTTATGCGAAATGTAATTATTCTCGATTTTACCAATGGAACATCCTGTATATTATTTCAAAAATTGATTTCTCGTGAAAACAACAAGAAATAATATAAGGTTTTATAGTCATAAAACCAACTGTTCTTGAGATATTTTTTTTTAAATTTTACTTGACATTTTGTAATACTAAAGTTCTTCCTATGTACCACCCGCTGTCACAGTAGATGGCATAATAATTTTCAACCTTTAGTGCGAAATTTTTGTTTTCTTCATCATCACTTAACCTTTCATCAAGATTTTCGCTTTCACTACTGTTCTTTAAACTGACAGTATCATCGTTGCCAGTTTCAGAGAAATCAGTCTCTACCTCGGTCTCTACAACATCTTCTAGCTGAACTTTCATTGCTTTCCCTTGTTTAGCGATTTGCTTCTCTTCCTTCAACGTATTTTTTGGCCATTTTTTTTCAATTGTGACTGGAGTGTATTAGTTTTGTCCCTTTTACTCTCAATATCTATCAACTGATTAGCGAACAACCAACACAAACTGGACTGGAAATGCTGTAGTATTAACATTTTTTTTTAAATATCTTCAGTATTCTCTTTAAAATTTAAATTATCACATTGTGACACGACATTTAGTTCGCTTTTAATATATTCTTTTTCTTGTCCAGACATGTAATCTGGCGTTTCACCGGCGTGAAGTTGAGTTTCAAATCAAATGCATTTGAATTTAAAAATTCAACCCTGTCAACAAATTACCCAGATTTTTTATATGTTGGTTATTGTTAGCCAGTTTTTATAACCCTGCCAACAAATTACCCCAAAGTGGCGTCAGGGAGTGGCAATTCTTATTCTAAGTGTAAAAATTGAGCAAAAGCATTAAACATTCGCAATTAGGTCGCAGTCACACAGGAACCACCGTCTGTTAGCACCTACCAACAAACACCGATCCAATGTGCCTTGGTCACACATACGGTCAATCACCGTATATCAAATTTAGACCACAAATCTCTTTTCTATGAGATATTGTGTTTCATTATACAAAGAATATTCCATTTTTCTATCTTCATTGTCATGATAAAATGCATGTTAAAATATAACTTCTAATTCTAATTGTGTAATTTGAGTTGTTGTTTTATCTCTTTGGCTCAACTGATGTTGTCCCACGCCTTATCGTTTTACCAGGTTTTACGCATATATCGCGGTTGTAGAAGAACTATACAAGGTGGTCCAAGTTATAGTAGCAATGATTCACCATTCGATAGTCCATCGAAAAATAAGACGATATACATACTTCGATTTTTTTCAAAAACCCTCCCTAAAAAAGATACAGCCCTTCAAAGTTTAGTTTTGAAAATCACAAAATCCATTGTATCTACCCCACTGGATAGTTTTGACAAAAGTTAGTTTGGTCAAATAATATTACATAAGTACTTCTACCAAATTTTGTCAAAATCGCATCAATGACTTGAGAGTTATGACAAAAAAACTATTTTCAAAACTAAACTTTGAAGGGCCTCTTGGGGAGCGTTTTTGAAAAAAATTAAAGTATGTATATCGACTTATTTTTCGATGGACTATTGAATGGTGAATTATTGCTACTATAACCTGGACCACCCTGTATAAATCTAATTCAAAAATTTTGATGTTATTTTAAAATAATTAAGTATTTTCGGATCGGGCAATTAAGAAAAGGAATTGACAAAAGAAATGGTATTGTTGTCTATTCAATAGTGCAAGTAAAAATTAAGAATTCTGAGTAATGCTTAATCCTTAAAGTACATTGTATGTCAGAATTTAAAAAAAATTACATTTACAACCCAATGGCTACAAGATAATAGCAGCGCGGATGTAGTGGATTTGCTTAAAGTAAAGTAAATTGAATTAATTCATCATTACCGAAAAAATACCAAACACTGGGAGTCTGGAGGACATCACCAGATGTATCCAAGCATACATAAATTTTGTGATATTGCCGCATCGCCGTATTGCATTTCTGAACATTTTTCACATTTCCTAAACATTTCCGAACATTCCCACATTGCATTTACAAACATTCCTCACATGTCCTAGACATTCCCGCATTGTCTTATAGCATTTCCCAACATTTCTGTGGATTTGTACACCCATTTCCCAGAGTGAATTCGCCCTCAGATTAAACCATTCCTTTGCCAGCTTCCTCTTTCCTTCCCTATTAATTTCGATGGCTTTTCATGATCCTTTTCATTGAACTATTCCTTTATCCTGTTCCCCACCATGTTTGTATTGGCTTACACACTGGCTTAACCGGTGTGAAATACTCCACATAGTATTTAGTTGTTTAGTTCTTACAATATATGTTTACGTTTATGAAGTTCTTCAAAATATAGATGTACTACCAATTAATTGTTAATAATTAGAGTTAGTTAATTTCTTGACTTAAACTTATTATCTCAACTTCTGGATGCATGTCCACAATTTTTACTCGCCATTATTTAACAAACTGGTCTAACCTACTTATCTATTGTGAATATCGGGTTCATTTAACTAAATTACAGGCTACGTGTAAACCTGCTTTTTCGGTTAGGAAATGAATGTATTCAAGCACTACAGTAAACAAAAGTGATAGTCTTACTACTCATACAATAATGGTAAGAGTTAATAATATTATGATATTTGTAAAACTCATTTAGCAAATGAAGTCTGATATTGGATTTAAAAGAAATAAAATAAAACAGTAAAAATCATTCATCATGAGAATTTCGTTGAGATTTCATTTCTAGTTAAATACAGAAACTACATTTCCTGATTAGTTTTTGTTTATCAAATATTTGTAAAGGAAGCCATTAAACCACAATTAATGATGACAATCTTTCAAAGTATAAAATGAGTAATCAGTTGGAATTTGGATTTAAAATACAGTACAATCTTGATAATTTAACATTGATAACACACATATAATGAACCATAGGTACATATGCGAACAAGGTATTTAAGCTTCGAATTGTGGTTATGCTTAAATGTAGGTTAGTTCAATACCTGTTCGAACTATAAACATAATTTCCAAACTATGACTCAACATACTACAGATAGCCTTTTTTTGGGTTCGGATTAAAGAGGTTATATGGAAATGTTTGATGATCGATCAAAGAGTAAATTAAAATACTTACATGGCAATGATAATTTCAGAAAGAATTTCTGTAAATTTCTTCTGGGGTTCATCATTCACCAATTGGCTACCTTCTATAGGTATAATTTTCATCACCGTTCCACTTCCCTCTGCGTTCTTGTATAAAAACACTTCTCCATAAACACCTTCCCCGATCTTTCGACATTTTTGTAGCATACTATTGAAAACAAAAATTCTCATATATGATTGTGCAACTTAAGGAAAGGTGTTAAACTTACACTTGAATAACATTCCGAAAATGGTAATGGTTTCTCTTGTTCGCATTTTCTTAAAACGATGCTTTTTGCACGTTCAAACGGTTCATATACAGATATATTCCGAGTTAAGTCGTTAACCGCCTCTCCAATATCCCTTTCTGGATAAATTGTATCGTTGGTACTGTTGGGACCATAAGCTGTTTGCAAAGATTTGTTTAAAGATAGGCATTTAAGTTTACACAAAAGTTCTTCTTGCACAGTGTAGTACATAAACGTATTTTTAATAAACGTTTGTTTAAAAGCACTAACAAACTACTAACAAACAATGAGGTAGTAAAACGGTTTAACCTCTATTTATAAACGACACGTAATTTTTGTGACGTATAAACCTTCGAACTCCCCACTCTCAAACTACCGATGAGTAACACAAATTTGTTGAAATAAATTTCCTTGTAATAAGGAATTAAATGCGTCTATCGTTAGATCATCAACATAATTACTACCTAAAATTCTAACATCGATTGAAACTTAAAAACAAATCATTATTAACCCTACAAAATCAGTAGCGTCTCATGTTACATAAAAAAGTCAGAATCACGTTATCGTTAACTACAGCAATGAAAATATAATGGCGGCAACTTTTATTGCTATTCGACATTAATGAATAATCAAACGTATATTAAATTTGTTTAAAAAATCCATAACGTCATTTTGTAGTATAGTTGACGTATATAAAGAGGCGATCAACAGGGATAATTACCTAATATCGAACAAAAACTACATTTTGATGCTTCCTACGTTATAAGTAGGTACATACATACATTCCAATGCCAAAATATTTGCCTACCTAAAAGTACATTAATTTTTGTAAACGAGAATACGCTTTCTTTCCTTGAAATAGGTAGTTTTTTATAATTACAAGTGAATTAAATCATTTTTTAATCTTAAAATAGCAATAGCTTCGAAATAATATGTACAATGTACAGGGTGTGTATAATTCGTGGCAAAAGAATAAAAAATCTCAAGGTTAAATGTGTCATATCGTTTAGGTTTGTTTTCAGGAGGTTCTTGAAGTTTAGACTTAGGTTGTCTGATATCTGTTAATAGAGAGATAGCTGCAATTTACTTTAAATAACAGTTTTGTATTATTTCGTTTTGATTAAGATTAAGAAGTTTATTTTTAACTTTTGAAAATTCCCAAATCTTGAATTGGGCCTTCTTATAGGAGATGGATCAGGGATGTAGTAACTAATACTCCATGTGCTTATTGTGCCGACGTTTCGGTCAGGGGAGTCTGACCTTTATCAAGGCTGTTATTTATTAAAACAAAAACGGAATAAATTAGACAAAGATAATACACAGGTTTAAAGTATTAATACATAATTACTGAACTTGCACAAAAAAAAAAAAAAACGAATAAGATCACAAATGTACGACCAGATTAGATGCAATTACAATTTGCAATAAATACTACACGTTTTTAGTTATAATGGAACTTAAATTAATTGTTAAATGTACTTACCAGTAAAGAATAGAGCTAACAAGTTGCTTTTTAACATCAGTCGTATTTGAAGCCAGATTATGAATAAAGACATAAATAATAGTCACAAATAATTAAAATAGTACTAATAAATAATATATAACAAACTAACTTTAGGACAACAACTATATAAACGTACATAAAATTTTAACAATGCCATTACAGATAAGATGTAAAACGTCACGTCGAAAATTTTCGACGTGACGTTTTACATCTTATCTGTAATGGCATTGTTAAAATTTTAGTTACATTTATAGTTGTTTCCTAAAGTTAGTTTGTTATATATTATTTATTAGTACTATTTTAATTATTTGTGACTATTATTTATGTCTTTATTCATAATCTGGCTTCAAATACGACTGATGTTAAAAAGTAACTTGTTAGCTCCTATTCTTTACTGGTAAGTACATTTAACAATTAATTTAAGTTCCATTATAACTAAAACGTAGTATTTATTGCTAAATTGTAATTGCATCTAATCTAGTCGTACATTTGTGATCTTATTCGTTTTTTTTTTTTTGCAAGTTCAGTAATTATGTATTAATACTTTAAACCTGTGTGTTATCTTGTCTAATTTATTCCGTTTTTTGTTTTAATAAATAACAGCCTTGATAAAGGTCAGACTCCCTGACCGAAACGTCGGCATAATAAGCACATGGAGTATTAGTTACCACATCCCTGATCCATCTCCTATAGAAGGCCCAATTCAAGATTTAGAATTTTCAAATTTTAAGATACAACAGGAGTTTTCGTAATTGAATTTTATTTTTAACATTTCTTCATTAACGAACTTTAACGAAAACACATTTGACACGATGTAGAACTTGGGTGAAGTTTTACAAGTAGTGGCATAACATTTTTAAAATGCAATAATTGTATTTGAAGGTACTCGACGAGAGGATTTCAATGCCAGCCTTCAATATTCTTATAATGACTCCCATTACCTCCAGGGACCATGATAGGTCAACTTTAAAAAATGATATTTGTATGTTGCTTGACCTGGGGATCAAGTAGTGTCATTCCAAAAAAAAAATGGCCGTTCATGCCACCACTTGTAAAACCTAACCCAAATGGATTTTTAAAGTTGGATTGGATCAATGTGTAGGAGAAACTGGTTCGGTTAGTCAAAAAAAAGCTAATGCTGGTCGACCAAGAGAAAGGCGTACAATGCAACTAGATGAGCAAATTCTACACGCAGTACAAGGAAGATCCCTGGTTAGTACTCGACAGTTATCCTCAACCACAAAGATTCCTAGTAATAAAACTGTGTAGTTAGTTCTACAAGAAAATCTTCTTCATCCCTACCACATTTGTAAAGTTTAGGCCTCTATGAAAACGATAACATTTTTCCAATAAATTTTAAATAAGATTCAAAAGATAATAACTTTTTAATAAGTATTCTTTCAAGTGATGAGCAACGGTGTATTTAATACCCATAATTTTCACCTTCGGGAAGTAGAAAATTCTTGTGTATTTTAAAAATGTGGTCAACAAAGGATATTTTCCATTACCGTTTGGCAGGGTGTAGTAAATCTCAAAGTCGTTGGGAAAATTTATCTCCAATTGGTTTTAATGCCAATGTGTATCTCAATGTATTAGTACCTTTGCAAATACGCCAGGACATCATTTACATGCCTATTGGAGCTCCTGAATACTATGTTTCATTGAAAATTTAACTTTATATTTAATTTACGGCTATAGTTTATTTGCTGAAAAATGTAACATAAGAGATTAGTCGTAAAATAAAATCCACTTAGAAGGCGACCGATAGTTGTATTCAATATGCACCTGAAATGCAAAGTAAAAACCAGTTCTACACGGGCGAAAGTTGGTTAAAACAAACCTTATGGAAATTTGAAAACAATAGAACAATAAGTTTTAACTACCTAAGGGTCAGCGGTTCTCAATATTTTTTAGTATGTTATTTGTTACAAACAAAATTTGATTTATTAAAAGTCATAATGCATGCATCAATAAATAGATAAATTTTACCCTAAGTAAAGGATAATA
The DNA here is from genome assembly GCA_030710515.1 of Abscondita cerata. Lineage (NCBI taxonomy): Eukaryota > Metazoa > Arthropoda > Insecta > Coleoptera > Lampyridae > Abscondita > Abscondita cerata. The sequence continues at coordinate 74,444 of JALBCR010004444.1, read as the reverse complement.
CAAAAATACACAATAAGATTTCAAAGCATACTTTTAATATATAATTAGGAACAAATATAATTAATTATTGCTACACTTGGATACTATTTAGAGATCGTTGTCACTATCACTAAAAGTAAAGTGATCGTCTTCTAAGTCACTATCCGTATCTACAGTAAAAATCAAAGGTCGCACATCGTCTATAATTTGTTCACGCTTGTAGGTGTCTTTAATTATTTCTTCTGTGTGAGTTACACAGCGATTCCACACGTCTGGAGTTATTTTAGTTAATGCGTCGTTCCAAGTTTTAAGCACGTCTTCTTCTTTTCCTGAAGTAGCGCCTATATGGTCGTTGTAAAGCTTCTTCGCAATTCCCCACACCAATTAAATGGGATTGAAATCGCAATGATATGGCGGCAGACGCAGAACTTCGTGGCCGTACTTTAATGCCATTTCATCGACAACATATTTATTTACGTAACCTCTATGGTTTTCGTGCACTAATTGTAACAACTCAGCCTTGAACATTATAGTATCAAATTGTATGTTTTTACTTTTTAACCACGCTCTAATATCGTCTTTGGTTGAAGAAGCTGTCGGACGCTTTTCACTTTTGCGTGTGTGGTAGGATGCGTTATCAAGAACAATGATTGACGGCTGTTTAAGATTTTGTAGGATGCATTCCTCAAACCACTTCTCAAACAATACCGAATTCATATTATCGTGGTAATCTGCGGATTTCTTGGTACTAGAAAATATTAAACTGTCCCTTTCTATAAAACCATTTCGGCCACCAGCATTGACAATAATATAACGTTTACCATCGGAAGCTTTAGGTTTAGTAGGATGCTTTAAACTTTTAACACTGTCATCTTGCCAACTACGTTTACTTGCACCTCTACTAAAAATCCATGTTTCGTCTAAAAAGACGAACTCGTGTGAAATTTTGGACTGTAGATTTTTTAAGTACTTCCTCAAAAATACATTACGCATGGAAACCACATGGGATTGCTCGCATAAACCTCGTCTGTTATCGGTCTGCTTAAATTTAAAACCCATTTCCTTTAGTACAAGGTATAAGCTTGATCTGCCAATATCGCAAACATATTTCAATTTTAATACGGCTAACAATGTGTCCAGAGTTATATGCTCTTTCTTTGCATACATATAATAAATCAAGTCTCGGATGGTTTTCTTTGTGGTCTCTGGTAGGTTCGTCGTACATTTTTTAGGCCGGCGATATGTAATTCTCTTTAAATCACTTGCACTTTCTCGCATAGAGCATGTCCTCGCCACTGTTTGTCTGCTTACTTGTACCGCATCCGCCGTTCTTTGCTGAACAGCCATTACTGAAGTAAGTGGCGCACCATGATTCTTCTCCTTTTCAAAATAATCGTACACATTCAACAAAATTTTACGTTTAGCTTCAGTAGCATCCATTGCGCACGGGTTCCATACGAAAATAAGCTGGCGCAGTGATTATATTGCAAAATATATTTGGAAAAAGTTTCCTTTCATTATTCCACTCATTGGATTTTAATGAATTTCCTAAATTCTTCGTAGCCTATTAACATCATTTACAGAATTCCTTCATTATTTGTGAGCAATAATTAATTATATTTGTTCCTAATTACATATTAAAAGTATGGTTTGAAATCTTATTGTGTATTTTTTGTATTCTCCTTTACTTACGGTATAATTTTTCTATTTATTGATGCATGTATTATGACTTTTAATAAATCAAATTTTGTTTGTAACAAATAAAATACTAAAAAATATTGAGAGCCGCTGACCCTTAGGTAGTTGAAACTTATTGTTCTATTGTTTTCAAATTTCCATAAGGTTTGTTTTAACCAACTTTCGCCCGTATAGAACTGGTTTTTACTTTGCATTTCAGGTGCATATTGAACTATCGGTCGCCTTCTAAGTGGATTTTATTTTACGACTTAATCTCGTATGTTACATTTTTCAGCAAATAAACTATAACAGACCGCGCTACGGTTTTCTATCTCCATGCATTAACAGGCAAGGTTAGGATAAAACAGTCATGTCAAAATTTAAATTTAATTAACCGAATTCGTATCAATATTCGGGACCACGACGGTAATGTTGGACCGTAAAGATTCGTTTACGCTCTAGTTATTGAAAGATTTTTTTTCACAGTAAAATGGATTCTTTTTTCACGGTTAGAAGGCGCATTAGAAAAAGCACCTAAAAATATTAAATAATGAATGAAAAAAAATTTAAAAAAAAAAGGAATCGGACTGGGAGATTTGAACTCTCGTACGTAATCGCAATACTTTGGTGATAATGCGCTTAAACATCTGATCCACACCGGACGTCATCAACGCAAGTCTTACATATTCATTTAAAGTAAAAATTTTACTACGCGATATATTTTTTGAAAAATTTTAAAAATTATTAAGCAAAATTTAACTAAAAAGCCATAATTCTTTCCGCAACTTCAGTTTTTAGCTCATATTACCACCCACATAAATATTGAGTTAACTTATTTTCAATAAATTGATACAAATACATACATATCCATACTTAAAAAAACGTTGTTGTTACGAAAAAGAAGAAAATTCTATGCCACCATTTGTGACTTTTCCTGTCTATCGCGTAACATGAACGCAGTTGATCAAATTTACCTACAAAATTCATGTTTTTGTTATAGTCTGTCAAAATTACTGGACAAGGTACTTGTATCACACTTCCATTTTTTTCTCTTCTTCTCACTTCCGTAATGCTGTTAGGATCATGATAATTTGATAGCAAATGTACGCATTATCTCGCCATTTCATTGCCGCTAAACCTGTATTACTTTATCAGACTTAAATAGTGGCAGATTCTTTCTAGAAACGTTTACAGTTCCACATGCAAAAAGACCAATATTTCTTAAATGTTCAATAAGAGGAACTGACGTAAAAAAATGATCAAAAAACACCCTGTGGTTTTTGTGAGTGATATTAGCTGTTAGACTTTTCACAACCCTTGCACCCAAATTTTTTTCAACACTGTTCTCTGATTTACCAGTGTAAATTTCAAAATTGGAACAATATCCCGTCTGATCCGCCAGTGCCCAGACCTTATACCCTCGTTTGATCGGTTTCTTTGGCAAATATTGTTTGAGGGTTGATCTACCTTTATATTTAATCATTGATTCGTCTACGGCAACATTGGCATGAAGAAGAAGACATTCTCTAAACGTTTTTTTTAGAAGCTCCAAAAATGGTCTTACTTTATAAAGTTTGTCAAAAGTGGCATCTTCGCGTTTTGGCATTACACTATTGTCGTTCAAATGTAGGTGAGAAAGAAGCCAGCCGAAACGATGTAATTTCATCAACTTACTGACGTAAGGATCGTGTAGGTCTGGAGACGTGCTCCAGTGACCTCTGTAACTGGGGTATTGCTTGATGCCCATCAAAAGATTTATACCAAGAAATGTTTTTATTTCGTTGGCATTAGTTTTTATATAATGCTTTCCTTTTCGTAGTGATTCTTGTTCTGAATATAGGTTGGTTTGAAAAACTATGTAATCGACAATTTCGTCAGTGATAAATAAATTAAAAATTTCAATTGGGTTTGGCTTGTCAAGATTTTTAATAAATTGTGGGAGTCCAGATTGAGAAGTAAAAGTGGGAGCAGGGGTGACATCAGCACTATTTTTTCTCCAAGTAGTTGATTTTATACGAAGCAATTTATTAGACAACTGGGCCAAAGGAATATTATCTTCCGAATCCCAATCTGCCTCAGAATCGTCTACTGCAGGTAAAACAAAATCATCTTCAGGCAAAATAAAATTCTCATGGAAATTCGACGTAGATGCCACGTCATTCAAAAGCTCCCGTCGCCCGGAATATTTTCTATACCGCCGTCACTATCGTTTTCTGAATCGGAATTGATGGAATTGAAGCAATATCATCCGGAAATTTATATAATTCTTCATAAAATTCGTTTTCAGTCATATCGACCAATTTGAAAGGTAACGGCTCACGTCGTGTATTCATTGTCGAATAGCACGGTGGTATAATTTATCAACTATAGATTTACGGAAGCTAAAACATAATAATTGAAACTAAATTATTGTAAATTTTTAGTGTACTACCTTTGTTAGGGTCTAGAGAAAATGTACTTCTAATCTTAGACTATCGAAACAAACCAAGACTTAAAAATAAAACAATTTTGAACTTATAAACACACTTGTTATTCACGTTACAATAAATTCCTGTTGAAACATGCAAGCAGGCCGGGGTGGGAAAATCGCGCGAATTATCTAAAGAGGAATGGCGTAATGAGCCCTACGCGCACATGGTTTAAATTGTAAACCCGAGTATAACTGGAACAAATACATTTATAAAGTGGTATACTTTTAGTACCTCCGTACAACAAAGGTATAAAATTAGGTGGTTTAATTTGTAATCCACCGTACCTGAAAGAGTTAACAAATTATGTAATTACAGTAAAACTTGTTACTTGAAATTACTGCTATTGATAAAAAAAATTATAAAACCCTTTAAGATTTAAATTTGGAAGTAACATATACTGACTTCCAAAAAAATTGCAACACCTAGAAGTTGTTGAACGATTTTAATGAAATTTTCAGGAAACGTCTATTTTGATTAAACAAAGTGAAGATTAAAATTTAAAAACAAAAGAACAAAAGTTTAAAGAATTTTTTCAATAATGAGTTGCTCCGCCACTATTTGTAATGCACTCATCTACACGGTTTGGCATGCTATCAATCAAGTGATCTATAGCTGCTTGTGGTATATCATCCCAAGCTTCTTGAATCCGTTGCTGAAGATCGTGTAAATTATCTGGAGAGTGCGGTAAATTACCCAGTCGCCTACCAATCATATCCCATACATGTTCAATTGGCGACAAATCAGGCGACCGAGCAGGCAATGTTAGATTCTTCCAAAAACCGTGTTGTAGCCCTTGCCGAATGAGGGCGCGCATTATCCTGCTGGAAAACGGGATTTTGCAGCCCCTGAAGATATGGAAGGCCAACTGGTTGTAGCACATTAGCAATGTAACCAGCTGCGTTAAGGTTGTCGTCAATAAACACCAAGAGTGATCTGCTACCATAACATATTGCAGCGCATATCATAACTCCTTGAGTGAGGGCTGTGTTGCGTTCCACAAAAAATGTTGGATTTTTACGTCCTCCACGCATCCTTCTGACCCTCCTACGACCATCGTGGGCCCAGAAGCAAAATTGGGACTCGTCACTAAACACAATTTGATGCCATTCTTGCGCCCAATTAACTATTTCGTTGCTCCACTCAAGTCTGCGTAGACGGTGAAGTGGTGTAAGAGGAAGACATAAAAATGGACGATATGAACGCAACCCAGAAGATCTTATCCGGCGATAAACAGATGACATTGACATCCTAAGTCCTGTACCTCTCATCCAATCATTTGCAATTGATCGAGTTGTTGAAAATCTATCTCTTGTGGCCAAAACTCTTAAGCGACGTTCTTCGTAATCTGTAGTCCTTCGAGGACGTCCAGATCCAGGGCGACGATGTTGAACCCCTTCCTCGGACCATTTGAACCGACATCTTAATACCGATGAAACATTTCGGTTTACACGCCAAGCAATTTCTCTTAGCGAAAGTCCGGCCTCTCTCATACCATACCTCTCAAAATGGACAAAATGTTGATGTTGACGTACTCTCGACATTGTCTTCAAGTTCAGAATGAAATTGTGAAGAAACAACAACAATTTGCAAACTTGACAGTTACTAAATGGTCTAATACTTCAAATTTATTGTTACTATGTGCTATGGAAACAACAGGCAAAAAAACAAAAACTACTGGCTAGATTTTATTCAAATTTTAATCATCACTTTGTTTAATGAAAATAGACGTTTCCTGAAAATTTCATTAAAATCGTTCGACAACTTCTAGGTGTTGCAATTTTTCTGGAAGTCAGTATATTTGAATATTGTTGCATATCAAATATTAATGTACTGATAAGATGCTAAGCATTACCTACATGAGCAATCTGCTATAATTATATTGAGAGTTGTTTCGTGCGGGTTTTTTTATAAATATAAAGTGACGTTTATTTTTATTTTTTCTCTTACGATGAGGTCCAAAATGTATTGCAAATGACGAAGTGTTTCGGTTCTCGTATGTTCTAAACTACTTAGTCCGTTCTTGATTTGTATTCTTTAGTATAGTTAATTAGTTAATGCAGTCAAGTTCAAAATTTTTAAAATTTATTTTGGATTATATAACCGTAATAACGTAAACAATAACGCTTCTACAAGATTTATATTAATGAGTATATAACTACGATTTTATAATACTACGATAAACAACTACAACAAAGAAATAAAAATACTACTGTTAATTGGTAATATTTTATTTATTAGTTGGTAAAAAATTAATTGGAGGGTTTTGGCAAATAAGCCCAGGAAGACTCTACAAATACCCAGTTCGTCAATTTAGTAAACAAAGGTAAACTTCGCTTACATAGTAAACGTGAAGTATTACAAAAAAGTCTGTAGGGGTAACAGTAATTGAGTATACAAAAGGTGAGAACCAAATTACACTGGATTTGACATAAGAAAAGGTCAAAAATTAATAATATGGATCTTGTCAGTAAATTTTTTGATTCATTTTTTCTCCCTCTACTCTTATGTGTAGAGAAAATGTATTGACTACATGATATAGAATTACTTTTATGATTATTTCAGTAATTACTTATAGTTTTTTTTTCCACTGGTAAAAGTGACGATGAATTGTCAAATGAAACAAAATTAATAAAAAAAAGATATGCAGGGTGTCTCAAAATATGTGTTCCAGGCTTAAAGGGGTTAAAGAGGACATTAAAATATCTAATTTTTTTAGTAAAATTTTAATGTTAGACAAATAGTTACGCCAAAATGGTAGCTCAGAGTCAAAAATTCAAAATTTTCAATGACTTTTTCACGGTTCTAAAACTGGTAAAATGTTATCAAAAGTATCGTATGGTATGTTTTTAACTATGCCCGATCAAATTTGACAAAATTTTTGATCTATCAAAATTCAAAATGACCGATTCAAAATTGTGCTTTAAAATATCTTAAACATATCTGTTGGACAGATTTTTAATGTCAAAAATAAAAATTCTATAGGATATAGAAGTCGAAAAAATAAAAATGTTAATGTCGTCCGAATACTATGAAATTTTGCAAGAATGGTCTCTAAGCTCTCCTAAATACAAATTCAATGCCAAACTTAAATTAATTTATTTTGTAGGTTAAAAATTTAGCTAAATCAGTATTTAAATAAGCAACATTAAATAATAGGAATTACAAAGGCATGTTGCTTATTACGTAGATAGTAAGTTACATGTTAAAAATGTTCATTTTTAGCTTACAAAAAAACTTCACATCTTCACTTCACTGTCGAACACATTTGTGATAACTTTAGGAATAAACATTTTATACAACAAAAATTTTTAAAAAATTATTAAATTTTTGTAGATAAGTCATTCTTGATAGGTTTCAATTTTTTTCATCAGATTTTCATTGTGTTATGATATATTTTTAAGTCTGTTGTTTCATTTGAGGTTGTTCCGTCATCTTGGAAAATTGCTAAAATTGATACTATTAATCATAAATTACTCATTGCAATCTGACACTATATTGGTACCTATAGATAAAAAAGCAATTAAATTATTAACAACCTATATCACATGCAGAAAATAAGTAGTTTGTTGTACCAATGCTTCATCAAGTTTGTAAAATGTTATTTCTGGAGTACCCAGGGTACTTATTCTTTGCCAAGGGATCGATACTAAGGCCAATATTTTACAACATTTATACTATTACCATGTTCACTTGTGTCCAACATTGTAGTATATTCACATACGCGGATGATACTCAACTATTTAACACCATTAAATCTGATCACTACAATGAAGATATCATAAAACTAAATAAAGATCTTCAAGAAATCTACAACTCTTCTAAAAAACATTTATTACTATGTATTACTATTTATTAATACTAGTAAATGTCCAGTCACTCTTTTTGGTAGAAAGTCAGACCGCTGAGAACCTTGTTTTATGTATCAATAATTTTCAGGTTCCTATTTCACACAGTGTTAAGAACTAGGAGCGTATAATTGATGAAGATTTAAAATTTACACAACATACTAATTCGCTAGTAAGATCTTATTCAACTTTAATTGTGACGTTGTTTATAGCAATTGTATAAGCTATACCGATAAATGTAGAATTGAATTAGTCCAGAATAGCTGCTCAAGATTGATATATGGTATTAGGCTTCGCCAACATATCTCGCACATCCTTGAAAGAGCCGGTTAGATGAACATGGTACAGCGAATGTTTGTACATACATGCGATATGTTTTTACCATAAATGATGATTAACCAAAACTCCACCATACAGAATTACAGAATTACATTTAGAACCGACTTGAACAATGTATGTAAACATAAGAAGAAAAGATATACTTGATTTACCGAAGTTCCCTCTTGAAACTTTTAGAAAATCTTTCTCTTATGACATTTTTCATGTCTTATAATAACTTAAAACCTGATAACTTAAAGCCATCTTCTGTTGCAGTTTTCAAAAAACAACTAAAACTATTAATTCTTTACAATCAATTGCAGTGATAAACCTGAGTAGTTCGTGTTAGTCTTTATTCCTAATTAATGGTGTGTTCTGAACTTTAGTGCTTGTACTGATCGTGTTGAGTGTCCTTTTTTTCAGTTTTCTTTCTCTATGTTTTGTATTAATCAAGGCTGTAACCTTTAATATCAGATAGTTGCTTCTGTAGGCAATTTGTGGTTACATCCTATCAAAGTTGATAGTTTTGTCCATTTGTTAATTTCATTGAGTCGAAGTGGACAATTTTTGTAACAGGAACTAGTGGAATATTTATTCCAGTCTTTATTCACCGTCAAAAATAGACGTGTAGTTTTTATATTTTTGTTCCGCTTACCTATCATTTTATTATATAATCTTACTGGACAATGACTGGGGTTTTGGGTATTTGGACTCAACCATTATCCGTAGTACCTACGTTGATTTCCTCCTTGAGCGGTTTTAGAAAAAAACAGTGTTATATTGAATTATTTCCATAATTATCGATTTCATGACTAATATAATCTAGGAGACATGCTACCGCTTCACCACAACGCCAAGCGAGCTCTAAGGTTGCAATGTGATAAAATTTACGCTGCAGTACGGAACGTGTATTTTCATCTAATCAATGTATCAAATATTTTTTTAATACCTTCAATATTTAGTGCCACAGCGCTGCTCTTTCTTTTAGACGGAATAGCCTGAAGTTCTAAACGTTTGATATTTTTCGCGAGTACGGTAATGGGTCGAATGTGCGATTAAACTCTTTAAAGTATTTCTGCTGCACTACTTTTGAAGTAAGGTTCCAAATAGTTTTTACAACACTTTTAGTCGGTGCCATCGGCTTTTTTCATGTTAATTGCCCAATCTTTAAGAATGTTGGAAAGACCTTCATTAGATGTGGTTTCAATCAATTGATAATTACGCACTTCACGAAATATTTCAAACTGTCGCGAAACATATGCCTCAGTTTTTGCCGTGTTGGTTGGTTTATTTTTTCTGTCATTTCATCAATTAATTCGGCTGAAATATTACTAAAACGAGCCATCATGACAATTACACTTTCCACAGTAATATTTTTGGTTGGTACTGCCAACATTTGAACTCTAAATTATAGCTGCCTATCTAATCGTAATTTTGACATAAGTTATTCACTACAAGGATTCGTATATTCGATTTGGTATATTCGATTTACTTCATAATAAGTAAAATAATCAGTTGTAATATCACAAGAGCATTTTTGATGCTCGAGTGGTTATTCGTTACGATTATATACGAAATAAAATACAATGTTATTAGAAAATCTATTAATCCGGCAAAACATAATAGGTATACCTACGATTTTATTTTGTTTTATTTGACGTTTATAAAAACAAATGTTTCCAAGGAAATATTATATTTATGGAGGAGGCAAAACACCAAAACGGTTATATCACGTCGTTAAGGGTATATTCGCTTATTTATACAACGTAACCATGGAAAATTGAAGAATTCTATTGGATCATATAACAGTGAGTTATATAATCGCTGTAACACGTCAGAACAACTGAAAATCAAGCATTTTCATTGGTTCATATTTCGATGAGTGATATAGTCGCCATTAGCTACCGAACTAATAATGCTAAAAATATCATTTTAAACCAAATTGTTCAGAAGTAACTGGGGAATAAATAATCCTATATACAAAATGGTCGAAAAGTTAGCCGTTTTGATTATTTGAAGACAAAAAGTTTTAAAAATAATAATTTAATAATTTTTTCAAGTTTTTCAAATATTACAGAAAATCCAAGTCACTTTGGATGAATTAATAATAAGCCAATTACTGTGTCCGAATAAGAGATGATGATTTGATTGATGTGAACACAAAAATATTGATAGATTTCCAAAGACTAAACGACATTTTGTTCGTAACTAGATTATCTACAACCTTGCAAAAGCATTTTCATCCAAAGTGACGTTTCCTTAGATTCCCTATTGATTTTAATCAAGACGAAAAATGTTTGTGAAATAAAAATAACTAGTTTATCTTATTTACTGAAGAATCTGGGTTTCCAATTTAAGAAAACAAACCATAGACTCGGTTTATGTGAATAAAGTCAGGTTGTGTCCATGAGGAACGTCTTTTTAAGAAAATATTTAAAAAACGTCAACTCCAAAAATCCAAAGCAGTTTGTTTTTTTGGATGAAAAATGGATGTTTAGTAGAGGAAATTCTAAACGTACTGTGGCGACTAGAAAAATCGTCTATCATTATTTTAAATAATGCAAGGTACCGTTCTAGAAAAATGAACCAAACACACTCGACTTCCTGGAATAAAGTAAGAATATAGAATTTGAGTATTATATGCTAAAAGCCGAATTACTTGAGTTAAAAAAAAATGAAACCGAAGATGGTAATAAATACGTCATCGACAATTTAGCTTTGTCTTATGGTCACGAAGTTCTACATTTGCCCTCGTATCATGGCCATTTTAATTCAACTGAATTGATATTGGGCAATAAGGAATATTATGGTAAATGCATTGGCGCAACATCTGGAAGAGAAGAGCACGTTCTAAGTACTTGGAATGAGGCCCTTAATAATATAACCTCTAATACATGTATCCAAAATCCAACACACAGAAAATATATAAGACACTTTGGACCGCAAAAAAATAATTGATGAAGTGCGACCTTTGATTTTTTGATCAACGGTGAAGATAGTGAAGACATTTTTGAGAACTTAAGTGACTCCGATGAGGATGTATAAGTTAAAGAATAATGAGTACTTTCGTTTTAGAAACTTAATTAAACTAAATTAAAATGAAATAACACAGTAAATAAAAAAAAATACACCATTACTATAATTAATTAACGTAATGGTATTTCTATAAATACACATCACATTATGGAATTTCTAAATAAAATACTTAAATAAAAATCGTATGGAATTTTGAGAACTAACATACTGGATTACTTATAAGTTGTATACAATTCGTCGGTCATTCAAAATTGAACTCTATTACCTAGTTATTAAAAATCAAGTTTGAATACACTGTCTTGAATAGCAGCATTACCGCCAACACTGTGTTTAACCATCTTTGTTTCTCATATACTCATATATTCTCATATATAGGATGGAAAGTATTTTAAGGCAGACTTGTAACAACGAGCATAAGAAACGAGCGTCCCACACCATAATCCTATAGCCGTCAAATTCAGCACTATATCGAATAATTTTCATGGAAAGGTTTTCTTCAAAAAAAAAATACCCGGTCAAAAATCAACCTCTTGTGTTAATAATACAAATTTAAAACCAATAGAAATACACTTTTGCTTATTGAAATTATCGAATGGTGCCATGGATATACGCCAGACGTCAAAATTTACTAAATTTGACAATTCGTACATAAACTTCTTGCCAGGAAAGAAGATCACTGCATCATAAGTATGTGCATATGAATAAGGCATTTCAAAGCTTTTGCCAAAATGGCGTCTGTGGGGCAAAAAAATCTTTGTTCTCATTCGAATGTGTGTAATTTCTGTTGATTTTTTGTTCTTTTAGTGGTTGTTTTAATTAAGTTAGTTATAGAATCTGTGAAAGAGTATTTTAACTCAATTTATGTGTAAAATTACAAATAACAGGGATTCTAAGAAACTTAACACTGTCACGATTTCCTCTACTGCCACAGTTCACTACACAACCAAATGCTGGCATTATGGTACATTACAAATCAACAGTTAAAAGTAAGGACATGTCCTTACTTTTAACTGTTGGCATTTTCTTAGTTTATACTAATCATACGTGTCAATGTTCATACACGAGATGTCGTCAGACACACATTTTGCTTATTACAAATCAATTAAACGTATAAACTATATTAAAATCCTATAACTTAATGATAAAATTCATCTAATTATACGTAAGTTTGCCCTACAGTAGCCATTTTTAAAGGTCTTTGACAGTTGACAGCGCATTGAAATGCCTTATCACTATTAAAAACTTCTGAGTCAATTTGAGCATTTACTATTTAGTTACTATAAAGTAACTAAAACAGTGTTGGCAAGATATGTGGTTGTCAGTTGAAATACTAACCTTAAAAAGTAAGTGACAGCGACCGACATTTGTCAAAACGTCAACTTAAATGAAATTGAAGCAATTGAGTAGCTTTATTCATAACGCATATACTACATTCTTCCCTCTTTATTTTACACATATCTATGTCTTATTCACACAATGATCGGTACGTTATTTCGTACATCAGAAAATAATGACGCAAGTATCTTCTTTGGTGGCACCATGTTTAGTAGTATTCTATTATAAAATCAAAGACTAAATAAAAAACTGTACTCTATTTTAAATAAGAAGTAGGATACATGCAAAGAAAAGTTGACACAACTACAATATCGTTTTAGCGATAAATCTTAAATTAGTTATATTTTATAACTAGCGTCATCATCAATATATTTACTTTCACTAAAATTCAGCATGTTTTAACAGTATATACCTCAAATTGGGAAGCATTTTATTCAATATAAATCGATCAATTGATACTTTCAACCTTTACGATTACAATAAAAAAAAATTTACGATAAATTTTATTTTTGGCCAAAATAGAGCTGGGTTAATTCTGGTCTGTATTAAATGATTTAAGAATTACATTCCCCCTTTTACTTATGTGTGTAATAGCAAAGAACATCACGTAGGTGCTTTCATACGCTTTTCTTATCATTGCTATTTTGGGCAGAGTTTTTTAGTCACGAAGCGAATATTTTCACGTTTCAATTTAAAGCAAAAGGTGATACGGAATCATTTCTCTTAACAGCTATGTATTGTTTTACTTGTTTTACTCAATAAGATTTAAGTTGTACTGGTAAGGTGGCAATCTTAAGATGGTTCTTCCACTTTTATTCACAATTTAGATAATGGACGTACGGTGTTACTTGTAAAAGTTTCACTTTTAATAAGTCTTCATCCGCTTTCTTTGCATATTTATTAACACGCTATTCGACAATAGCCCTTTTGTGATGGAACGTTTTCACATTTAAGGCTGTAGTATAAAGGATTATCTAATACTATCACAGATTTTTTGTCTAAAAGTGGTAAACAATTGTTAAACACTTCATAATTCATTTCTTGATGATAATCGCCAAAAACAATAAGAATATGTAAGATCGATTGTGATAGAAGGTTATTTACTTATCTTTCGAGACTGAAAATTTAAGTAAGCACCTTTCCCAATATCAAAGTTGGTAGGTAGCCGTGCGTTAGGCTTTGTCTGATAAATTTGTAACGTCAGTTGAAAGACCTTCCACATGTTCTTCTCTTACTGTTGCTATTGTAGTATCTTTCTAGATTGTTGTTGTTACGTGTCCCGCATTAACTCAAGTTTTATCAATCAACAGTATAATAAATTATGGGCCCCTCCTCCCGAATATTTATCATTTATGGTTTACTTGCGTCGCCATAAAACCATTTCTTATTTTTTAATTTAAATATTATTTCTACTTAATGAATGTTCGACTGCAATAACCACAATAAAACCTTCTAAAATAATTATTTAATCGATATGGCAAAGAGTGAATTATATACTTACGTTTTAAAAATGATAGTTAACAAAGTTAAGTTCAGAAAAGAACTATTACATGTAATAGAACCGTAATACACGAAAATAAAAATTAATAGAAACAGAAACATTAATTAATATTAATAACATAAGTAATAAAATTGTCAGAATGACAGAATATTCGCTAAATGAACGTTTGCCAAAAAAATCGTATTTGAATTAAAATATTACTACTTTGGAATTATATTTCTACCCGTGTGATAGCGACTTCGATTTTAACCAATCAGAATTAAACTCGTATATACAGGGTCATTGATGGTCGATGGTAGGTTAGACGGTTATAGAAAACGGGGATTGGAGTAATCTAAAAATTTGGCTATTGCCATAAATAGACACGATATATCTTTCTAAAATATTTTGATTTTGGCGGTGTTGCCGCTTCTACCCAAAAGTAGTAACAACTTGTTAATTTCAAATGAAACACCCTATACATTATTTAATTTTTAGAATCGCAATTTCTTACTGATAATTTTTGGCCTACACCGGTTTTCGAGATAATAATTATTTTAGGTTATTTTTTTTCAAAATATGACCCCACCAAAATTTAAATTTAGCTGCTATTTGAAACCATATAAAGCTAAAATTTTAGATGCAGTTTGCAAAAGCCTTGTATTTAACAGCTACCTAAATAAATTTATTTTATCTTATACAGGGCGGTTTAAAATTAATGATTTGGACGTGACATACAAAAAAGGTCAAAACTTTATTTTGTCAAACGGAACACCCTGTATATTACTTGAAATTCTGATAGACAATTAATATGCCTTCAAGTTGATGTAGCATAGTGATATAGCTAAATCGAGTTTTTGAAATAATCGCAATAATGATTAAAAATCACATTGTCTTCACATAATTTGAATTAGTTAGCCATGGAACGCCATGTGATTTGACAATTCCTCAATTATACACTGTGTTTGACAGACGTCGAAGTTTTGAGATTGTGATTTACTACATAATAATTATTAAAAAACAAATTACAATGAGGAGAAATATATACTGCATGAAGTTTTGATAAATCTATTTATTCTTCATGGACAATGTGACAAAATTGTGGCAAGAACGTGTAGGAAATCAATGAAATGTATCCTTATTTGCAACCAATGAACGAAAGAAAGTTTATGCTTTAAGCTTAGAACCATAATTGATAAAGTTCTCCTGTATTCGCAATAAACTTTCTTTCGTTCATTGGCTGCAAATCAGAATACATTTCATTGAATTTCCTACATGTTCTTGCCACAATTTTGTCACATTCTCCATGAAGAATAAATTAGATTCATCAAAACTTTGTTTTGAATGCGTATTAAGTAGTAAATTACAATCTCAAGACTTTGACTGCTGTCACACACAGTGAATAATTGAGTAATTGTATCAAGTATCAACTCGAAGGCATTTTAGTTGTCTATCAGAATTTCAAGTAATATACAGGGTGTTCCATTTGAAAACATAAAGTTTTGACCTTTTCTGTATGTCACGCAAAATCATTAATTTTAAACCGCCCTGTATAAAATAAAATAAATTTCTTTAAGTAGCTGTTAAATACAAGGCTTTAGCAAACTGCGTCTAAAATTTCAGCCTTATATGGGTCCAAATAGCAGCTAAATTTAAATTTTGGTGAGATCATATTTTGAAAAAAAATAACCTAAAATAATTATTATCTCGAAAACCGGTGTAGATAGGTATAGGGAACTATTCAGAACAAATTATCAGTAAGAAATTTCAATTCTAAAAATTGAATATTATATAGGGTGTTTCATTTAAAATTAACAAGTTGTTACTACTTTTGAGTAGAAGCGGCAACACAGCCAAAATGAAAATATTTTAGAAAGATAGATGGTGTCTATTTATGGCAATAGCCAAATTTTCAGATTACTCCTATGCCCCGTTTTCCATAAACGTCTAACCTATCAATGACCCTGTATAGATATACTTTTCTTCACTACCTTTTCTCGTGAAAATACTATAGTGTTTCTATTTATCGTTATAGTTGTCGTAGAAAAAATAGTATATGCAATTCGCATATAATAGCTATTAAGACACTTACAACAATAATGACATGCTCATTGCATAATAGCACTATTAATTATTCTCTATCTATGACAATTCACATCAACAAGAGTTAAATCAATCGCTTGGATTAAGTCCCACCTGACTTACAATTATAAATTAATAGTGGAATTTAAGAACCATTTGATAATCAAATGAAGCACCTGTGTGCCACTGTTTCGGTACTATTCATAGTATATTGAAAAGCAAATGTTACAATATGTTTGCCAGTAAATATTCTGTTCTCCAGGAACTCCTCATCGCTTACGATTTCGCTTTTTCTTTTCTTTATTTCAATCTGAAGTACTATAAAACAAACAAAATAAATTATAATATCTTCTTCGACCAACTTGCTCACCAAAATACATGTTTTTTTGCGTCTTCTTGAGTAGGATTTAGGAAGGAAAACAATTTCTAATTTATTTTCACAATAATAGCCTTCGCAAGCAGTCAATCATAGGCGTCTTCTGGTTTGCATACTTACCCTATGTATATTGTACTTTCTAACGATTCTATATTATTCTTCGGTAAACGTTTAAAAGCACTTATTACTTCATCTGTATTGTACTGTTTTTTATAAGTGCCGCTAATTAGTATTAATAAAATGACTTATGATAATAAAAATTGCGTATAAAGCCAAGGTCGTTCGTTATTCTAGATGTATCCCCAATTAAATTGGCGGAAAAAGAGGACATTCATAAACTGTTTATTATATCTTTCACGGAGTTTGCCGAGAAATAAATTGAATTCGGCTTACTTTGCGGGCTCCAAAATTGTGCTTTCAGTTTAATTAAAATTTGGGGCGAACTGAATTTAATTATCTAGGAATTTAACGTCAAAATTGTAAATACGATCCGTATGACAAATTCTACCTCATATTTCACATAATAGATACAACTCACTGGAGCATTCTGATGTTTTGCAGAATACATGCTGTGCATAATTCTTAAAGCCACCTTTACAGGAGCAAAGTTTGAATATGAGTTTCTTCCACTATGTCTGCGTTTTAGGATTTGTTGCGCCTAAGAACGTATAAACGCATTTTCTCATTCTTTCAATCCTCAACAGGATTAGTTTATCATTTAGGAATTTATCTGAGTAAATCAGTGATATAACCTACTTACGTGTTAAAATTGAAAACCATCTGTATCTAGGCATAGTTGCAATATATGAGGTATCGTCTTTATTACTTGTTAAAAGTCCTTCTGGTATAATTTTCAAACCGTTAATTATGTTTTGTCTACATCTTGCGGTGATACATAAACTTTTACCTTAATGAAACCCCAAACAAAGAAGAGGATTGAGATCGGGATGTCCGCCGAATATAGTGTGCCAAAGCTCCGTTATCTATATAAATCATGTTGTGGAGTATTTGCAATGATATCTCGTCAATCACTCGTCCCATTGACATCAAGACGATTTTACAGAGAAATTGGCCCAGCGACAAGGACCCATCTAAACGTTAATGGAATACCTCCTTCTGGTGAGCACATTCTCGAAATGCATGGGGCTCTTCGTCCGTACAATGGTAAATTAATTAATTAAATATAAACATACTCTCATTGATCCAAAGAATAGATACATCTTAAAAAGTTGTCGTCTTCTTGAATACTATTTAAAATTGCGTTGCGAAAATTTAATGGAAACATGTTATCGTTTTCATAGAGCACCTGAGCTTTACAAACGTGATAGCCCAGAAGAAGATTTTCTCGTAAAACCAACTAAACAGTTTTATTACTCAGGATGTTTAGTGTTGAGAATAACAGTCGAGTACTAACGGAGAGATCTCTTGTACTGCATCAAGAATTTTCTCTTCTAGTTGTATTGTACGCCTTTCTATTGGTCGACCAGCATTAGCATTTCTTTAGGTAGCCGAAGCAGTTTCAGGTAGATTCAACCTTCCAGTGGAATGTAGAATTCGGGTAACGTACACGATATTCGAGTTTCGCCATATTAACATTTCCATTACAAAAACCAAACACTATGCACATATCCCCATATTCATTAAATGTAAAATCCATTATAAAAAAAAAACCGCAAAGAAACAATAAAACACAGTAACACTAGTAATTAAAACAATACAAATAACAACGAATGAATCACAGCAAATTAAATTCACAGGTAAATGTCAAAATTTGAAAGTAATGTTACTGATTGTAATCAATTTGAAACACAACATTGTCAACCGTGTTTTTGTAAAATTACGTTAATGGAGAAATGTTAAAGAGAAAATTTTAATCAAAACGATCAGGTTTACCAAATAATACTAACAAAAATTCTTATTTAAACAAAATTGTAGCGAGTTGCGAGCTCGAACAAGCAAAAGAGACAGAAGATACCTTTCACAAGAAGATACTGCTACGTTTAACATAGATTGACGAATGTGCTTACACTCGCATACTACACAGGGGGTATCAACCTTAATTAATACATGGTAAACATTAGAATGTAAAAACCCGTTACGCGTGGGACGCCCTGTTGTGACATTTTGGGGCAACAGTCGTAATTTCGATGTGACAAATGTTCTTTTAGCTGCAGGAGAAGTTTCGGTGGTTGATGTCTATGGTTTGACAGATAGCTGTCAAAGACCTTTAAAAATGGCTACTGTAGGGCAAACTTGCGTCTAATTAGATGGATTTTATCATTGAGTTATAGGATTGTAATATAGTTTATACGATTAATTAATTTGTAATGTACCATAATGCCAGCATTTGGTTGTGTAGTGAACTGCGGCACTGGAGGAAATCGTAACAGTGTTAAGTTTTTTAGAATCCCTGTTATTTGTAATTTTAAACATAAATTGAGTTAAAATACTCTTTCACAGATTCTATAACTAACTTAATTAAAACAACCACTAAAAGTACAAAAAATCAACAGAAATTACACACATTCCTATGAAAACAAAGGTTTGTTTGCCCTACAGACGCCATTTTGTCAAAAGCGTTGAAATGCCTTATGTTAAACTGTGTTGACATTTCTGTTGAGTAAGGTTTGGCAATTCATCATGAATCGTTTAACGCCAGAACACCGTCTAAAAATTGTGGAAATTTACTTTGAAAAAAATAAATCTGTTCGCGAAGTTCATAGCACTTCGTCCACTTTACGGTCAACATAATCGGCCTAGTGACCAAGTAATTCGTGCAGTTATTGATCGTTTTCGCACTAATTTTACTCTTCTCAGTCAAAACCATCAACAAGACAAAGAAATATGCGTACCGAAGAGAAGTGGTTCTGTTAACTGACCCTCTCGTTCATGCGACTTAACGCCTCTCAATTACTTTTTATGGGGCTATGTTAAGTCATTGGTTTATGCCGACAAACCAGCAACTCTTGAAGCATTGGAAGCCTATATTCAAGCCACCATTGACGCAATACGGCCAGATTTATTGGAAAAAGTAGTTAAAAATTGGACTGATCGAATGAACTATGCAACTCGTAGCCGCGACATATGCCGGAAATCATATTTAAAAAATCAATGCCATAAAATTATCTACCAAATTATAATGACAGTGTTTCTGTCTTGTATTATTATTTAAAGTTCTAAGGCTCTTAAAAAAACACCAATTATATTTAAAAATTAAAAACAATTAAGCAGTATCAATAGTCCGTAAAGATCATAACATCTCCCCCATTTATTGAGTAAATTACTCAGTTAATCTCAAACGTATGCAGAAGGTCTTGAATTTCGTTCTAAGCGACGAAATCTTTTTAAGGTAGACAAATCGGAATAACATCTGCATCTCTCAAGTGATTAGGAGAAGGTGCAATAATTTCCCGGTAGCTCTTGCTTTTTGAGCTGGTCAGGAACACGCGGAATATTGTGTTACAGTTGGTTGAAAAATATCTCAGATGATTGTTTGTCTTCTCGTTCTACAAGCTATTAGTTTGTAAGGTGCAAGAGGGACAATCTCAACATTTTTTGAAGATTTTAGAAAGATACTCGGAATACCAAAATCTCTATCTGAAAGTGTAGTAAAAATTGCCATCAAAGGATCGACACACATCTTAATCATCACCTACACCCCCCAACTAAACAAAACCTTAAATAATCATCTAAACTTCTATTCAACAATAACCATTAATGAAATTGTCTTATCTTTAAATTTTTTATTTTTTGTAATTTTTATTTAAATTTTGATGTAAATTGTAATGCATTATCTGAGACGATGGTACATTTTAAAACTGCATGTTCGAACATGGTATCTGTAGAAATAGGTATTGCTACCCGTTTCGATTTCGCATCTACGCAAATCAAAATTATGGTTTGCAAACGGTACAGCATAATCAATGTGAATACAATGTACAGTGACTAGATATTTTTTTAAAGTTTTGCACATATTTCACAACCTAATAGTTCTAAATGTTCTATACTTCGATTAATCCCTTTCAAATAAATGTATTATCTAGCTAATCGCTTTTAGAAAATTTGGACGCAAATTCAAGTTTAGTTATCATCCAACTTGTTCTTCAAACATACTACTTGAGAATTCTCTCTTCAGAATAATAAAAACATCAGCATTTGAAAAAACTTGAACTTGAAATTTTCAATCCAATACTAAAACCGAACTAATACTGCATCAATTTGCTTTAATTCTAAACCAAGACTTCTTATCTAATGCAAAAAGTGTATCCTGACCTGGAGAAACAATGTACAAGCCTTATTCAATGAATTTTGTATTTCACAGTTATGCAAACTTTTGCTTAACATGTAACAAGATCGTTTGAAAACGTTCGAAATTTAATATTTGAAGGTTGTAATGCAGTTTCACTTAATTTATCTTCTAGAAGAATTGAAAAACGGGCACCTGAATACAATTCTCTGAAGTTTACTGTTAATGCAAACACTAATATATTTTCGTAGATAAATGTATACATCAATTTATTGTATTTTCGGTTATAACTGAATCAAAATTATTAATACTATATCAATAATCTGTGTCTTATGTGATGCCCTTCTTCCTATAAATGGTTGAAATGCAAACTTGTAAAACACGTCCCTTTTTTTACGTGAATTACAATGAAGAGAAGATCTCGATCGGTTGTATGTGGACACCTTATTTATCACTACATACTGACAACGGGCTACTGAACTTGATTGATTCGTCAGTTAGTTACTTTGTAATCTAGAAGCTGCAAGTGTAATTGTTTTTTCACAATTTCTTCAAATTTGATGACGTCGGACAATAATAGTTCAATTATGTCGAATACCACATATGAACTGGACACGTAGAAATATTGCAGTAACGGAAACATATTTATTGCACGAACGTTTCAGGGCGAAATCAAATTCGACTGAGTTATTTATAATTTTGAAATGTACTCTTCAATGGTTTGTTTCTCGTCATAGTAAGTACCTAGATATAAAATAATATTGTGAAACAATAACATTTTGATTAGGTGGCAGCAACTGAAAGCGTTTGTAAAATTTTCTATAGCATTAAAACAAGTGGTATCATTAAAAATATGAAACTAAGGGAGGTGATTATCTAAGATGACACAATAATTAGGTGGATCGCAGATGAGTTCGATTCTTATACAGAACTTTATTGAATTTTGCAAAAAGTTGGGAAACATAAGCTGTTAAATATAATTCGGTTCACTGGTGATCAAAGTACGAAAACATTTTAATGTATTAACATATACGAAAATACAATTCGACGATTGTTCCAACCTCGAAAATTCGTCAAAATATGTCAAAATATTGCAGTTTTAAATGTTGTCTAATTATTAAACCATGTTTGATAAAAGATTGAAGTATAGCCTTCTGTACCATCCAATTCATGTGTAAAATTTCTATGACACGGGCGCCACTCTCACAAGTACAGTTTTTAATAAAATTAATTCTGAATTTCACTATCATAAACATCGATTTCTTATGTAACTTTGGTCGGATCCTTTTCTCCTTAAAACATTCTGACGTGTTATAACTACTTTTTTAAAAATAAGCTGTTTTCGTAGATTTTGTCGTGAAATATTGAAATCCTTATCAATTTATTAATTGATTTTGAATTAAGAAAATCGTCCGCACAAAGTAAATAATGTACAATAATATTGAAATGATTTTTATTTATAACTAGCTGTCCCGGCGAGCTTCGCTACGCCAAATAAAAGAATTGTTAGCAATTATCTGTTAGATCTGTTAGATATTCTGAATCGGTCGATATGTCAAGTCGATCACAATAAGAACCTTTGCGTGCATACACTTGCATTCGATCAACGTCTCATTCATCTGATTTTAACCCATTTTCTCCCGAAGAGATGCGAAAAAGCATCACTGATTTTCAAAAAATCATATCTCCGAAAGTATGCGTCCGATCGCAATTTTTTTTTGTTGGAAAGATACTTGGGAAGATGGATGGATGGATTTATAAAAATAATGGTGACACATAGTATATCATTGGAATCGTCGAAAATGCATCTTTATTATGAAGTCATAGCCGACTATGGCTTCCATTAGAAAAAACAGAAGTTTGTGTCATAACTCAAAAATATACGTTAAATAAGAATTTCGTTATGTATCACAAAAAATACCTAAAATTTTTCCCTCTATAAATTTTTGTAAAGTCAATAATAACAAAGCAACATGCACCAAACGAATTTACCAAAAAAATTATTTTTCAAAATATCTAGTTAGCCGTACACTTTTTTAAAAGAACGAATGGCACATTTTAGTGATCTCGTAAAAATACAATTCTTTTCCCCATTTAACTTGTTCTCTATCTTTATTCGTTTCCGAGATCACTGTGCTAAACATTGGAAAAACTCACCCTGTATATTATATTAGATTGTTACGTCCAACGTTTTACTAACATTTATTTTATGATTTTTATACGTAATTAAATCATTTTAAAAAATGTGGTTTTATTCTTTGTCAAGTATTAAAATTAATTATTTGCTATCACTCTTTTACTTAATACTATTAATTAAAAATAATTCTTACGTTAAACACAATATAGACCTTTGTTTTTCATACCAATGTTAACAACCCTTAACAATTACTCAAGTAATTCTTCGCTCGTACCCCGTACGCTCAAGGAATTTGACCGTTGAGCTATATCCGCCTAATTATATGAATCGTATGAGGTAGAAGAGGTGGTTTCTAAAGAAAGGCACGAGATACAAAATCTGTATTAAATATTTCAAAGGTACAAATTGAAGAGATGCAAATGTACCAGTACGGATTGATTCTGCTTGTGGAAGTGTGAACTTTCCTCTTATTCCGTATAGTGAGAAGAGGTGGTTTTTCAAAGAAGGGTACGAGGTACAAAATCTGTTATTAAATATTTGAAAAGTACAAATTAGAGAGATGCAAGTATACCGTTACGGATTGATTCTGCTTTGGAAACGTGTACTTTACTCTTGTGCCTATAGTATGCGGGAGTAGTTTTCCAAAAAAGGGCATAAAGTACAAAATATGTTAGTCAATATCTGAAGAACCTAAATTAATATGTAAATGTAGAGATATCCATTGCTTCTGTTGGTAAAAATGGGCACTTCACTCTTGGTAATAATTTATTCAATTAGGGTGTTTCAAAGAGTTTGGTTGAACATACATTTTTTTTTGATGGTACAAATTAGTACAAATTCAGTCTCTTTAGTTTCTGTTTTTTGCATTTTTTTTTTCTATTTGTTAAAGTGGTCATGCTTACTTAATCTTAAGCTAGCAGCGCCACGTTTTTTTCTATAACGGCACGTAGTACAAAATTTTGATTGGTGGTACAAATTACTACAAATAGGTAATGTACTAGGTTTGAATTGATTCTGCCCAGTTGTTGCTGCTAGCTTAATAGAAATATTATGAAACCGTTTTTACTTGTTATGTTAAATTTTTTAAATCTTTTACGTAGTGTTTGCAACAAACTTTCAACAAATACATAGTATTAAAATAAAAAGAACTTACTTTTTTCAACGGGTAGAGTTAATTCCAATAATGACGAATTTATGCTTTGACGCAGAGTAGATAGTGCATATTTAACAATATTAGCTCTTTGCAATTTTCCTTGGTATGAAGCTTTGTTCGTTTTACATTCTATGCAACTTCCACAAGAACAGCAGCAACCTATAGAATATGATTCTTAATTTCGAAGCTACATGATAAACGATAAAATACATTAAGTATATTTAAGAATAAGTTTTAAATTAGTTTTTACCCATTTCAAAAAGTAAAACGCTTCCATTATTACGC
This sequence comes from Abscondita cerata, assembly GCA_030710515.1. NCBI lineage: Eukaryota > Metazoa > Arthropoda > Insecta > Coleoptera > Lampyridae > Abscondita > Abscondita cerata. The sequence continues at coordinate 50,024 of JALBCR010004444.1, read as the reverse complement.
CGGCAGCGATGTTTTACTAAACACATCAAACATGAAGGAATTTTTTATAAGAAATAAATAGTTTGACAAGAATTTTGACGGGTGTCTATAGGTTTATATGACAACGTACCTGTTTCATCGATGGTATCCAACGGCCTAGAATATGCAATAGAATTTCTCCGTAATTGTAATAGAGACCGTCGCCACGATTTCCCATTTTTCAGAACTAGAGGTTTTTTAATTAAAGATGCTATTGGAGGTAATTTTCCTCCTTGAATTTCTTTATCGACATTACTTTCATTTACATTCGATACATTAAGATTTGTTTCAATGTTTAATGCAGGTAATTTATTGCACAAAGAGTTTCCACTGTTATTTGCAGTGTCATTATCAGTCCTATCCAATAAAATACTATCGGTATCCTTAGAATAACCTGTATTTTCTAGTTCGTCATCAGACGATGATACCTCGATAACATGACTACCTAGAAAATTAAATTTAAAGAACAAAAGAGTAAATAAAGCAGTAAATTTACGTTTTTTAGTAGTTTCTGGATAAGATATATTGCAGATATAATCCTTATCGCTGTTGGTATCTTCTTCGTCACTGATCTCAATAACTTCACTTGTTCGATTAGATTTGAAGTCACAACTACACTTACTCAGACAATTCACACATTTTTAGAGTAATATGAATGTTCTTCATCATATAAAGATCTATTGCATCTAGAAACATTTTCAACATTCGCAGTGTTCTGTTCACTTAATTCGTTTTTTTCAATTGCACTATTATCAGATAATGAATTATTTCTAGATTTTGATAAACTTCCTCCATCACCATGTACTGAAGACACATCATAGGATTTATTACTTACTGATTCTTCCTCCAAACTTTCATCGGTAGACAGTTCATCAATAATATGAGCTACAGCATGACTTATCGATTCCAAAGAAGTCTCTTCGCAACTCATGTTTAATTCAGTGGCATTCAGTTTATTACACAAATCTTGTCCAAAACTCACATTTAATTGCGAAACGTTCATATCTTTATATTCGTTTAAAAATGAATGCAGAGCTTCGTATCCTTTTAGATTGGTAGACAGTTCTTCATTAAGATGTTCTACAACATGGTCAATCGATTGCCTATTAAAAGAAGTTTCTTCGCTACTAATGTTTAATCCAGTGGCATTCAATTTATTACATGATCCTTCTTCAAAACTCAAAGCTAATCGGGAGACGTTCATATCATTATATTCGTCCAAAAATAAATTTTTCCCATTAAAAAGAAGTGCTTCGTATTCTGTTTGATCGGTAGGCAGTTCATCATTGTGATTTGCTACATGGTTCATTTCACTATATTCGTTTAAAAATGTATTTCTTTCGCATCCTGATTGATCGGTAGTCTGCTCCTCTTCACGATGAGTTTGGATTATGGATTCTCGATTCAAAGGACTTTCTTGACGAGTCTTGTTCGATTCAATTATATTCAATTTACTACATGATTCATTAATGTATTGGAGGTTATCTTCCGATTTCGTGTCATCAAAAAGAACTACACTAATTTCCATTTCTTTATGCAACAATTCTTCATTGCTAGATACCGATATTTCATTTTCTGGAAAGCTGTTTTCCTCCAAACTATTTAATTGACTGCTTTCGCTGGTATTTTTAAATATATTTCCGATATGTTTGATAGATTCGACGTTTTCCTGTTCCTGCAGTGATTCAATAGGTAGTATAACTCCGAGAGACGTTTCTTTATCACAAGCAACATTAACATCCGGATTATCATCTTGTGGTCTACGATTTAAATGTAGAGTTGAGCCAACAGACTTTTTTGCAATTATTGGGGTAGAACAATTACGTAGCAAGTCGTGTTTTGTAATAAAACTTTTAAAATTATTTGGTTCATTAAGAGAATATAGTCGCCTTACGTAGTTCTTCTTCGGGAATTCCAAAGCATCTGTAGTGTTTTCGCATTCTTTCGTTTGTGTAAGTTCAGATGGCAAGTTCACAGTCCAACGATTATTACTATAGTTGTATAAAGACTTTATTTCATCTAATGAATTTGATATACGTTCATCATCTCTAATGTGTAGTTTTTTTTTAAATGACGATGGGTCAGACTTATCAAGCTCGGGAATTTCTAACACGTTGTCTGGTGGTGTATGTGTCTTCAAATCGTTTGTATCTTGATCCTTAAGTGATGTGTTTCGAGTCAGAGACTGTTCAAAATTCTTTGTCGATGTAAAAATAGAATCAAATCCGACGCTTTCATCTTTTCTTAATTTAATTCCCTCCTGTAATATAAAATAATATATAAAACAAATTACTACTGCAATTTATAAATTTCATTATACATCGTGTAAATAAATAAGTGCAAAAAAAATTTTAAGTGGTGATTCTTTGTCGAAAAATAATGTGGGTCTTTCAGGTTCGGAGTTCAGGGAAAAAAACAAATTTTAGAGTTGGATTTTTCTCCCTCTTGGAACTATACCACAAATATATTCATTTAATGCTTTTTCGGTAGCAAGAAATTTTATTTTAAAAAAAATTAAATTTGTCTCCATCTTTATGGGGCTATAACTAAGCAGGGGTTTCTCATATGAATTGTTTTTATATGAAAAGCCCACAATATTTATCGACAAAGAATCACCACTTGCATTTTTTTGCACTTATTCATTTTCACTCTGTATATTGTGTAAAAGAAAGTACTTTATATCAAAATATTGTATTCAAATCATCTAATTAATCCTATTCTAGCGTATAATAATGTTATTACTACTTTAATGGTATAATTGAGAGGTATAGCTATGTCATTAATACTAATACAATCACGAGGGGGAAACCACTGGGGTAATAATGTTCAAAATCGTAGGTAATATAGAGATAAGACGAGGTATTATGAGGAAATATGGGCAATACGGGACAATATGAGGTATTATAGAAAATTTTGAGGCAATATGTGGTATTGTAAGGTAATATAGTGTAATATAAGGAAATACGGGGGTATTATCACGGAAATAGTTTCGGAGACATAACGATAAATCGCGAAAATTTCCGAAAAGAATAAGTCGAACTAAGTAGTCACTATTGTTGAACGAAAATGTAATATCGCAATTCACAACGACACCTTGGGTAATGATGTGACGCAGTGTGTAATAAACTTTTCTCTGAAGAAAAATTGGTAAGTATCTATAAACTATAATCTGCATTAATCTGATGTTTTGTAATACCTTTACCTTGACTTTTATTTACGAATTTGTTAATACGGCATCAGAAAATAATTAAAAATTGCTATTTTATTAAATAACTAATACATAGCTTATAAACTAATACTGGTATAGTATACTTGAATATGGCAATCCTTCAAAATTAGAAAATTTTGCTGCAAATTATCATAATTTCTTCAGTTTTTGAACGAATCATAAACATTTCATATCGTTGAATTAAAAAACAAGCATTTCGTGCAGAACTCACATCGTTCCGATACTATGAAATGTGCCGTGTTATAATAGAAAGTGCGCCTTGACGTAAATTTTGCTCGAAAATTGGGTTATAGAAAAAATAGCTTAAGGAAAAATTTTACATAATGTAATTTACAACAACTTTCTTTATATAACTCTTTTTCTATAATTAATATTTTTGGAGATATCATTAAAACAATTAATGTGATAACAATATCTCAGTAATTATTTGTTAAATCCAAAAATAGTTCAAATAAAAGTTATGTAGAACTAAATTACAAACAACATTTATTAAAGAAAAATTCTAAAAAATAATTAGAAAAAACTAATCAGATCTGCGGAATCACAAATGACATATACATGTCAAGTTTCATAAAAAATCGGGCCGGTGGTTTAGCCGGAATCTTGTTTACGTACGGACGGACGGCCGGCCACAGGACAAACATTTTTTTTGCTTTATTATATCATACTAACTCTAATTCTTCGGAAAAAGTAAAAAAATGGGGTCAAAATTTTCGGTTTAGAAACCGATCGCATAACTCCCCCATCATATATGATGTGGAGTAATAGGATTTTCGGAGATTTTTATTTAAAATCTTTTTGTAAATTGGACCATACGGGTACTAGTGTTTCAGTTTTTGTGGTACATCCAGTAATTAAGTCATACATTTCTTAATTATTATGGCACTCCCTTTATTGTATTTAGGTGATGGGTATTCTCAACCAGGATGAGCCTTCTACAGGAATTTAAGGTGAAGAGAAATCAGACAACCATCAAAGTTTTGTTGTTTCGCCAACGTTTCGACCGGAACAGTCCGGTCTTTATCAAGGCCTCTATTTTTTTAAAAGAAAACATAATTACAAAACAATACATAGGTTACAATTAATTGATAACAAATGCTTAATACAAGTTAAAATCTGTAATAAGAATAAGACGATTTTATACCAATACGAAGACCAAAAAACAAAATCTCGTGAAAAAAAGAAGAGATGCTGAACAGATTTTAAGCGAAGAAGAAACGGAAGACGAAACAGAAGTTGTTTATAACGATTCAACAGACCTTGAAGAATTTTCAGCAATATCCGATGACGAAGAAAGAAATTTAGTAAATACTGAAGTTGAGGTAAGAAAAATAAGTATATATGTAGAAATATCATTTTACCTTTTTTTAAGGTGATCAAAATACAACTGGAAGATTATTATGCTGTTTATTATGACGAAGAATGGTTCATTGGTAGAGCGGTATCCAAAGAAAATCTTAATGAATTTCGTTTCAAGTTTCTCAAGCGAGAGCTAAACGACTTTATTTGGCCCACACATCCCGACCTTGCCACGGTACCAGCTAAATACGTGATGTATGGTCCAGTAGAACTTTTAGAAATGGCCCATTTCAATTGAAAAGTCAAGACCTATTAAGCATAACTAAAAAAATACAAACTACAAAAAATCAATCTTAGAATATTTTTGCTAAGTGTTAGGTTCTCTTTTTTTAAGAAATACTCCAGTTTTAGTTATATAGTTAAACTGTAACTAAGTTTGAAAAATAAATTTTTATGAAGTAGGTAAATTAGGTTCATAGGGTTCATCATACTTATATCTTTCAATCTTTACTAACTACTTGTAAGAACATGACAAAGCTACCTATATCTATAACAATGTCACTGTAAGATTTGGGTAATACCGAGGTAATACTTGAATAATATAAGGATACAGAGGTAATAACTGGGAAATACGTGGTAGTAATGGGTAATGTACAAGTAGTAAAGTATAAACAGAGGCAATATGGGGCAATACAAGGAATTTTGAGCAATATAAGGTAATATCGATCGTATAATTCCCCATAAGGGTAATAATGTTGAAAAATCTGTGAAGTGGTTTCCCCCTCGTACAATCATGTCAGCTACTGTGATAATTGCAAGACTGATTTGACTAAATATTTTTAGGAAACTGCCAAGTAAACATACAAAATGAAAATACACGATCCTATTAATTTCAATTTCAAAATGTTTAATTACATACATAACGAAAATCAACACGAAAAGGGTATAAAAACGAATGTAGAGGAAGATGTAAGTAATATTGTCTAGCAAAATCTTTTAATATAGACGGAATTCTATTTCAAAGTTGCACACGTTCGAAGTTCGAAACAAAGACAACACAACAACAGTGTGTGAATTTACACGAACCATTTGGAGTTACTTCCGTTCTCCTTATGACTTAAATCTTATATGGTTGCAACACTACGTAAGTACGGCTTTTTCTGAAGTTGAAGAGTGGAAAAAATTATGGTCTACAGTTGATGTTTTCAATAAACATCTCATTGATGATCCAACAATAGAAGTCCCGGGCTTTGATCAAAAAAGAAAAAATTTGGTCAAAAGTAAATCGTATAAGAACAGGCCGTTCAAAATGCAACTCTATGTTGTTTAAATGGGGTGCGATTTCTAATCTAATTGTGACTGTGGAAAAGAACTAGAGACCGTTGTGTAGGATTGTCAATTAACAAAGTTTAAAGGAGGATTTGTAAACATTCATAATTTAACGGATGAAGCTATATTATGGCTTACGAATCTGAAAGACATCTGTAATTCAGCAATATTTTGTATTCTCTGTCCTGATTATCTGTTTTTCCATAATTTTTTTGCTATTTCTTGAACGTACTATTTTATTTGTCATTGTCATGACAATGGCTGTGCTGTTATATTTTATGTTCTTATTTACCTTCTATGATGTTTACACACTTAATTAATTATTACATATGAATACTAATGTGAGTAAGGGTTGGCATGTTTAGGTTTTAGTGGTTTTCCTAAACCTTGAAACAAATGCTTTGCCAAGACGAACCAATCCACAATTGCACACGGTTTCGTCACCACACTGTGCAGGTTTATACTGATCTTCTGGGGCACCATGCATAACACTTACATCACAATACAATATTTAAAACGAGGAGCAATCCACTCTGGGCAATAGCTTTACAAATCCACAGGAATGTTCGGAAATGCAATAAGGCAATGCGGGAATGTTCGGAAATGTGAGGAATGTTTGTAAATGCAATATGGCAATGCGGGAATGTTCGGAAATGTTTAGGAACTGTGAGAAATGGTCGGAAATGCAATATGGCAATGCGGTAATATCACAAAATTAATGTATCCTTGGATACATCTAGTGACATCCTCCGACTCCAGTGTTGGGTAATTTTTCGATAATGATGAATTAATTCAATTTCATTTCTGATTTGATCGAATATGTAACAAGCATCTTTAAATTAAATTATTTATGCATTTATGTTAAATTCAACATAGAAGAAGGATGGTAACTACAAGTTGCAATAAAATGTTGAATCTTCGTTCATCCGGCTATGTGATCACTGGTAGTATTACTACATTTTACATTTTCTCAGTTATATCAGATACCGCCAAAACAAAAAAGGAATGTCTTAATGTCACACTTTGTTTACATACGTAGTAGAATTCTTACTCGTATTTTCTTCCATTGCATTCGCATGTCATCAGTTATTACCATGTATTGGAATAAAAATGTTACTTTAAAAGAAAGTGTATAGAAAATATAGAAATACATTTTGCAAATGTAATTTACTTGTTTATCTGTCGAGTCATAAAAATGCCAATATCCCGCTTTGAATAGAGACTTCTAGTCGTTATGCTTAAAATATCAATTAGATAATTTTCTAGGATTGTGTTAATTCGATTTACGAATGAACACTTAAGTATTTACAGCAGAATTATTGCGGACGGAAGTTTTTCTTAAGAAGCACACTTACATTGTGACTAATGGCACCATTTCAAGCTCTACTAATGAATAGCAGGTGTTTTGATACGACTAATAAATAGTCTATAAAAAATGTTAATACAACTTATGAAGAAAAATTAATGTAAGGCTCATAACCAAGCATACAACCAAAAAAACTGTAAGTTTGGTTCGAATATCTCAAAAACTGGTTGAGATATTGTAAAATGCTAGTGATTTTCTCAATCAGCATCGAAAAATACAGTCACAACAAAAATGTTTTTCAAAATGTTCGAACTTTAAAGTCGAATATCTTGAAAACTGAAAGATATCGAAAACAATGACGGCGACAACGCACAGAATAGCGATCCTAAACTGTAAGTTTGGTTGAAAAATTAACGAAAATGATGGAAGAAAGCAATATCTACTAATAACTAGAAACATTTTGGATAGCATTTTGACCACAGAACTAAATATAGAATCTGGAGACAATGGCTTAAATAGAATAAATTTAGGGTACAGAAAAATTATTCACACTTCACTTGAAGTAGTCGAAAATGAAGACATATCTACCGACAATATTGAAGAAATAAGTTTAGATAAAATGCTGTCTGGACAAGAAAAAGAAGACATTAAAAGCGAACTAAATGTTGTGTCAAAATGTGAGAGCACCTATACTGATGATATTTTAGGAAAAAAGTTAATACTACAGAATTTCTTAAACTAACGTTAAACAATAAAGAACAGTTTAATGTACACTCATGAAATTTAAAACTTGGACACCACAATTTCTGTAAACAAAAGTTTGCACATTGTGAAGTGGGCTTAAGGGTATCATTTACAATTCTAACAGCAGGTAGTCTCAGCAGGGGTTATCTTATAGAAGGACTGTAGAATGAATCATTACACTAAGCACGTTTTAGAAAATAGGTAATTTACGTTGCTTACTTAATTTTTTCTTTAAAGAATATATTTGAAGGTATCGCTAATTAAACACCATAGCTCGATTAATTATCGAATCAAAATTTTGTTTAGGAAATGTTTACAAAATAAAATTAGAAATAATTTTGATTTAAAAACGTCTACAAGCAATAACTTTTAAATTAAATCAAAAACTAAACATGGTTATTTGGGTTGACTGATTATTACTTATTTTTAAATAAATCTAACCTACTAATTATTGTAAGTTATTAAAAAAATCATTAAACTCTCTATTCATAATATTTAGTCCTTACAAAATGTATATTTTATGACGTTTCATTTTTTCTGTAGTTAATATAAAAAGTGAAAATAAAAACTAAGGCAATTCTTATTGTCAACGTATATATTTAGTTTTTGACAAGAATTTATTACATAATTATAATTAAGATACCAAGTTATAGTTTAAAATTAAATGAAAACTTTTTTTTAAATAAAGGTATTACTATATAAATAAATATAAGAAATCAATAATGGGTGTGACCTCCATTATTATTGGCCAATGACTGCAATTAGTGCATTACGGTTTACTGGTATAAAATTTGGCCCTTGTTGTCTTCGGATAACAGCAAGTATTCGAGCCCAAACATTTTCGATAATGTTAAAATCTGGGCTTTTTGCTGGCCAGGGTAACAGCTCCAAGTTATTTTCTCGTATCCAATTGCGCACAACCTGCGAAGTATAGGGTCATCATATCCCGATAGTTAATTATCGAATGTTCCAAGAAAATATGTGTAAATAGTAAATGGAATCTACTAACGTAACGTTAAGTCGTTAATTATAGTTACATAACTCTCCTTTCATAAGATATAGTTCATATTAATATGCTTATTGTAAAGCTTCGTACACACCTGAACAACAAACCGAGGAACAAACAGAACAACGAACCGAACGGCAATCGGAACATTAATTTGGACGGTGCTACGTACGAATTTTAGAACAGATTCGCAAGTCCTGATTGTTCCACGAACGTTCCCGCAACTTGTGGGTTTTTTCTCCGACATCAAAAAAAATGCGCGCGAATGCGTTTGCAGGTTTGGACGAATCTAAACAAAACGGCGAACAAACTTATGCGGGAGAATTAAATTATTTATTTTTTGTCCTCCCTTTTGTGGGTTTGTTGTGTTTTAGGTAATATTATGGAGTTGACAGAAGAAAAATGTTTTAAATTAATCAGTGTTTAAGAATGCAAGAAAAAAATGATGTCCCTATTAGCATCATTTGGGCGGGAAATTTCAAAATAAAAAAAGCGAAGTAAATTATAATTTTTTACTCTTCTTTGTGCGTAAAATTTGGTTGGCACTATCTTCTTGTTTTCCGCAATTTTCTCTTCTCAATAATAAATATATATAAACTGAAAACTACTGAAAATAATTATGGAACAGCACAAACGTTCCGTTTGTTGTTCGGATTGTGGAAATCATAAAAGATCGTTTGTCGTTCTGTTTGACTTTCGGTTCGTTGTTATGTTTGTTGCTTGGTTTGTTGTTCAGGTGTGTACGAAGCTTTACAACTTAAGCAACAATTTTTTGGCGAATAAAGATTAGTTTGTGATGTAATATTAGAAACACAAATTTATATCATATCAAATTTATGACAACTTAAAACCAAGAACGTGTATGTTATTGCTAAGAAATTATTAAGGAAAAAGCGCAATTGCAGTGTAAATATTTATAATTAGATATTTTCGAAAGTTTATAAGTCCTCTATTGTAATCTTAATACTTAAGAAAATCCTGTCCATTAGCATTATAAGGAAATGGCTTTTACTTTATGAATAAGTTTCAATAACAATAGAATATCCTTGCTTGTTTAATTTACTTCCTTTGAGTCATATTGCTCTAAGGGTTGTTACATTGGTCATTAGAAGTATGTAATAAATAAACAATTACCTACTGTTTGAGAAGGGTAGTGTGAACCAATAAATAAAGTAAGAAATGTAAATTCCATTTTAGTTTAAAATTTCAAGTGTTGTGAAAATGCCACCTCATCTCGGTGCTGATTTGAAAGCGCGGATTGTTTCGGAATTAGCGGCGGGCCGTAGCGTGCGTGAAATTTCACGTATGTTAGATATACCAAAAAGCACCGTAGGGCATTACCGAGTAAAATGGAATCTTGAACACACTTTGGAAAGAGCCATCGGAAGTGGTAGACCTAAAGTATCTACACGTGCTCAAGATCTCGAGTTGTTTCATTACGTAACAGAACAACCATTTGCTACATACTCCAGGGCTATAGCAGATACACATTTTCCCGGATGCCGTATAACTGCACAAAAAAGATTAAAGGAGATGGGAATAAAGAAGTATAATGCTGCTGCGAAAGAAGTTCTCAGTGACGAAAATATGAGACGTCGTCTGGAATTTGCAAGGCGATATGTGAACGAACCTTTGGAATTTTGGAATCGAGTGATTTTTAGCGACGAAAAAACGTTCAATAGCCGCAACGATGGACCACTAAAAGTTTTTAGAATGGAAGGAACTCGTTACGAAAATAATCACATATGTCCTAAAAAACGAAGTGGTTATTTTTCTGTGAATGTGTGGGTTGGGTTAGCGCGCGGGGTCCAGGAGTTTGTTGGGCTATCGATGGACGTCTTGATTCTGCTGCGTATTTAGATATTTTGGAAACTATTATGAAACCTTCAGTCGAAGTGTTTTATCCAGACGAAGATTATATTTTCCAACAAGTAAGTATTTTATTTCACTATACTTTCTCCAAAAATAGTTCGGGATCTGTTGAATTAACATTTTCATAATGTATTTTGTTGTTAAAGGACAACGCCCCTATTCATACTTCGCGGGTTGTGCGCAATTGGATACGAGAAATAACTTGGAGCTGTTACCCTGGCCAGCAAAAGCCCAGATTTTAACATTATCGAAAATGTTTGGGCTCGAATACTTGCTGTTATCCGAAGACAACAAGGGCCAAATTTTATACCAGTAAACCGTAATGCACTAATTGCAGCCATTGATACCGCATGGGAAACGATTAATATTAATTATATTGATACCTTGATAGCGTCAATGAGCAGACGCCTCCAAGAATGTATCAATAATATGGAGGTCACACCCATTATTGATTTCTTATATTTATTTATATAGTAATACCTTTATTTAAAAAAACGTTTTCATTTAATTTTAAACTATAACTTGGTATCTTAATTATAATTATGTAATAAATTCTTGTCAAAAACTAAATATATACGTTGACAATAAGAATTGCCTTAGTTTTTATTTTCACTTTTTATATTAACTACAGAAAAAATGAAACGTCATAAAATATACATTTTGTAAGGACTAAATATTATGAATAGAGAGTTTAATGATTTTTTTTAATAACTTACAATAATTAGTAGGTTAGATTTATTTAAAAAATAAGTAATAATCAGTCAACCCAAATAACCATGTTTAGTTTTTGATTTAATTTAAAAGTTATTGCTTGTAGACGTTTTTAAATCAAAATTATTTCTAATTTTATTTTGTAAACATTTCCTAAACAAAATTTTGATTCGATAATTAATCGAGCTATGGTGTTTAATTAGCGATACCTTCAAATATATTCTTTAAAGAAAAAATTAAGTAAGCAACGTAAATTACCTATTTTCTAAAACGTGCTTAGTGTAATGATTCATTCTACAGTACTTCTATAAAATAACCCCTGCTGAGACTACCTGCTGTTAGAATTGTAAATGATACTCTTAAGCCCGCTTCACAATGTGCAAACTTTTGTTTACAGAAATTGTGGTGTCCAAGTTTTAAATTTCATGAGTGTACATAAGTCCAGTTTGTGTTGGTTGTTCGATAGTAAGAAAAGTCGCTTATCAGTTGATAGAGTATTGAGAGTAAAAGGGACAAAACGAATAAACTCTAGTCACAATAGAAAAATAAAGTTTGAAAAAATTCTTCGAAGGAAGAGAAGGGAATCGCTAAAAAAGGCAAAGCAATGAAAGTTCAGCTAGAAGATGATATAGAAACTGATTTTTCTGAAACTGACACCGATGATATTGTCAGTTTAAAGAACAGTAGTGAAGGCGATAATATTGATAAAAACTTAAGTGATGACAAAAAAAGAAGACAAAAATATCTCACTAAAGGTTGAAAATTATTATGTCATATACTATGACAGCGGGTGATACATAGGAAGAACTTTAGTAATACATGAAAACAAATGTCAAGTAAAATTTTAAAAAAATATCTCAAGAACAGTTGGTTTTATGACTATAAAACGAGCTATAAAACCTTATATCATTTGTTATCTACTCTTCACGAGAAATCAATTTTTGAAAAAAATATACAGGGGTTTACATTGTAAAAATCGAGAATAATTGCAATTCGCGTAAAGCAATCACCCTGTATAGCATTACGCTTTTTGGAAAGGTTTGGTACGTATTTTGTAAGTCAAATATTATCAAAGGTCAATGGCGCAACTATATCTTAATCTTAATTAGAGCCATAGCACCGCGGTTCCAAAGTTAACACGGTTTCGACATTAAAGGGACGACGTCTCCAGAACGGTTGCATTTAAGTACTTAAAACCTTATAACATTTTGCTTGTAAATGTCGTGAAGAATCAAGTTTTGAAAAAATACTCGGGTGTTCTATTTTAAAAAAAAACACTACTTTGCGTCAGCTTTTGTTTGCGAATCACTCTGTATGCACCTAAATATTTTTTAATATTGAGGTTTAATAACTATGTATTACCTTTTCAAAGTTAGTTGTGATATCTCTAATACTTCGGGAGGAATTCTCCATCCACGGCACTAAACACCCACTCGGTATATTACAATTCATCTATTGTATGGATGTTTAGATAAGTATAGATAATTACGTACTCACGTCCTTCAATTTAGTATTTTCCAAATATTTTCATTAAAGAAAACTAAACTTTCTAAAAAATTGACAATTTATTTATAACAGTTGTAGACAATGCCACAGCAATGATCAACAATGCTTTCGAAAAGAGGCAATAGTATGTAATGTTAAGATAATGCCTTCGGAAATGTGGCAATAGTATGTAATGTTACGGCAATGCTTTCGGAAATGAGGCAACGGTATATAATGTTACCGCAATGCCTTCGGAAATGGGGCAATGGTATGTAATATTCGGCAATGGACGGTAATTTTAGGAAATGCGGCAATAGGTGTACACAATTTATCGTAGTGAATGACCCCCTCGATTTAAAAAGTACCATACGAATAAATAAATAAATTACCCCACTATAATTAAAAAACTATTAGACTACACACTTGCAATTTTGAATGTTTTATAAGGTTCCCTTCAAACAGTTGTCAATTGCGTCTAGATTTGAGATTTGAACTCTGGAACTTAAAATAAGAATGTACAACGGTCTTCAATTGATTTAAAAGAAGATTTGGCAGTTGTTCGATTTTGAATGAATAATTTTGCAAGTTTCATATCCAATACATTGTTTATATTATAGAAAAAGATAATTATCATTATTATATTATATTATCATTGTTACACATTCCTGCAAACCAACTAATTTTCCCCGGTTTGACTTTCTACTATACTAGGGCTTGATACCAAGTACTATTAATCTGCCTACCAATAGCTGAAAAGTTTGTCAATTTGGACTATCTTCGGTCCTCAAACTATGCTAGGCATTTTGAGAGCTTCAATCGGAAGACTCTGAAACTTCTTTGTAAAATCAAAAAAAGTTTTGAGAAGTAGGTAAAGCCACAGAATACATAACACGCTAGTAAAGCTTTTAATTCTATAAAGTCCTTACCAATCCAGAATTTGAAAGAATAAATCCTGAAAATTTAAAAATCATAAACGCTTTAGATACTAGATCTTACGGATCTCAACCAGTTATGAAAGTAATTGTGATCCTCTAATTCTGTTATCTTCGAATAAAATTCCTACACTATGATATTATCGTTTTCAAGAAAGTTTGTAGTTCCTATCTTAACGGCTATGGAATAAACTAAGCAGAATTCTGAGCAGAATTATGTTCCTTTAATAGAGATGTTATTTTGTTCCAATTTGGTCCAACAAACGAACCGGGAGCGAAAAATTTGCATTGGTATACTTTGCCACTAATAGATATTTAAGAGGTGTTAAAGTTAAAAACTGTATGAACGCTGATTAATTTATTTATTCGTATGGTACATTATTTTCATTATTGTGTTGTGATGTAAGTATTATGTATGGTGTCCCAGAAGATCAGTATAAACTTGTATAGTGTGGTGACTAAACCGTGTGCAATTGTGGATTAGTTTGTCTTGACAAAGCATTTGCTTCCCATTCTTTTGATATAAGATAGTTGTAATCAATTTTCTATAGTTGCTTATAATTTTGTGTTTTTTCGTCAAGGTCGCCATCTTGGAATTTTACAAACTTAAAGTAATTTTTTCTTTATTTTCATTTTGGCGCTACGTCTGATTGAATTTTTGAGTATGGGAATTTATTCGTTGTGACCGAAAACCCTCTAAAACATGTTGTCCGGTTTCTCCAAAGTAATTATAGTGTTATTTATTTATTCGTATGGTACATTTTTATTATTCTATTGTGATGTAAGTGTTATGTAAACATGTATAGTGTGGTGACAAACCCGTGTACAATTGTGGATTGGTTCGTCTTGACAAAGCATTTGCTCAAGGTTTAGGAAAACCACAAACATGCCAATCCTTGCCCACCTTAGTATTCATATTGCGCTGAAAGAGTTATTTTAAACAATAAAAAATTTATTTTTAATAAAAATTTGAGTAATATTTAAATTTATAGTAAATGTTCTATTCAAATCGAAAGTAAACTTAATGTAATTAAAGTTTAAGATTTCTAAAAACTAACTTATAATTAGTTTAACAAAACAATTAAATTTATTCGTGTAAATAATACTTTCGTTTAGTTGCAATTAAGATTTAATAAGAACGGATGCTTAAATTTAGATAAGGATTTTAAAGTGTCGAATGCGTGGGACGTAAAATGTATTATCTTGAAGTGAACAAACGCAGAGTTTGCGAAACTAAATAAAAAGTGTAGATTAGTTGGCGTCAGAAAGACTAAAGATTAAATTTTATCAGTGCTGGTGTAAAACACAATTTGTAACCGAACGTAGAGTCAAGGATACAGACATTAACTGAAAGTGATTGAAGAATAAGGGCATTTGTTTTTAATTCATCAACCGGTCAACATTAAGAATAATTTAAAAAAACTCTTATACTTTGGCCATAAACGAGTCAACATAGAATAAATAATTATTCTCGCAAATAAATAGCTGAGGAATAAAGATAGAATTCGGATTTGAAAGATGGTCATCGGAATTTAAAATATAATGTAAAAAAAAACGTGAAAGTTCATCATACATGAAAATTTAATGTCAGTTCAATTAGAAACAATACCAATAAATAAACGCTGAATAGTGTTCGATAGTGTTATTTTCAAAGTGACCAAAATAAAATTGAGAAATGAAAATTTGAGGAACTAGAATTTATCACAGAATATTGTTGAAATATTGCTTACCGGGGTACCGTGTCTACAAGGAAAGTACACCCATTCTGAACATATTTTTACACTATATTATAGTAATACATTTAATATGTTTACTTAATCCTTTAACTTTGGATATGTATGCACAAAACTGTACTTCGAAATGGAAAAATTAAAATTGTAAATAATGTCTATAGGTATGCCTACTGTTAGTGCCGGTTAGTGCTACATCAGAAATTCATATTTTATAATAAGTTAATACTGTTCCAAACTAAATTGATTAGATCTCTATTGATTGACACTGGTGCTGGTATCTTATTAAAGAGTTAAATATAAGAAGCAATAAAATATATAAAAAAAAAGAAATTAAAGCTGATTACATACTTACATTTGTTTCATTTACTTGTTCAGTTTCTCCAATGTTCGTTTTACTCAGTTTTGAATTAGTCTTAACAATTGATGAATCATTTATATTGGTAACTATACTACCCTTACTTGTCGCAGTATCATGAAACATTACATTTTTCTTAAATTTAGAAGTCTTGGATGATGTAATTCGCACAGCACGTTTTCTTAAATTAAGATATCTTACTGGAGTGTTTTGTGATTCAACACTATTACGAGATCCTTTACCTTTATTCCCAATTTTTGCCAAATTATTTTTATTTTCACATTCTAAGAAACCTCCAAGTGACGGTCCTAGCTTAACAGAATATTTGATTCCTAGAATATCAACCGAATTGTTAACCAACACTTTGGGTTCCATATTCAATTTTTGATCGATGTTTTTCTTTGCAAAATTACCAATTGCCTTTAATTGGTTTTTATTTACAGTTTTGTTTTTTCTTAAGCATTTCAATCTTTGCTTAGTAACTTTGTTAAAAGATCCTTTATGTGTGGATGTTGTGTTCGTAGAACAATCAAATTCTTTTGGCAGCTTAAAATTCCATGTATCTATCTCATCATAAGGATTCTCAATTAGCGACTTTATTCGAGGTTTCAATAATATTGGTGACAAGTCATTTGTAATTGATGAGTGTTCTAATAGTGATCTACTCAAAACTGCTGGAGTACTTGAGAAAATTAATTTCCTATTGATTTCATTAACTTTGTTACAAGTAATTGGTGCAAATGATAACTCGATGGTTGGTTTGTCCTCAAAACATTGAGATTTTGGGAAATTCGAATCAATACTGCTAAGAGTTGACCAGTCCTTAGATTTTTTTTCATGATAGGACACTTTTTCTATTATCAAACTATTAACTACAGATTTATCTAAAGTTCTTTCTGGTTTCTCCTTAATATTATTGTCACTATGACTTATATTAGAGGTAATACATGATAAGTTTGTTTTAGAAATTTGCCTTTTTTTCAAGACGGAATCAAGCTCGGTACTTTTTAAAAGCTCATCAAAAGCATCATCGAAATGATGATATCCTTCAAAAGAATCTGCAATTAAATGATGGTATTCGTCAGGAGGTGGTAGTTCTTTCAGCTTAATGGGTTTTGTCTTTTTCGGTTGTTTGAGTTCCTTTGCAGAAGTTTGTCGTTTTTGAAGATTTGTGGCAAGCAACGCATTAAAAACCTCAGTGGAGTTTCTTTGATGAAAATTAGATCTTTTTGAATACGTTTTGACAATTGGAGCACGAGGCATTGATGATAATTATTAAAATTGCATAAAACTAAAGCACCAACTTTGTTTACTTGTAGTCTTCATGTAAATAATTTTAGCGTTACACTGTGAAAAAATATGAACACTTACACCAGTGAAATTGTTAATGCTTAACTTTATTGAATTATTTAAAATATTCCTTTATTTAACTAAGATTGCCGGCGATAACTACAACCACAAAAATTTAAATAAATGACAACAACATTACATTGTTGCCATCTGTCAATGCTACCGTTACAGTGTTGTCAAATTAGTTGCGCATAAATCTTAAATCACAGCGTAAAACATGTAATTATAAAATTATTATAAATAACAACTGTATGCCGAGTACGAACGACGGCCACCGCCTAGACAAACAAACTGGACTCCAGCCAGCTTTATTTATGCTTTATTTTAACGTACTAACCGGTACTTGTCGAAAAGTGTTTGTTTTGAAAATCGTCGCACAACTCCCCTTCTTACTTTTGAATATAGGTATAAGAAAATAATAAAAAAATTATAAAAAGAACTAAGAAAAGTATGGGTTTTAAAAAAACCAGTCAAGAAAAGTTATTATTAACTATTATATATTATTTCTCTTGTTAATGCCTGTATACTGAGAATAAATATCTAAAAGTTTGTGCAAAGTACCAAAATTTTAATTTAGCAGTTATTTTATGACGTTATCTTAACCGGATCTGGTTTTTACTGAAAATGTAAAGCAAGTGATGTGTCAGTGTCACAATTTGTGACTCACAAAACCGTTAATATAATAACTAGATTTAACAATAATTTTCATTCATAATTGTTTGTGTTTCCTACATATAAGAATGAATCATTTGCCATATCAACTAAAACTTAATTAATTTTATATTTTTATTATTTTTTTAATGAATATGAGAAAGATGTATGTTTATATTTAAAATACTTATTTTTAGGAAATGACTGAATCTTCTAATAAAGCTGTTTATATTACCAGTGACGAAATACATAATTTTTTGTAACGATTATGATAATTGCGGGACTGTTTTTAACCGGTGTAGCAACACTGTAAAAACGGTTATTTAAATGAACATGCGCACACATGCATAACTGAATTTGACAGTAGAAATAAACAAAGTAACAAAATACAAACGTCAATACTGATACTCAACAATTCTGCATTTCTTTAAATTGACTATTAGTGTATAATATATTACTAAACAATAATATATAGAAAATGAGTCACCACCACTCAAAAAGAAGGTAATTAATAAAAAATCAAATCTTTTCACAACTTTTATTTCAGTTCTACCTTTTAACTACAATCCAGTTGGTCGTGCATTCTACTCTCAGTGTTTCTGCTATAGATTGTTATATGAATTTGCCTGTAAATAGATCACCGTCACCAGCATTTTCAACTGTAACATTAACTCCTGGACGTATAAGAAATATAGATCAGGACATGGAAGCATTAAGAGCATCTCGTCAAGACAATCCTTTCTTACAGGTCCCTATTGCGTTTGGTGTATATAGTTGTTTTTAAATAATAAATTTTAGCATGCCATAGCAAGTCGAGGAGCCTTGTAGATTCTTTAGAAGATAACGAATCGGATCATACGAATTTAATGAGTCATGTAAGTATGTTGTGTTTCAATGTCTTGTTAAAATAGTACTTCTTACTAATTTTATTTACTACTTTTTTCACATTACTCACGAAACATATTTAATCGATTATTTGCGTTTCCATATGCAATGTGAATCAGTGATATACACATAAACATTTCAATTATTTCTTAAAGTCGTGGTTATTATACAACTATGGTTTTTCTCATTAGCGTTTATCATATACTACACATCGTCGCATTAGGATAATGACATTCTGTCTGGTCCTGAAGCCATTTTAAGGCTTGTGTTTACTACCCGAAAGATAAACGGGTGGTTGAAGTTTTACCCTAAAAAATATCCAAATTACTCCTGTACTATAACAGATATAACGAAAACCTTTGATATAGCATAGAGCGATACATAATCATTCGCCCTAATGAGCAATCAAAAGTTTTTCAATTAAAATTAAGATGTTATTGCGTGGATTAATATTTTATTTATCCTTCCAAACTATTCCTTACACCTAAATGGGTAAGAAAGGAACTTGATTATAAATAAATAAATTTCAACGATTATCAGTACCATTTCGTATCGAGCCGCATTACAAACTATACGCGAATCCGTAATTTGAGAACAAATATAAAATTTGTTCACACATTTCGCGTTTATAAAATTAGCTCCATGGCATGCCCACTCAACAAAGGACACTTTTTGAAGATTGTAAGAGGATTACAATGGTTTACAGGATTATGCTCTGCAGGTGTGCACTGTGGTAATCTTGGTTGGCAAAATAGCAAAAGCATTGGTAAAAGTAAGGAAGACAAAGTTAATTTTATTGAAGTTATTAATTTCCAATTAGTATGTTTAAAAATATGTTTCTGTAAAATATAATTACTTTAAATGAAAACATTCCCATTGTACAATAACCAAATAAATAAGTATATATGTACCTATACCATGTTTAACTGGTTAGGCAAACGTATAAAGCATTTTCATATCAATAAAAAAATTAGGAAGAGACACACATAATTAAACATGCGATTAATGTACTGTAATAAATTTATTAACAAGAGACCTCTTTACTTTTATCTCTGATTTTATTTGTGCGTTGTTCAATAAATAAAAGTAATCCATATCAGATTCTTATCTTTTCAACACAATAATACTTTTTATTTCATTATTTTTAGAATTATATTAATTTAAAATACTTTGTTGAAATGAAGAATGTAATAGGCACAGAAAAGTAAACTTTCTGTGTAATAGGAAGAACTACACTATTGTAATAACCAATTACATTTAAAGTAGATAATAAAATTACGAAACTTATATTAACGAAGTTAAAAAACTAAATATGTTAATAACAATGAAAATTTAAATTGGATTGGATTGAAAACCTAGATAATATAAATACTCTCAACAAAAAAATTATTTCAATATTAAAAAAATCTACAAAAAATATTAGGAAACAAATAGCACACGAACTAATTCTAGATAATATTCTAACAAACTGTAAAAATCATAACCATACACTAAAGGTAAAAAGTCATTACGTAAGAAAGAAAATAAATTAAATTCCTTAATAATTGAATGAAGAAAAATCAATTTTTTAATTAATAAAAACAACCGTTATGCCTGCTATTGCAAGCACAAGTACCACAATCAAAACGCCAATTTAAACCATTATAAATAACGCAATGTAAGGTAATGACAACTATTTACTAAAGTTCGCGGGGGGGGGGGGGGGGGGGGGGGGGGGGGGGGGGTTAACCTAGCAATATAATGACGTCATCCTATTCTTAACGTAAACGACTTTAGTGTAATTTGTAATTATGCTTTATGTTAAAAAAAAGTTTGTCTAATTTCTATTGTTTCATGATTATCGTGAATCTAATGTCTCAGGGAGTATTGCACTGAAGTAAAACTGTTGCAGGTTTGGAAGCATTACAGATTTCCAAAATAGAATGTCTCTATGTATAATTTCTACTGATACATCTTTAGGTGTCCAAACCATAAACCAACAAATATCTTTTTTAAAATCTTTAACATATATTGATATCGTTTCTTTAGTTTTAGTTTTCCATTACTAAGTACACAAAATTTAATTTATTTGTTTACAACACCTTCTTCGGGAGTATGCGCTCGTGTACTGTATGGGCACTTCAGTTCTATTATTGCTAGGTTGTCTTCTGTAATTCCATCTGGAGATGCAGCTAAGAATGAATAGTCTTCATCGATGCACAATCCACAGGAATTAATTTTCAAATTTGTTTGAGATTCAAAATCACTGACAGCTCTATGCTCATGCCATATTGGGTAGCTGCAGAACCAAAAAATTGTTGGTAAACAAATTCTTCACCGTGTTGTGTTTGCACAAAACATAGTTTGTTTTAGTTTACAAACTCGACCAAAACTAGAAGCTGTTAGACGCTTTCGTCTCTCCTCGTACCATTTATTACATCAGCATCCCCGGAATTTTTTTGAACGGTTCTTATTTATTCGATATTCCAGTTTTCTTTTCTGCTTTTTACAATACTGTAGGGTGTACCGGCCAAGTGTGGCGTTTGTTGAAGTTTGAATTATTTGATGCAGTATCTCTGCATTATTGTGTACTATATCGGCGGATACCCTTGTAAGATCGACGAAGAGCAAAATTAACACGTTTTTTACCGATGAACTTAGCAACGTGAGAGTTCTACAATTCAGCAGAGTTGTTGGTGACATCAAAAATAAGACTGAGCGTGACTTGCAACTCGACGTGCTGCATTCATAATCTGCGAACATACTGTTATCTTCTAAATCTGGAACTATATTTATCTCCCCTTCTTTATGTCCTGGGCAAAAATAATGTCTTTCTTCGCATCCTCTATGATCTCTTAAAATATGCTTAGGTCCGTTTAATATGTCTAATTCTAATTCTTTAATTTTTGTAGACGTAGGGATATTTTGATTTTTCCGAAATTCTACTTCTTTAGATACTGCGCTTTAAAATCAAAGT
Source organism: Abscondita cerata (assembly GCA_030710515.1). Lineage (NCBI taxonomy): Eukaryota > Metazoa > Arthropoda > Insecta > Coleoptera > Lampyridae > Abscondita > Abscondita cerata. The sequence continues at coordinate 28,163 of JALBCR010004444.1, read as the reverse complement.
ATGTTTTGACAAACTATCGTTTTCAAGTGTATCTAATTTTTTTTTGTTTTTTATAGTTTCATTAATTTTGTTAATGTAATTACGCAGAATATGATTTTTACATTGTATTTTTTGTATTATTGTAGTAGGTCCATAAGGCATGCAGCTCAAAAGTTTTTGATACACACTACTGTCACCGTCTGCAATAAGTTTTGTATATTTTATCCCATACATTTCCAAAGATTTCTGGAACCGTTCATCAATTATAGCCTTTTCCATTGAAGTCGATGTTGTACTCCGACTTTTGTAGCAAACATGCGGGCATTTTTTATTTTTGTAAAGGTCCTTACGAGCACAAATGCAACAAAATTTATTTTTAATAGAAATATAAAGAACTTTTTTTTGTTCTTAGTCCTACAATGTATGCAACACCTGAAAGCGAGTTATAATTTGTACGGTATGATCTCTTACACCAACCACCGTCAGCTACGACAGCAATATTTGGGTGCCCTTCTGCGTCTATTTTATTATACTCAAAATCTTCTTTTTCTTTCTGTATTCAATTTCTAAGTCTGACAAAGGTAAATTTATTTCGTCACGTACATTTTTAAAAACCCTTTTTCTCTACTTCGTCATTAACAATATTGGTACCACCATCGCTTATTATTTCAAACGCATCTGCTTCGGTGTTCTGATTAGAGTGGCTATTATGATCAGTATTACTATTACTGTTCTGTAAAAAACCAAAATGATCATCACCATCTCCTAAATACACATGTTCTGCTACTTTGTTTTGTTTTTCGGTTGATTCACTATATACGTTCACTGTTCACAAGTCATTGTCTGAAGTTGTTTGTTTAACCTGTCCACGCATTTTTCTCATTTTTTCTTTTACGCTCTATCGTTTCGAAGGGTAACGTCTATTTGAAACAGATCCACATTTCCGATTCATTTTAAAACGTAATCTCACTAGCAATAAAAAAAATAGTCGAAACTTAAAATGACTACTACGTAGGGCACAGTAATTACGGTGAATAACTTACAATGGTTTAGAGTTTACGTTTATACAAGTATTCGTTGAAAACCACCTTAAAAGCTCTTCCAAATTTTGGGTATCTTCACGCCTAAATCAAATTCAACGTCGGTAAAATGTACGCCAACGCGTACTTTTACCCCATCCTACATTTTTGAAACCTTACTCTAAATGTTATTTAATATGTTCAATTCAATATAACTATACCTAATCTTTAGTTTGTTAACTGAATATGAATATGACTTTTGTTTTTATTAGTACAAGCTAAACTAGTTACGATGATGGATTTTACGTTTATCAATTTAACAAAAAAAATATTTAAAAAAGTTTTGCCCGTTCCACTATTCAATTGATCTACCTACATATTGTAATAATGTAATAATATCTATATTGATTTCGAGTTTTCGAATGAATAAATATCTACCTGCATTAGGGTGAGTCATAGTTCATTATTAGCATAAATATTAAAGTGTCAATAATCTCTAAACGTTATTCAAAAAAGTCAAAATACCATACAATTAGGCCCAGTTGTTCAATCTCCGCTTAAAGTTAACTTTGGTTTAATTTCCTAGACGATAATTGTATGGTATGGTAATATTTGGTTTTGAGTTTTTTTGTTATTATAGTCAAAAACTGATTTTATCTTCAAGCGGTCAAAAATGTTGACTTTGTATATCTCTATAGAAACGGTTGAAGGAATGAATGAAAATCGCGATTTGTTTATCAGGTATTTACACTTATTATCATTTAATAATTATAATATCTAATAAAAATGACTCAAAAAAAGCGAAATTGTCAAAAGGAAACGCTACGCATGTAGCAAAGCAAAAGCGCCATAGGTACAACTTATTATTGTCCCGCTTGAAGATAAAATAGTACATATCATTCAGAGTAGAAGGTCTTTCTTTCGCCCAGTTGCCGGTCTCGACTGGCGTCTCGTCCGTCAATCTTTGGGCTCACCACAAAAGACTTACTTCTACTCTTAATGGTATAATCTACTATTACACTAATTGAAAGATAAACCTTATTTCAGAGCTTATAAGCTCTCAAGTTAACAAAAATACTTTATTGAAAATTCGAAATTAAAAAAATCATAAAGTATAAACCTTTTACTTAAGGGTATCTAAAAATGCTGAAAGATGTCAATATAAGTGATTTCGATACTGTTGTATTTCCCGGGCTTTGATTTTGCCGTGTAGCAGTTCTGCCAGGCTTTAAGATTAATAAACGATAAACTTTGAGTAAACTTCAATGATGCCACCTTAGCAAACGGAATTTGATTAAGCGAACGTTTTTGAAAACGCCTCATAATCAATGAAGTCTTCGTTTTCATTTAGTAAAATACAGTGGTTTCTTCGTATTCACCGATTTTAAATTTTAATACAGCACAAAGGCGAATAAAACTCTGTTTTATACATATAGGTACACTCATGAAATTTAAAACTTGGACACCACAATTTCTGTAAACAAAAGTTTGCACATTGTGAAGCGGGCTTAAGGGTATCATTTACAATTCTAACAGCAGGTAGTCTCAGCAGGGGTTATCTTATAGAAGGACTGTAGAATGAATCATTACACTAAGCACGTTTTAGAAAATAGGTAATTTACGTTGCTTACTTAATTTTTTCTTTAAAGAATATATTTGAAGGTATCGCTAATTAAACACCATAGCTCGATTAATTATCGAATCAAAATTTTGTTTAGGAAATGTTTACAAAATAAAATTAGAAATAATTTTGATTTAAAAAACGTCTACAAGCAATAACTTTTAAATTAAATCAAAAACTAAACATGGTTATTTGGGTTGACTGATTATTACTTATTTTTAAATAAATCTAACCTACTAATTATTGTAAGTTATTAAAAAAATCATTAAACTCTCTATTCATAATATTTAGTCCTTACAAAATGTATATTTTATGACGTTTCATTTTTTTCTGTAGTTAATATAAAAAGTGAAAATAAAAACTAAGGCAATTCTTATTGTCAACGTATATATTTAGTTTTTTGACAAGAATTTATTACATAATTATAATTAAGATACCAAGTTATAGTTTAAAATTAAATGAAAACGTTTTTTTAAATAAAGGTATTACTATATAAATAAATATAAGAAATCAATAATGGGTGTGACCTCCATTATTATTGATACATTCTTAGAGGCGTCTGCTCATTGACGCTATCAAGGTATCAATATAATTAATATTAATCGTTTCCCATGCGGTATCAATTTTGGCCCTTGTTGTCTTCGGATAACAGCAAGTATTCGAGCCCAAACATTTTCGATAATGTTAAAATCTGGGCTTTTTGCTGGCCAGGGTAACAGCTCCAAGTTATTTTCGTATCCAATTGCGCACAACCCGCGAAGTATGAATAGGGCGTTGTCTTTTAACAACAAAAATACATTATGAAAATGTTAATTCAACAGATCCCGAACTATTTTTGGAGAAAGTATAGTGAAATAAGAATACTTACTTGTTGGAAAATATAATCTTCGTCTGGATAAAACACTTCGACTGAAGGTTTCATAATAGTTTCCAAAATATCTAAATACGCAGCAGAATCAAGACGTCCATCGATAGCCCAACAAACTCCCAACCCCACACATTCACAGAAAAATAACCACTTCGTTTTTAGGACATATGTGATTATTTTCGTAACGAGTTCCTTCCATTCTAAAAACTTTTAGTGGTCCATCGTTGCGGCTATTGAACGTTTTTTCGTCGTTAAAAATCACTCGATTCCAAAATTCCAAAGGTTCGTTCACATATCGCCTTGCAAATTCCAGACGACGTCTCATATTTTCGTCACTGAGAACTTTTTCGCAGCAGCATTATACTTCTTTATTCCCATCTCCTTTAATCTTTTTTGTGCAGTTATACGGCATCCGGGAAAATGTGTATCTGCTATAGCCATGGAGTATGTTATGTAATGAAACAACTCGAGATCTTGAGCACGTGTAGATACTTTAGGTCTACCACTTCCGATGGCTCTTTCCAAAGTGTGTTCAAGATTCCATTTTACTCGGTAATGCCCTACGGTGCTTTTTGGTATATCTAACATACGTGAAATTTCACGCACGCTACGGCCCGCCGCTAATTCCGAAACAATCCGCGCTTTCAAATCAGCACCGAGATGAGGTGGCATTTTCACAACACTTGAAATTTTAAACTAAAATGGAATTTACATTTCTTACTTTATTTATTGGTTCACACTACCCCTTCTCAAACAGTAGGTAATTGTTTATTTATTACATACTTCTAATGACCAATGTAACAACCCTTAGAGCAATATGACTCAAAGGAAGTAAATTAAACAAGCAAGGATATTCTATTGTTATTGAAACTTATTCATAAAATAAAAGCCATTTCCTTATAATGCTAATGGACAGGATTTTCTTTTAAGTATTAAGATTACAATAGAGGACTTATAAACTTTCGAAAATATCCAATTATAAATATTTACACTGCAACAAACATAACAACGAACCGAAAGTCAAACAGAACGACAAACGATCTTTTATGATTTCCACATCCGAACAACAAACGGAACGTTTGTGCTGTTTCCATAATTATTTTCAGTAGTTTTCAGTTCATATATATTTATTATTGAGAAGAGAAAATTGCGGAAAACAAGAAGATAGTGCCAACCAAATTTTTACGCACAAAGAAGAGTAAAAATTATAATTTACTTCGCTTTTTTTTATTTTGAAATTTCCTGCCCAAATGATGCTAATAGGGACATCATTTTTTTCTTGCATTCTTAAACACTGATTAATTTAAAACATTTTTCTTCTGTCAACTCCATAATATTACCTAAAACACAACAAACCCACAAAAGGGAGGACAAAAATAAATAATTTAATTCTCCCGCATAAGTTTGTTCGCCGTTTTGTTTAGATTCGTCCAAACCTGCAAACGCATTCGCGCGCATTTTCTTTGATGTCGGAGAAAACCGACAAGTTGCGGGAACGCCGCAAACCGTTCGTGGAACAATCAGGACTTGCGAATCTGTTCTAAAATTCGTACGTAGCACCGTCCAAATTAATGTTCCGATTGCCGTTCGGTTCGTTGTTCTGTTTGTTCCTCGGTTTGTTGTTCAGGTGTGTACGAAGCTTTACAATAAGCATATTAATATGAACTATATCTTATGAAAGGAGAGTTATGTAACTATAATTAACGACTTAACGTTACGTTAGTAGATTCCATTTACTATTTACACATATTTTCTTGGAACATTCGATAATTAACTATCGGGATATGATGACCCTATACTTCGCAGGTTGTGCGCAACTGGATACAAGCAAATAACTTGGAGCTGTTACCCTGGCCAGCAAAAGCCCAGATTTTAACATTATCGAAAATGTTTGGGCTCGAATACTTGCTGTTATCCGAAGACAACAAGGGCCAAATTTTATACCAGTAAACCGTAATGCACTAATTGCAGCCATTGATACCGCATGGGAAACGATTAATTAATTATATTGATACCTTGATAGCGTCAATGAGCAGACGCCTCCAAGAATGTATCAATAATAATGGAGGTCACACCCATTATTGATTTCTTATATTTATTTATATAGTAATACCTTTATTTAAAAAAAAGTTTTCATTTAATTTTAAACTATAACTTGGTATCTTAATTATAATTATGTAATAAATTCTTGTCAAAAACTAAATATATACGTTGACAATAAGAATTGCCTTAGTTTTTATTTTCACTTTTTATATTAACTACAGAAAAAATGAAACGTCATAAAATATACATTTTGTAAGGACTAAATATTATGAATAGAGAGTTTAATGATTTTTTTTAATAACTTACAATAATTAGTAGGTTAGATTTATTTAAAAATAAGTAATAATCAGTCAACCCAAATAACCATGTTTAGTTTTTTGATTTAATTTAAAAGTTATTGCTTGTAGACGTTTTTTAAATCAAAATTATTTCTAATTTTATTTTGTAAACATTTCCTAAACAAAATTTTGATTCGATAATTAATCGAGCTATGGTGTTTAATTAGCGATACCTTCAAATATATTCTTTAAAGAAAAAAATTAAGTAAGCAACGTAAATTACCTATTTTCTAAAACGTGCTTAGTGTAATGATTCATTCTACAGTCATTCTATAAGATAACCCCTGCTGAGACTACCTGCTGTTAGAATTGTAAACGATACCCTTAAGCCCGCTTCACAATGTGCAAACTTTTGTTTACAGAAATTGTGGTGTCCAAGTTTTAAATTTCATAAGTGTACCTTTCAATATTGCTGTGCGCATTGTCAACTTCTTGAATAGCTCAGTACCCAGAGACAGAAAACTCATAGTGACACTATTTACCTCAGGAATGCTCATTGCGTCAATAATAGCGAATGAGATAAAGGAATTTCGATTTTGAGAAACACAGTAGTCGCTCCACGTAATCAAATCTGTGATATTGTTGCCCATAAATAAATCAGCTTTATAGATAGTTTTCTCAAATGGACGTTAAAGTTCAAGATTGTTGTCTAAGCTGGAAATGCCGACGTTTTAGTAGTTCCATTTAACACCTTCTACACAACTCATTTATTTCAGCACTGCCCGAAGAAGCATTGGCTTTTCAATGCGAAACGTCGCATTTAAACTGAAATAGAGTTTTCTTTTCGAATCACCTCGAATCAACCAAGGGTCCGTCGGAAACTGCGGTTAATAAAATAAATATTATTGTATATTGAAGAGATTTTCCTTCCGTAAAAATTTTTAAAATAAATGTTTCCAGGACAAGTACAGGCTAACTGGATCCCTTTAAGTGAAGGTGAATGTTAAAAGGACTAAACACTTTTTTACTGGTGAGGCGACCCACATTAGGGTGCGAAACGTCGCCTCCACCAGTAAAAAGTGGTTTGTTCCTTTTTTCATTACATTCACTTTAAGGGATCCAGTTACCTGCAGTACGGTCCTGGAAAAATTTATTTTATAAATATTATTGTGAATATACCTATAACTATAAGAAGCTACAAAGCAAGTCAAGAAGGATTTATGTAAAGCTATATTTTGATTAAATTAACTTACTTCTGAATTTTTGCTTACATTCTTCTTGTGCAGGAATTACGTTAGAAATAAATTAAAAGCTTGCGATTCTCGAGTATCATATTCTTTACCTACATTAACATCCATGCAAGCTATTGCTAAAAAACATGCACATTTCTATGGCAAACAAAAATCAGCACATTTATTAACTCAGCTTACCCATTTTCATTATCTTAGATGCTCGTGATTCCATACTATGGATTGTGAGCAAACTGGCGCGGTATATAAATTTTTTTTAACACTGTTTTTATATTAAAAACACGTCTTACACTTTACATGTAAAATTTCCAATTTTTGGTTTAAGTTTTCTCTGTCACCCGTCAACCGATTTTAACGTGTCTTGTGTCAAAACTTTTGACAAAGGTCACCTAATTGACCTACAAGTCAACTCAACCAATGGTCTTCAAAAATGATAAGATGTTGTTTGGCAACCAAACCAATTTGTTAAATCAACATTTCAAACAAGTAAATAAAAAATATTGAAACATTCGATAGATCATTTGTACACACGTTAATTGTGTGTTTCTGCTTCAATTGTGTTCGTTGTTGAACAATAAAAAAGTTATAAACAATCTTTTTAATTTTCAGATGAAGAATCCAGCAACTATATTCAATTCGTTTTTGTGTAAGTTGAGCTTGTATGGGGACTCGTGGCCTTTAAAAAAAACTCGTTTCACTACTTTTTCTGACTGGGCCACTCGTGATATAAAAACCCCAATTTTCGCAAAATTTGTTGAATAATAAATCCACAATTGTTGTCCACACTACCAACATCACACTCATATACATTAAGGTTTTTTCAAACTGATTATTTTATTTTGCCATTGATTGACATCGACTTTTTTAACTTGGATATAGGGATATGATCATGTAACGTAAAATGTTTAATACATTACATTTTTTTTATAGAAACAAAAATAAAAACAATATCAAGTAAGCTTACAACAACAGCATTATCTATTTGACGTGTCAAAGGGCCTTACGAAATTAGTTTGGTTAATGTTAATTATTTATTATTGCAAAATGGAAATTATTGATATGCTCCAAGGGTATTTGGAGTGTAGAAAAATAGTGTTCAATCGCAGAGCTTTACTCCGATCTTTAAATGATGTCAATATTTTTCTTACTTCCTAATAATTTACACAACAGAATTAAATTTACTTTGAATTATCAATTGAAAATAAAATTACTTTTTAGATCTTTCTATTACGTTAACAAAATAATAATATTTTCTTTTTGATATATATAGAAAACCTACCACAACATCACAAATTATACTTTTATGATTCTTGTCCATCTATTTCACACAAAATTTCTTCTTTCCATTTTTTTTTAATAGGTTATTTAATATTCCCTTTATCAAATGCCAACTATTTTAAAGACCTTAACTTAATGTTTTATATAGCTAAATTAAATAATGACCTTTTGATCTAATTAACAATTTATATAAAGAATTATTGTACAAACATCATTTAAAGTCTTATACTACTCTTTTACCTGTTCATAATAATAAATTAGAATTTAAATACATCTCTATTCCTTATATTTATTTCTTTTTCTAACAAAATTAATAAATTACGAAAACATATTAAACACAAAATTAGTTTCTCTACTGAAAACCTTAAAATTATTTTTCTCGTCTTTTATAATTGTTTAGATTTAAATGACAAAAGTGGTATTTATCAACTTACTTGTTCTTGTGATAAACTTTATATTGGCAAAACATCCAGAAATTTTAAAATAAGACTTAAAGAACACTTGCGATATATTAAAAACCAGAAAAAATATAATAATAACTCAATTTCCATAAAATCTACTTCTGCTTATCATGTTATTACAGAAAAACACTCAGTTAAAATCAACAACTTATTCATCCCTTTAATGTTAATAATAATAAACACATTTTAGATATACTCGAAAATATTGATATTCACACCACAAATCCAAACTCACTAATTAATAATCAAATTAACCTTTTTCGAACTTTGTTTAAACTACAAAAATTAAAACATTCTGCCAAATTTAGTTATCTTCCTTTTGCGCCATCTTTACTTACTTTTTAAAAAATAATTTTTATGTCAGGTGGACTTTTCAAAAAAAAAAAAAGATTTTTTTTGAATGTAAGTATAAGATTAATTTATTATTATTGTTAGTTTTTATTATTTTTATTTTTTGTACAGATTTTGTCCGAAGATGATTTTAATTTAATTATAAATCGAAACCGGTAACAATTTAATAAAAAATATAAGTATTGGCTGACATATATATATTTTATTAATTAATAATTCCAATACATTAAAATGGATCCATCATTCGTTTATAAAATGTATGTATTTTCCCAGATTTTTCTCCGCTAGGTTATTGTGATTTGCAGACAAGTTCTCCAGTTGCATTGATTTCAATTTTTGAATGGAATGATGTTGCACAATAATTGACATGTATTTGTGATGTAGACCAATAATGAATATAGAATTGGCCCATATCAATATCTTTAACATAGTCGCCAAACTATGGTTAGTAAATAGTCGCCAAACAGATATTTGTACTTTAATGTCTCTACAGATATTTTCGCTTTTGATGTTTATACTTGGCTTTCCTTAGTACATACTGCATCAGTATAATATTGGTACCATGGTTTTCAAGACTGGGTGACTTGATGAATTGACTTTTTATTTTTATGAAATAAATCTTCTTTTGTGTTTTTAAAGGTAGCTTACAATGACTGTATTTTTGTAGATCTTGATCACCACTGCAGAAACGTCCTGCACTAATGATGATATCGGTTTATTGGATATGCTTTATCATGTAACTAGTTGTACCTATTTACAGTTTTCTTCTCATTTGCCCGAATTTTTGCTATTTTAATCCTATTGCTGGTTTATCTATTATATTACAGCCGACTTTGAATTAGGTTTTAAAAGGCAGGTACTACAAGGTAATCAAGAAAAGTCACTACAGTTACTTTTGTTTTAGCGTACAGATTCTGAGTTGCTTTTCAAAAATCTACAATGAATACTACTGTAAAATCCAAAAAAATATATAAAATTTGGGCTTTCCGTTTACTTTCATATAATGGTAAGAAATAGGCAAACCAAACCTGGTATTAAAAGACGTCAAATTTTATGCGGAAACCGATAATCAATTAAAAATCGGGGCATTGTATTTAAAATAACAAAGTTGGTATCCGTTTTAGGTATAACCAGAAAGGGTCACCGCGAACAATATTTTCAGTAAGTAGACCATGTCCATGTGTATAAAGTTAGAAGTTTTCAGCTGAATTGGTTTTTTCGTTCTCATTATTTGTCTAACATGCTATCGTCGAGACACACCCTGTATAGTTGCTGGACTCTCCGTTTGAAACTCATTAAAAAATAATTGTGCATAACTTTTTTATTGTGCAACAACGATCACAATTGAAACAGAAACCTGCATAGTTGAGCACAAAAAGAGCACAATATATGGCAAAACTCAAGAAAAAATGGGGCTGACCATCAATTTGGCCTGCGAATTTGTTTCTATTCCAGTGCACAACGCATTATTTTACTGTACTGTTTATTACACTGTAAAAATAATTAAATAAATCTGCCCAGCCCAGTTTTTTTATTGGAACACTGGTTAGTAAATAGTCGATGCATAAGTTCTGACAAAAATATCGCAAATTCTACATCTACATCACAATTTCTGCTTTTGCTAGTTGAGGATGTGTTACGTATCGCTGACTGACTCTGATTGTTCCAATCTTACTTTTAAACGTAGAAATACATTTTCTCAATGCATCGATTCTCTCAGTTTGGATCGAATTTTTTAAACAAAATTCTGACACCATAAAAGCCTTTACAAAGGAATAACAAATTATTAAATGCTTTTACGCAGCTGAAACGCTGCCTAGACAAAAAAATTCAAATATACTAAGTGACATAGAAGAAGAACACCCAGTAATAATGAATTTATTTGAACAATTTTTGGTATACTAGTGTATACGAATTAGATTAGTAAACGATCACAATTTGATAAAAATTAAACTGTTAACTTCTTCAAAAAACTTAATAATGTGTTGCTCCACCACGATGTCTTGTGCACTCATTAACACGTCTGGGCATACTTCTAATGAGGTGATCGATTTCTTCTTGAGGTATCTCATCCCATGCTATCTGTAACTGATGCTGCAAAGCCGCTAGAGTTTGTGCAGGGTGAGGTAAATTGAGTAATCTTCTTCCCATAATATCCCAGACGTGCTCGATGGGCGAAAGATCGGGAGATCTTGGTGGCCAAGGCAACAAAGCAATTTGATTGGCCTCAAAATGAGCCAAAGAAACCCTAGCAACATGAGGTCGTGCGTTGTCTTGTTGGAATGTGCTGTTGGGGATGGTCTGAACATAAGGTACAATATGGGGTCTACGACCTCCTGGATGTAGCGCGCAGCGGTCATGTTACCTCTAATGAAGACCAAAGGTGACCTACTTCCAATAGCAATAGCTCCCCATACCATAACTCCAACTGTGTGGTGCACATGCCTATTCACAGAAAATTGGGGATCTTGTCTTTCACCGCGCCGTCTTCTACCCTTGCACGACCGTCATGCATACCCAAACAGAATCTGGATTCATCACTAAAGACAATTGAATTCCATTCTTGGTCCCAATTTGCCCGTTCTCTACACCACGCTAGACGATAACGTCGATGCTCTGGAGTCAGTGGTAGCACAAAAGGGGACGGTATGAAAAGAGCCCAAAGGTTCTTATCCGTCTATAAACGGTTCGCATCCCAATCGGTCTTCCATGTTCTTCAAACCACTGGTCCGCAATCGCCCGTGTAGAAGAGAAGCGGTCCCGTAAAGCCAATAGTCTAAGACGGCGATCTTCGCGTTCTGTGGTTCTTCGACGACGTCCTGTACCTCTCGCTCTTCGTGTACGGCCCTCTTGGTTCCATGCCCGAACACAGACTGCCACAGTGTTTAAACTCCGTTGCGTTCTAGCGGCTATATCTCTCATAGACAAACCAGCCTCACGCAATCCCACAATTCTACCCCTATCAAACTCGCTTAATTGCCGAAAATTATGACGTCTTCGCACTGGAGGCATTGTGATTGAATTAAAGAAGCTCTTTGAAATGCAATTTAAATCGCTTAAATGACAACTGTACTTACAAATGCTTAATTCATTGTTTTAGGGCTACTTAATCGTAAGTGTTTTTGAATGAGGTTAACAAAACAACCGCTAGGGCAATATGGCTGAAAAACTGATCGTTTTTTATCTTAATATAAACAAATGTATTCCCAAAAAAATTTACAAAATATTCATTATTACTGGGTGTTCTTCTTTCTATGTCACTTAGTATATTTATATCTACATACAATTAATTAAAATAAATTATATTCCATCTTACTTTTTCACGTTGGTTTATAGAACTATACTAGTTACTCCTTGCGAGTGTTGAATATATTTGCAATAACTATTCAATATTTACATTCAGCTCTTGCCGCTGCTCTTTGCGCTGCCGGCAGTTTGGCTAAAGTATTCCCTGTCAGTGTTGCCAATTACAATTACTGTTTTTTTGAAAAAAAATCCATAAACAGGCTTTACTTTGAAAAATCATAGCGACTTTGTTTTGTAAATTTAATAAACAAATTTTATCAGCGACGTTAGACCAAATGAAGTGCAACATTTTAATAGTTAGACATTTAAATTTTGTGTTACAGGGTGTTTACAAAAAACATGCCAATTATTCAAAAAGTCATTTTTTTCAAATAAAATAAAGCCTGTTTTATTTCGCTATAAGGTAGCATTTTTTTCCTCTTTAATTTTTACTAAAGGTATCCTATAGCTGAACCCTATACTTTTGGAGATATTTAATAGTTAAAAAAACAATTTTAAATACATTTTTATGCACCCAAGAGAGCAATGGCGATGATTTAGTGTCACTTTGGGGTTTCGCTAACTTAAGGATTTTTTTTATTAATTACTAATTTACCCAACAAAATAATTGAATACATTAAAAAAACTGTGAAAAGAAAAAAAAGTGAAGAAATGACTACAAAAAGTGATCCAAATATCTTTCATTTTCATTGAAGCACCAACTGATTTGCTGCTGAAAAGACCTTTCCACTCTCTTCAACATATGAGGTGAAATGCTTGCAAACAAGTCCACTATTCTTTTACATATCCCTATAAAAAAAAGTCTAGTTTTGTCAGATCAAATGATCTAGCCAATTCAGTGATTCGAATGATTTCATCGATATATGTTCTTGCAAAGAATGTGAAGGAGGGATATTTTTTTGGACGCCGGCATGTGGCATCTACTAGTATGCAATTTATTTTCCACCAACGGCCTTCTTCGGTGTAAAAAATATAATGCAATAGGTGTCGCGAAACTTAAAATTAAAAATATACGAATCTTGTTTTTGAATTTTGAAAAACATGTTCCATTTAAATATCGGTCTGTTTAAACTCTACTTACAGGCGACTTATCAAAGACGTTTAAAGTTTTCCCGATGGTTTATCAGAGCTTGTGAAGAAAATCATAATCATTTTGGACACATTTTGTGGAGTGATCAGTGATGAATTTAAGTTTTCAGAATTTTTTGATACATATGAGTTATTAGGAAGGTTATTTGGGAATAGATGGATTGGCACAAATGGTCCTATTCAGCATCCCCCCTAGTCACCTGACATTGTGGGGAAAAGTAAAAATGAAGTGTATAAGCAGAGATAGGCAACTGTGGATGAACTTCAGGAAAAAATTTCTAACACCATTGGTGACATCGATGATAGGACAATATTAAGAGCTACTCGTAGTGTTAAAATAAGACTAAATGTATCGAAAGGGGCAAAGACATCTTTGAACATTTAATTTGAGTAATCTTCTTAAATAGTTAAGTCATTTTGTTGATTTAGTCAAAACGTGATTTGATGCAAATAAACAAATAGTAAAAATTTCCCAATAACTACTTTATTTTACATTTATAATAGTGTGCTAACACTTTCAATTCTCTTTCAAACCGCAACAAAATGTACCGGCTGCTCTATTTAAAAAACAGGTCCGGTATTTTTATATTAAAATGAGCCCAAACTATAAGCTTAAATCACCTTTTATAATCAAAGAAGTTCGTTACACGTTCTAGATTTAACCACTTTTGAGCCATTATAATTATTAATAAATAATAAAAACATATATTATGTGAATATACATTTAGAAGCTTTGATATACATTTTTGTTTATAATCGCACTATTGCACAAAATAGTACTTAACTCAACTAACAAACGCATTAAAATGGTGATGGATTGCTTATAGGAATTTCCAACGGATATAGATTTAGATCCGTTCACGCTACCAGAAATGCATGAACACATGATACGTAGTCCACCACCTACGTCATGGCCCAAATCTCCTAACTTTAAAGTGTTTCAATTTCCAAATGGGGATGATGAGACTTTGCATGTTGAAGTTAACGTATGTATCATAAGTTTAAGAATCATTATTAATCAACTTTTATTTATAATAATTTATACTAACCATGTTTAACTTTAGACGAAATTAAAATCGCCAAAAACGGATCTGAAACCAAAGCATATGAGTTGGGATGGTACGGATTGTACGTCACCTTTAAAAGTATTACCTCGACCTCACCACGATAGATTTTCTTTATTACCAACTAGTGCCCTACGTTCTAGTGGAGAAGACAGTATAAAACTGATGTCTTCAGATGATTAAGGTATTAATCGACGAATATTATTAAATATAGTTGAGGCTGTGGAACGATAACATTCCACTTGTGAACAATTTACATTTCTTTGTTTTTGTGATAGATGTTTTCTAGTCAAATTTTAAATAGTTGTTATTATTATTATTATTATTATTGCATGTTTGGTTTTAGAAATATATTGTAATCTACGCCTTTATGTGATCAATGTTTACGTGTACGTTGCACAGATTTATAATAAAATGAAGTAATAATGAGTGGGTGTACTTTAAGATGAAACCGATTCATTATTTCTTTTTTTGCGTATATTTTTATGAAAAGTTTATTAAATGTGTAATTACTAGGTTGTTACAAATTGGTTGCAGGGTAACAAGAGATTTTAATGTATCGTTGTTAGGTTTTACGGAATTAATTTTAACTAATTTTGTTTTAATTTAAATTGTTACTTAGAATTAAGATTACCTTATGAATGTCCTCGAAGCAGATTCTTTACAAAATTAGTAAGTTTTTAATATGGGTTAGTGATTTATTGTGATATTGTTTTTTGTATTTTCTTTCTCCTTATTTAATTTGAAATTGTAATTCTGAATTTTCCTTTTATCTAGATTTTATTTTAACGTTTACTATGGCACTCACTATGGAAGTCAGAAATTATAATACTGCCGGCTTATGATTTTCATTTTAAACTTTATTTGTGGACGTAATCAAATGAGTTGTTAACATTCCGTTTTCAATGTTCAAATGACCTCATGGTATAACAGTTTACTGTAATTTATAATTGTTAAAATCAGCCGAAATCAAGCTTTCATTACTGAAAATGTAATTTAGTTATACATATGTGTTCTATTAAATTAGAAATCGAATTATTATATCCCAAATAGCACAAACGGTTTGGTGGGAATGAAACCTGGTAAGAAACTTAGTTTCATTTTCATTTGTGTAACGTTAAGTCGCCATTCCATAGTTTATCACCACAGTTGGATGAAACTTAAAATAATCTGGATTTGATGTAGTCCAATGTATCCCTATTGCATGTATTTCAAATTTAAAGGTTAGAACTAAAATTTGCAATTGCAACCAAGCATTACAACTGAAGAATGCATGCGATTTAATATTTTTTTAAATTTTGAATGTTGAGTGTTGATTGGTTGCCAGTCGTCGTTGTCAACAAAAATTTCTTAATAATTAAAGTACCATGTAATTTACATTGTACTTTTATACATGATTTATTTTCGTTCGATTTATTTAATGTAACACACAATTATTTATTAATTAACGTGCTGGTTATAGGTTAGACTTACATAAATGAATTTAATTTTTTGTGCTATATGGACGGTATATTAATCTTACCTATAATTTAAATTTTCCTATGACTTGCATACATGTGTAAAACTGTAATCTAGATATTGCATTTATAAATAAATATTTTCGTCAATTACCAAATATGCAATTAAAATGGCGTAATCCGAGCTTTGTACACACACAATATATTTTTGTATTGTTGTGCAGAGCTTAACTTACAGAATTGTGTTTTTGTTATTAATAAAACGAATTATGTACGCCTTTAGAATATTCTAATTTGTGTTGTAAACGAAAGTTACTATAAATGTACACTAAATAATTATGCAAAGCTGCTGATTAAATTTTAAAGAAAATGTAGTGTAGTATTTTCGTGTTTAATTTAATACATTTTACTTGCATTGTTGGATGTTCTATTGATAAAATAAGTATTTAATTATTTTTTAGTTAGTGAGTAAAGTGTTACAATTATTATCGAATAAATTGATTTTTGTTTTGAGTAATTTATTTTATTGTTGAATAAATAGAGATTTTATGAGCATTCATAAGTGTTGGAAAGCAACTAAGAGACAGAAAATAACGTTTGGACAGGAAGAAAAGAAATTATATTTATGATAGAGGAAGGTATGCATGTGAAAAAGTGGAGAGAAGAAGAGAAAAGGAAAAATATAAAAGATGAAATATTAAGAAGAGATAAAAATACTCAAGTACAAAAGAGAAAACGAGTATGCGAGGGAAGGTTGTCTTCTATAAATAGCACTAAAGTTTCTTTTTGTGAACTTGATATGCTTCTAACTCTTTGTTTTTGATTATGTATATATTTTACCCAGCTTATATCACCCCTATCAACATGTTGCAAAATATCACCTCTTCAAAAGTCACAAATATATAAGTATTACCACGTATTACAATTAACCTGAAATACTATATTAACCGACACAAAAAACGCCAAAAATTAAATTATTAGCTGGATACACACGGAAAGATATACCGATGCGATAAATTGGGTCAAATTATTGTTTGATAACTAACATTAAGTTTTATTGAACCAATATTTCTGTTAGAATTTATTGGAGTAAATACTTGTTTTTTGAAACGATTATTTGGTCCAATATAGTCAATTATCTTCGATCAGGGAATCTTTCGGAATTCTGAAAAATATGATCGATTAAACTTCGAATCAGAAGTGCCTAATAGTTTAGTTGCAATTGCATTCGAATTCGAATTATTTATGTGTGTTTTTGCCCTTGATTATGAAGAATGAATAACAACATTAAAACTGTCTCATTGATTGAATAAATAGGAATCGTACAAAATGGGTTAAATTGTAGACATTGTACTTAAAATGAGAAATAATGAACTAACCCATATGTCGTTACTTTAAGCAATTTAAAATGATGAACTTGATGATTTCAAAAATTACCTAGGGCGGTCAAACCTTCTACTGATGCTTAACAACAGCAGCTTTATTTTATCCGATTTATCGTCAGCTAAATCGCTGCGTTTATGCAAAAGCACCAAATTATCGCTGAAAATTATTGTTGCAATTAATCCTTATTTTTGGATATTTAGCAGTTTTATTTACCCAATCTGGCAAATATAACGATAAATTGCTGAAATCGGTAGATAAATCTTTTCGTGTGTATTTATCCAGCTATTAGAATGTTGTCAAACTTTTTGGTGCTGGTCTTACGTGCGGTTTATTCATGTAATGGCCGGTCTTAGATGCGGTTTACATATGAAGTGGCCGGTCTTACGTACGGTCAATCTATACCTTTTGCACTGAAAGTTGTGACAATAATTGATATTTTTTTTGCAAAAATGGTTAAAAATGCTTTATTTGTCCTTGACCTTCTTGACATTCGTATTTCAGTCCCCAACGATAATGAGAATGCAAACCATTGTTAGTATTCTACTTAATATATTTACACAGTACAAATGGAAATTATTTGGATTTTTACTTGAAGAGATTATAAAAAAACCAAATCTGCATCAATTATTTATTACAATTTACAAAACACCAAATTTATACATTCCTTTTGTAAAAATTCAACAAATCTTTCACTGAAATTTTGTGAATAATTTTCCACGCCATGTAGTCCAAATGACCCTTCAGGTGTTCTATCGTAAGACCTCGCATTTTTTTTAATATATGACAGATGATATCCGAAATTCGACAATTGCCTGTAGGTTGGCCACTCATCCGAATGTATGACGGAACTTCTTGTTGAATTATTAGCATCCCTTCTTGCTATAAATAGGATGTTGTTTTGTGTTGCTTAACCAAATACCTACGAACCATCAATTCTCCTTCCGTGGTTTCGGTTGTTTGCAACATCTTCATCTGACCGACTCTTCCGATTCGGTTGGTTCATTTCTTTAGAGAATTCGGCCTCTGTTATATTTACGTCTGCCAGCAAGTCGATTTGTACAGGATCGTCGACAGTTCCTAGTAGCTGCCCTCTTTTATTAACTGACATAACGTGGGTGCAAACTTCCCTGCACGTATTGAACTTATTCACCAACGTCTGCTTACTTCGCTCTATGTGAGCAATGGTTAGGTCTATGGTGCTTTCCTTGATGAAATACAAAACATTATGTCTGTATAGTGGAAAAACCGATTTTCTGTTGTAATTGACCAGGTGGTTTGGCAGCCCTTCCTAACACAGTGGAAAACTGGCCGAAACTTGCCTTCGTTATCACGCTGCCTTTTCTTTTCTATAATGCTGCCACAACGACCGCACGGATCGACTTTAACCTCTTGTTGAAGAAGATGATGTTGCAGAAATGCAACAGAGGCTATGACGTTTTGGCAAAAATCTTTGGCGAACATGTTTCAAAAAGAACCCAAATTAATGAATAGTGAACAAGTGCGCTCCATTCCTACTTTTTATTGTTTTCAAAAACTTATTAGTGAATCCTAACCTGAAGACTTTAATGCCCAAAATCCAAATAATTACCGTTTGTACCATGTAATTATATTATTTAAAATGAAATAGAATAATAACAATGGTATGTTAATTGCACTCTCATTATCATTAGGGACTGATGTGCAAATTTCAAGAAGTACAAGTGCAAACAACGCATTTTTTACCATTTTAGCTAATAAAAATAAATAATACCCATTATTTTCACAATTTGTGATACAAAACGTAGGTAGACCCCACGTAAGACCGGACACTATATTGATAAATCGCACCAAGACCGGCCTCTACAAGGGTGGACCGCGCGTAAGACCGGCACCAATTTTTTAGTAGAATCGAGTCCGCATGATATTTTACACATTGTGCGAGACTCGAGAATATACCAACTAAATATGGCATTCGAATTTTTCATTCGAGGACAGGATTGATAAGCCATCCCAGAACTTCCGTTCTCTTGAATATTCAATTATCTTCTACAATATTATTCTACAACTATAAAACCGTAGTCACGGAGTTGTTGGAGTTCAGTTCTAAGTTTTAGTCATTGAATCAGAGTTATAAGAACTGTACGTGTTAAAATAAATAATTCTGGGTGCGTTTATCTAGCGGTTGTAAATGCGGAAAGAAATACAAACGATAATAATCGTAACGATACAAATCTATAGTGAAAATCTATACTATTTTTATTAAAAATACGCTTTAAACACTCATTATAATCACATTTTTATAAATTAGTTCTAGTTTACCAATATAATAAAAATGTGTAGTATACAGGGTGATTAAGTATATAAAGTTTACCAAATTAAAAAGCCAGTAACATATAATCAATCCATTCTAGGTATTAATTTATTAACAATCAGGCGAAAGTAAGTAACAGTAAGGCTAAAATAATAAATATTTATATATGAAAAATATTTAACATTACGAATAATATCTGTGAATCATCGTAAAATGAAGCTTTCATTTAACTGTATACTATCTGAATCAGGAAGGATGAGCCCTACGTCAGCAAGCAAATGCGTATGATTTAATATTATAAACTAAAGTCAAATCAGAAACTGTAACTATTCTATCTTATAAACGTGACAGCAATTGTCACAGTCTAACTATCAAAATTTACAAACTGTCACTTCTAGGTTAGAATTTTTTTAATTTACGAAAAGCGATTTAAGAGATAAAATATGAAAACAAAACTATTTATTTATTATTATTGGAGTTTACTTTAAAATATTAACAAAAACGATTCACATTGCAAAAAAATTATAGCACCTATGGTAAAGTCGGATTCACCGGGTTTTAGGTATGACTCATCGCTACAAATTGTATGGATCAATCCAGGCTCGTATGTCGTAACTAATAAATAATTCCTACTGTAAATTTTTGTGTAATCTGTCAATTCAGTTTGATCAGCTGTTTCAAACTAATTAAAATAATCATAAATATGTTTTCGACCAGAAATGTTCTGATTTTCTCTTCATTTTTTAAATTGTGTCATTGAATAAAGGTTGTGGGAAGTTATAATAATTATAATTTATTTATATATTTGTACAGTTGGAAATGTTACATTAATGTATGCGAACAAGATGTCCACGTATAAAACTTCTTAAAATAATTTTACTTTAGTGTTAAATGCAACGTTTAGTTTTGAGGTACCTATTTAACTGAAATTTAACAATTATTTGATTTAAATACAGTTTTATCTACTCAGAGTGGTTACTGTATTGTGACGCAAAATCAATCAACGTTAATAAAACTAATTAAAAAGGATCCGATCTAATCAGATTCATCTACCCCATATTCCAAACTTAAACTTTGATTACAACCTATACTAATAATTAAGGGTTCCACAAGTTCAAACCGCTGCTCAATATCCCACCACTTCTTCATTTCTTTTTCAGCATGTTGAATGCATTTCGTCCAATATGTACCATCTATTCTTTCGAGGATTGTTTCCACACTTCTCGTACATGTTCATCGGTGTACTGTGAATTCAACTCTCCAACTTTTTTTATTATAGTACTCCTTGCAATTAGCCCAAATTAATTCGATTGGGTTAAATTGGCAATGATACGGAGGTAATCTTAGTATCTTATGGCCGTTTCTAAGTGCAAGCTTAATAAATTTTCGGTTTTGGATTTTCGTTAACTAATTGTAAAAGTTCTCGTTTTAACATTTTTGATCATGCATTACATTATGCTTTAATAAAAATGTACACAAATCATGTTTGGTCGAGGAAGCATTGGGTATTTTTTCTTTTAGTGTTGAATGGTAACTGGCGTTGTCTAATATAATTAAACTAGGTTTTGTTAAATTTGGTATCAAATCATTTTCAAACCATTGTCATGTCACCATGATAATCTTCTTTTGGGGATTTAGATGAAAATAGAAGTGAAGCATTAGAAATAAAGCCGTTCCAGTTTCCTGCATGTACAACAATAAACCTAAAACCAAATTTTAATTTATTACTTGTAAGTATAAAATCAGGGTCAAACATTTTGCCTTCTCCAAGTGGCTTTTTCTTTATGCTTTGTTTAGAAGCATCATGTCAACTCCTTTTTGGTGAACCTCTACTAAATATCCAAGTTTCATCCATATATACAGGGTCATACAATGCAAGATCCTTCTCAGTAAAATATTCTCGTAAAAATCTAACACGACTTGCTGAAATGTGGTTTTGTTCAAATAAACCACGTCTGCCATCATCAAGTTTAAAGGAAAATCCAATATTATGTAAGAGTCCACTTTTGCTAAAGTTGAATACACCAGCGGTAGCAATTTCATGTTGCAATGTTGCAACAGTAATATGTTGCCCTATATTATTCATAATTACTTATAAAAAAACTAATTTGAGCAATACTTACGATTATTATGCATATCATAAATTGTACGTTTAACCACATCTTTCACGAAGTTATCAACGTCACAAGACTTTGACTTCCTACGTTTTTGTTTTGGCACTACAGGTTCTTCGTTCTCCTTCACTTCATTTCTTTTTTTAATCGAAGATACAGTATTTATGTTAACGCCACATGCTTCTGCAGTTCGCTAATAAATGAAGCCGTAAGATGAAATAGTATTTTTAATTCATAAAATACCTGCATAACTGACGTGAAAGGCAACAATACAGCACCGTTGTCACGTTCTCGCATAAAATAGTCCATTACTTTCATAATGACTGCTTCGGTTTCCAATTTCTTTGGCATTGCAACTATTCCTATGCTATCATAATAATCATTAATTTATTATTAATACCATGTACTTACTTAATCTGCCTCGATATAATAATTGATTAGTATTGAAAAATACTGATTTGAATAAAGGAAAAATTAAAAAATTCGAAAACGGTGTGGCAACTTGAAGTACGAATGTAAGGTTATGACAATGTAAACAAAGAAAATTATTCGACGTACGTTTTCTTGTTTGCACATAAAATAAACGGCACGACATACGTTTCTCAATTGCATTTTGCTGATATTTTGATTTACAGAAACAGAAAACTGTGTCACGTCGATTATCATAGTTTACTGCAATGAGTCATACCTAAAACCCGGTGAATCCGACTATAGTTTTCATCTGTAGATGTTAAGTAGTACAATTGACTTCAATGTAAATTAAAAATAAATATTTACAAATATGTACACTCATGAAATTTAAAACTTGGACACCACAATTTTTGTAAACAAAAGTTTGCACATTGTGAAGCGGGCTTAAGAGTATCATTTACAATTCTAACAGCAGGTAGTCTCAGCAGGGGTTTTCTTATAGAAGGACTGTAGAATGAATCATTACACTAAGCACGTTTTAGAAAATAGGTAATTTACGTTGCTTACTTAATTTTTTCTTTAAAGAATATATTTGAAGGTATCGCTAATTAAACACCATAGCTCGATTAATTATCGAATCAAAATTTTGTTTAGGAAATGTTTACAAAATAAAATTAGAAATAATTTTGATTTAAAAAACGTCTACAAGCAATAACTTTTAAATTAAATCAAAAACTAAACATGGTTATTTGGGTTGACTGATTATTACTTATTTTTAAATAAATCTAACCTACTAATTATTGTAAGTTATTAAAAAATCATTAAACTCTCTATTCATAATATTTAGTCCTTACAAAATGTATATTTTATGACGTTTCATTTTTTTCTGTAGTTAATATAAAAAGTGAAAATAAAAACTAAGGCAATTCTTATTGTCAACGTATATATTTAGTTTTTGACAAGAATTTATTACATAATTATAATTAAGATACCAAGTTATAGTTTAAAATTAAATGAAAACTTTTTTTTTTAAATAAAGGTATTACTATATAAATAAATATAAGAAATCAATAATGGGTGTGACCTCCATTATTATTGATACATTCTTGGAGGCGTCTGCTCATTGACGCTATCAAGGTATCAATATAATTAATATTAATCGTTTCCCATGCGGTATCAATGGCTGCAATTAGTGCATTACGGTTTACTGGTATAAAATTTGGCCCTTGTTGTCTTCGGATAACAGCAAGTATTCGAGCCCAAACATTTTCGATAATGTTAAAATCTGGGCTTTTTGCTGGCCAGGGTAACAGCTCCAAGTTATTTGCTTGTATCCAGTTGATTGAACCATTGGAAAGATAGGGTCATCCGCTTGTATTTAATTGTATCACGGATGTTCCAAGTCACATATGCATGTTGGGTTGCGTTTTTTGTTTACTTTTTTCACCTGTACTGAAGCGATAAGTTATAAATGTGTAATGTCGATTCTTGAAATAGAATAGTTTAATTTATTCCACCGTTGTAAAAATGGCGCAACATACAATAAGTAAAATTTACTTTTGTCAATACAATGTTGCAACGTTTTCAAATATTTAGTAAACGTATTAACTAGTAATTAAAAGTGACGTAATTTTCATTTATGGAATAATACCATTGATGATACATATCTTGGATTTTAATGACAATGTTTTTTTAATAATTTACTAAAATACATGCGAAGCGTTATTTGTTAAAACAGTTTGGTTTGGTCGGTGTTAGATAAATAAGAAACAATTATTTTACAAATTATGCTTGCACTTTATTTTTTAACTTGCAAATAATAATGTTGACATTTGTTTGTCATTTAATAACTTCGTTAGGAATAAAGTAGAACATACTGGGAGAAATACCACTAGAGTTCAGAAACGCAAAATTATTGGTTTTTGTATCTACTTGTTTTACGTGTTCAGTTGAAAAGGATTTTAAATAAAAATTGGTTTTCAAATTTTTCAATTCAAAAGGCAACAAGTTACCGTGTTTTTAGGGAAAGTGGGTTCCACTAGACCTTCAAATTTAAATTCACTTGGTAATAAAACCTATTCCTATTACTTCTAAAAATAAAAGTACTAGATTTTAGCTTGAGGTGTGTTGTCTCCCGACGCGGTGCGGATAATACGTGTATAATACACTATTCTTTTCTGTGACGAAATAAATGACGATTTAATATTGAAAATCATATTACAATAGAATTAGAAAATTATTGAGGGAAATTTGGTGTTAAAAATAGTACTCACTTTTTCCCGAGGGAAAAATAATTTACGAAAAGTGACACTTTGTTATCTGTTAGTAGAGATAAAAGTTAGATTTTACTCTTTGAAACTGTATCAAAATATCATGGTTTCGAATTAAAATAGTTTAATTAAAGTAAAATAGCTCATTAATTATAAACATTGTTTCAAAATTACAATTCCAACTGATCTAAAATAATAGTAATAATTTACAAACAATTTACACATAAATAATAACGTACCTAATACAATGCTATACATAAAACATATCCAAACATTTACACTTATTTATGCAGATAATATTCTTATTTTACGGTGTGGTTTTGTGACATCACTGTAATTATAGCTATTAGAAATATGTTTATTAGCCTCCCACTTTTAGGTTCGATATAGTTTTATTTTAACCAACTGATCGATAATTAACAGTTTATGAGTGTCGCATTCTCTGAACCATGAATTCACACTGCTGTTGAGACATTTTTTTATACGGAGTTTAATTTTTTCCAATAAACCATAATCTGTTTTAAAAGATGAAATTCTTCAGTAAAAGTTTCAATAAAAACACAAATTTTGAGAATTCGGGTGATGGTCTGTGTAAGTATTTAATTCCATCAGATTTGCTGTAATCTTTATATAGAATTAATGATTCGTTCACATTGAAAACACTTGAGTCGTTAACTGTTAGCATTTCCTTACACGTATTACAATGTACTTTTTTTATATATGTAGTGACTTAAATAACCCGCAACATACGACACTGAACAAGATTCTAAAGAACTATTAATTACGACATTGTCTTCATTGATTTTGTTCTCCAGACAGGTTCTAGACGATCTCTTTGTTTCATTATTTTCTACACTTTCATTTGTCCCAATTTTGTTATCCTCTTCCTCATAGTTAGTGTTAAATTGTTCATCTATACCATATAGTATCTCGTCGTTATCTTTTTCACAATTCCCTTGTTCTATTGGTATTTGCAAGCGAATGTGCATGTTATGTTGTAATGCAAGCCTAAATTCGCGGGCAGATGGTTGGGCATTATAACCTCCTCTAGCACGAATCATTGAAAAGCATTTTCTAGAGGATCTTGATTTATTCGTGACGTTAAAAGTACAAAGTTCCTTCTCCCTTTAAGTCCTCCCACAGACTTAAAATTGAATTTATAGTCCATTGAAACCTGCGATACAGTATATATTTTTCTTTCTACACCGTTCTCATAAAACTTGATGGAATTGAAGTATTGTACAGAACGTTTCAACGTTTCGCATGGCATGTCTTTAAAAACTGAAAGACCACGCTTGTAGGATTCGGATCATTTACTGAAAAACTATTTAAACAGTCAAAATGTTGTTAATTGTTTTAAAAAAGATGTAGTATCTAACGCCGTATTACTTGTTAATTGACCCGTCATCACAGCACTGCTAATTGCTGCAGATACAGAATTGCTAAATACCCGAGCGGCGTATTTAACACGCATCTTTTGAAAATTTGATGGGTTAATATGTTTGTCCGTAATTTTTAACATGGATCTTGCTACACTGCTACACTGATGAATATAAAAGTGTTGACAAAATCGGTCCACTGAATTTTTTTATTGTTGACGACTATTTCCAGTTTGCTGTTCATGACATTGTTCCTTAAGCTTTTTAGCAATGAGGAGGATAATACGCTACATATATTTTGTTATTGTCGATTTGAATTGTTGGATTTTCTTTTGTGGCGCCTAGACAAGATAGAGCACTTCTGTTATTAGATCCCCGGTCGCAAACTAACGCTCGAGGTTTCAATCCAATTTGAAACAACTCCGGTATCTACTGGCTTTATAAGAGTACATAATATTTCGCTTTTAACTGAACTGCCACTACTGATAAAATAACAAAAATGGAATTTTCCAATTATACAATATTCCTCTCAAATAAAATCAATCCATGGTTACTTAAAAATTGTTTACGTCCTGAATTCCCTAAATCTTGATATCCTCTCGACGTATGTCCCAATATTGGTTATAATTTAAATTTCCTTTTAAAGTAATTTCTGTCACACATTACCACGCACTGCTTTTTTCTTTGTCTGTCATTCAATTTAACTTTTTAAATTTTGTATAAGAACATTATTTGTCCTCTGATCTTAAATTAGTCGTAATTTTCAACCACGACTTGATTGTTGAAATTGCTGGCAAAACAAACCTAAATGGTTCAACATAAATTTGTAAGCGGTAGGCGATTTATAATACAATGATAATGCCAGTTGTTTTTCTGAATCCTTCCATGGAGTTCGTGTTCGATGAAAACATTGCATATTAATAAATGTCTTCAAAGCCGGTTTTTGTTTTTAAAAGACCCGAAATTGTGCTGTTTTGAAGTTTGCGCTTCAATCTAAATATTTCACACTTTTGACTATTCAATTTATTTTTAAACTTTTAATTTTAAAAGAAACGGTTGTCTGTATAGGTTTATCAGAACTTATACTTGCACTGATTGTTGCACTTTGAAGAACATTCACAAAGGAGGCATCACTAACTGAATCGGCGTTGTTCTCAATTTTTTCTTATTGGCTGACAGAAAATAGTTGTAATTACGTTGCAAATACTTTCCGCTAGAAAATATATTTTCATAAGTTCGCACATTATCAGATTTATAAACTGTCAGAACTTCTGGTGATTTCTGAGTAGGATTTCTTTCTAATCGCAAAGACTTCGATGTATCCTGTTTAGGTTCATCTGCAATCAAAGCAAATAATTGTATTTCTTGAAATTTGGGCTTTTAAAAGAACTTTATTTATGTATTGGCAAAATTTTATAAAAATGAAAGTATTTCTTGAAATTGATTTTGTAATTTGTACTTTGCGATACCAGTAGTGGTGAGAAGATTGAAGACATGAAAGTGGTTAAAAGTGTTATGTAAAAAATTGAGTTTTGAGAACGTTAAGATACTTCTCACCACTGGGTACCTACCAGACCGCTACCAATAAGTATTAGCAAATTGTCATTGCTGAACAAAAATTATTACTTACCCGAAACAAACTTTAGGAACTGCAGTAATATTAAGTTTCTTCTTCGCAGCGGAAGGATCTCGAAAACTACTAGATTCAAAATGCTTCTCACAGATTAATTTATTTCGTAATAAATTAAGATCATCTAGTAGTACTAGCTTTGAATTACCACAATTCATCACCCAATTTTTGCATCTATTTAGACAATTAGTAGGAAACCGATAAAAGCTGATCGTCGGGCAATTTTTTCTCGAATTATTGCAACCGTGATATACACAGCGATGACACGCAATAGTATTACTCATTTTAATGGATAAGTTTTAAACCAGCAATCCGATCTTCATGTAAATAATAACTACCGAAATGTTTTAAAAATAATAAACTCGAAACAAAACCTTCTTAAACTAAACAGGAAATACATACTTAAATTCGGTTTTGTTGTTTCGGTTTTGTTGTAACAATTAAACAGATTATTTTGTGTTCTTGATAGTATTTTTAAATGTTTTACCATATTGTTAAATAGGAAGTACACTTAAAGTTGAATTGAAACAAATGTATTACGAGGAGCCTTCCTGATTATCGTTTATGAAAGCATTCCTTATCGGTTTAGCAATACGTAACTGAACGAAAGCATACCGAG
>JALBCR010004443.1:0-57273 GCA_030710515.1 Abscondita cerata | reverse complement strand
CTCCTTTAGTGTCATTGTAGTCCATTATCATTTCTGGCTTATTTGTGTTTTCATTGACTTTATCGTCAAAATGCACACTTGACACCAATAAAACATTTTTATTCTTCTTTGGAATATATGATAGTAATGTTGCATTTTTTTTAAAAGCAAACATGCTAGATTGAGGAGGACGATTTGATGGACGAGCAAATTCTAATGGAAGTTCTCTTTTGTTTTTCCTTATTGTACCCAGAAGAGTTAAATTGTAATTCGCCAGCAAATTGTCGAGGAGAGTCATACTGGTAAACCAGTTATCGACTGTAACATTTCGGCCAGACCCTTTTATGGGCTCACAAAGTCTTGAAACAATATCATTCGGCGAATTACTTACTGCGAAAGGGCCCTCCGGTTGCCGACTAACATATATTTCTAAATTGAGTGTATAAAATGTTTTTGAATCTGCTAATGCAAACACCTTTATGCCATACCTAGCGGGTTTGCTAGGTATATATTGACGGAAACTACACCGTCCGCGAAACGCCTCCAGTTTTTCGTCAATGGTTACGTTTTCAAATGGCGAGTATGCAGTTTTACATTTGTTGACGAAATTATCAAATATCTGTCGAATGGGAGCAAGCTTGTCATATTTCCTGCGTGCGTCACGAGTGGTTGAATCGTCGAACCTGAGATGTTGCAAAATGAAACGAAACCTTTGTTGAGACATCGTAAGTCGAAATAGTTCTACTCCGGTACCATTTTTGTCCCACAATTCATCGACATTCAATCGGCTTGACTTTAAAACTCCACATAAATATATAAGACCAACCAAGGCCTTCATTTCCAATAAATCTGTATCTTTGGCATCTCTTTCTCGTTGATAATGTTCACGTTTTTCTCGTATATGTTGATTTGTACATTCAACGATTACATTCAAAATTGTATCGGAAAAAAATAAGACCAAATTTCCAATTCCTTCTTCAAGTCTTTCACTGGCGGCTTCACACCAGGAAGATGTTTTATTAAATTTTGTTTTCTAGTTCGTCCACGTCTGGGTATTTGATGTTTAGACCATATGGTTGTATTATCTTTTCCAATGAATATTGCTTCCTGAATTGGAATTTCAACAATGTCATCTTCATCATCTGAAATTTCTTGTTCAGTATTGCTGTCGATCTCTTCCATCACTACAATATCTTCTTCCGATTCGTCTTCGTCATCTTCATAAGCAGTAGCTGGCATATGTTCGTCCGCCAAGCATTCTGCCATGAGTTTCTCTAAATGTCTTTGTTCTTTTCCCAGAACACATCTAAACATTTTGAAAATACTATTTTAAAATATTTTAGAAGGAAAATACTGTAGTTACCTTGAATAAAAACGGTACTGAAATATCACTTTAGAAAAAAAAATGCACAAGCAAAGTCGCACGATGAGTATCACTCCGCAACGTACACAACAACGAAACAAATGCACTCACCGGCCTATGACTTGTTACTACTCACTATTAGGGTATTTCAGGAGACTACTGTTAACCCCACCACAATATGACCGCGCGTTAAAAATATACCAAAAATCTTAAACTTGCGGAATGAGAGTCCGCGCGACCTCCCAAAGGTTAATGATAAAAAATTTTTTGACAAAACTCAAATATTTTTCCTTCTTTGCAGGAACTATAAAGCAAAAACGCTCTTCAAAAAAGAGTGCTCTTACATGCTATTCCTCCAATAACAAACGAGCGAAGCCACAATGGTTCTTTCTGTTACTGAAAAATAAAAAGACGAAAGTTTGGTTTGGACTTAGATCGTTTTTCCGTCTCTTTTTCTATAGTTACAAATTTGTAGGTGTTTTTAAATAAAAAATGGTTTTGCTTATATTTGCTTTAATTTTTGTCAGAACGCTAATAAATCATTTAGCTAAGCCCAATAGTTATTTTGTTTTTCTCAGTGTGTAATAAAAGGAGACTTTCAAACTTTAAAATTGATTTATCTTAAAACTTGCCAAAAGTGACTTAGATCGTTTTTCCCGTGAGGTCTTCATATGTTTTCTAATAAATATATCAATTCAATCTACGATATAGGCACTAACATCTCAATAACTTAAACTTAATTTAATAATATATATTGTTAAGTTAATCACTTTTATATTTATTCTTTTAATTTAAGTTTAATTGTAAATGTTACAGTTTATGAAGCTAATTAGATATTTTATAATCAGCGTTGTTTATTGAAATCTCATTGTATTTAAATTCCCTATATATATATATATATATATATATATATATATATATATATATATATATATTGAGTTCTTCCATTTATCTTTAAATTGGTTTTCAACATCAACAAATCTGAACAAAGCAAAAGTTTTAAAATTTGAAGGATTCATATATTTTGTTTCATAATAATAATAACTTATTTATTTATTTTCAAATTTACGTTGTATGCTATGAAAAGTTTAGATTAATTGGCATAATTTTAAATTTTTTACGGTTTAATTGTTTATGTGTAAATATTCCTAAATAAAAAGATCCATGTTCTGATTTTTATAATAAGAAAAAAATTAATACACTTTTAGCTGATTCTATATTTGGCCGCATTAAAAAAAATGTAGTGATTTTAATTAAATAAATGAGAAACAGTATTGGTCAAACATAACCAGTAATATTTCAAAAACATGCCCGTAATTTATACACAATTTACAAATAACGTAAATATTTAAAATTACACTACATAAACTGCCATTATCTTGGGGCTAAATTTATGTACTACTCTAGAAATTACTTAACTTCTAAGTTTACTACATTAATTGGAAACTGTGTGCTTACGACTAAGCCTTAACAACTAACAAGAACCCCGTATATTCAGGTTATTTAATTGTTGGTACATCTACTATGACAAAGCACTGTAAACAGTGATACGCTTAATAACATTTTTAATAAATTTTACTTCTTGATTTAAATTATTAATTAAATTTATTTTAAACAAATTCAAGTAAACTGTAGATATATTCAAATGATAAATATCCGTTACATTAATTAAAAGATCCCATTTAACATTTTATTGCATTACATTGTTTAGAAATATAAAATAACAATTTTAATTTTGATTAATATTTGACTTAAATTTTAATTAATTCTGCTATTAAAATAGCGAACGCACAGTTTCATTTTCAGTAATTCACAAAATGAAAATATTTGAGTATATATTTCGTTTCATGTAACATTTTTTGCGTTTATTCTTCTAAATGAGGAAACATACCTATACAATGTAATATAATTTAACGGAATTTAAATTACTAGTAACTCATCGTTTTATACTTATTGTCATGTACTTTAATACGTCATGATAATTGATTGTTACTCTGCACTGAACATCTATTTCAATTTGACAATTTCATTCAACGAATGTTGTAATACTATTTACATCATTTTTGATTCCTGTGTTAAAACTTATATTTGTTAAGAATTTTTTTGTATTATTGAAATTAAGTAATATAGAAATGAGTTATTGAATTTAAAATTTTCCTTTGAAATTCTAAAATTTTAGATTTTATCATGGAACTTAAAAGTAACACAAGATTATGTAGCAATGAGCGCCTACAGCAGTTTTTATGACGGATCTACATAAAATATTTGTTTAAACGATCCAATCCTTTTTCATATAAAAAAATTAATTATCCTTGTGATTATTTAACATTAGACTCAGACCGACCAATTATCTAACTGTTCTGAATTAATACAAAAATTATATGTCGATTTGGTCCAAAAACAGAATTTTGTGTTTATGTCATTATTTTTTGTTCATAATATTTTAATCAGCTTTCTATCCTAAATTTGTTTCTAATGTTAGTTTTTGGCAGTATTAGTACCTACTTTATAATTGTTATTGAATGAAAGTACAAAGATTAAAATAGAAGAAATATCTCGTCCGAAGAGACAGTAGGATAGAGTGTTCCCAACACACATGCACTGTTGCCTCTTTGGAATACCTTATAAATACTAGATGCATCAGTTGAAGCACAAACATTTAAAGCGGAGAGTGATATATAAGATGGTGCCAAACTATCCGAGCATGTAGCATCCCACACCAAGTTTTGACTTTTGACCAAGGTATCAAAGACCCCGTCTCGCCTTTTACCGTTGGAACATATGAGTCCACTTGGCTCAAGAATTGATGGGATTTATGCAGAGGAAAATGCTTTTTGAATAATTTGATTAAGTTCTCTCCATAACCACATCGGCGAGGTTAATAAATATCTAGTCTCAATCTCAAAGCTACGGCAATTTGAAAGGTTGTTATTTAACAGAGTTCCAAGATTGGCACAAGGAACACAACTCAGCCATGCATTTCACTTATGTTCATTGCTCCACGAGAGTATAAAAGACCAACCGCCTACTTGTACAGTTGTATACCGCACTTAAGTATACACCTCTGATGAGCTCATAATAAGAGTAAAATCTCATCAGCTGTCTTGCGTCTGTGCTACTGTACAAGAAATACTTGGCTTGTTATCGACACGCGTGTTTAAGCATTTAAAGTTATCAATCCTAATAACGATAATGCACATTCACTGTCGTTACAGTTAACTGTTGGCATTTCTTAGTTTATCTTTATAATGTTAAGTTCATCCCGTGCTTTCTGGAACTGTGGAGTAATTGGAGTACAGACTACATCGTCAAAGATTCTTTGTATCAACAAACTGAAAATGTGTGGCTCCGTTCAGAGAATTAGACATAATAGAGACCACAATTCAAGAGTTGAGTGAACTGAAAAAAGGAAGACAGAACAGTAAATATCCTCAAGCCATCGAATTCCAATTCCACCATTACTAATAGGTAAAGAAGTTAGTCGAACAGTATCTGAATCCCAAGGCAAAATAGTATTGGGCCACCTGGATTGCCTTGCTGTGCTTCACATTAATGATTTCTTTACCAAAGAAAAGATAAGAGCTAGTTATAAAAATGGAAAGATTCTGGGACAGGTCTGCTCAAATTTTTAAGCTTCCGGTCTATTGTATTAAAAGCGTTACTGAAATACACTTTAAGAAAAACTTTATCTGTTTCCCATCTCACAATACGTCCATGCTGCATGAACTGCTGCTTTACATCCTCCTTTGGAGTCAAAACTAGCTGATTAGGAAGTAATTAGTCTCTTAGTGGCTCATAGTATAGCTTTCAGATATTAAGTCTCCAAAAATAAAACCCACCGCTGTTGACCTAATACCACCTCCTTTTTCTTAGATAGAGCACAAAGAGAAGCGCCATATATTATTGGGGAACTGCTTTATTCACTTTTCCAGATAGTAATAAATTAATTGGTTTTGTCAGAACACTGAGTAATTTAAACCCCGATACTCTAGATTCTTTAGATATTAAGTAAGACCAGATTTCAAAAGACAATGAATGAGGTAATCAAAAATCCTGCTTGGTTATAAATTAAGAGAAGAGAAAACCTGACACACTAAATGTCTTATGTCATGGTTGTTGTGGGTTAATATTATTAAAGAATTCATGCTATTTTTTTCTCAACGTTTCTTCCCAAATTTTATTCTTAACTTTTATCTTCATGAAGATCCAACGCTGTAGAGTTCTGATAGTATTTAGTAACGACATAGAAAATTTCATATATACTGACGTTATGCATCCCTTCAAGTACATGTTGGGTTAGTTTGACAATTTTAAGACAATTATCAAACTTATTATAGGGTTTATGGTAGTCATTTGGCACCTGATTAATTAATTTTTACTCTTACTGTATAAAACTTCAAATTATACAGGATGCGATTAATTTTATAAACATCAGCCCCGTGCAAATGTTGTCATCAACAGTATCAATTTATTTTAGCAATTGATGTTTTACCTGAAATTTCGTTATGTCCTTTAACCTTTTTGTGGTGAATTAATGCATATATATTATGACAGTCTAGAAACTCAGGATAATTTTACTGCACCGCCACTGAAACATCGTCTTGGAAGCATATGTAGATACTTTGGTATATGATCTTAATCGGTCAAGTTCTTCAGATCCACCAACAATAATCTTTATATATCAAAATCTTGTGTGCTCTGTTGGCCATGGTGTTTTATTTAGACGATGGTTACCTTAGATCCAGAGAGGTGACGTTCAGTAAAGTTATTAACAATTTATTGTTACAATATTTTCACGTCATGTAACGTAAAGGCCACAACAACGTCTACCAGGTTTTCTAGCAATGGTACTGTTGAAGATGAATTCTGATAGTGAGTGCTCACTCTCAAAAGAGTTATTGACAAACCATCAATTACTGTTAATAATTTGTAATTTAATATACTTAACTCGTTTTGTTCATAAAGAAATTACCTCTATTAAAAATCACGAAAAAATATTTCTATCACAAAAACGAGAAAAAAGTGATTAACAAAAGATGGATTTAAAAACAGTTTGGAAAACGCTGTCACCACTTTCATTCATACCAAATTAAGAAGCCTAGACTGTATCGAACATATTTACTGAAGGTAGCTTCTACCGTTCATTAATCAATGTTTGTATGAACAAATGCAATGTTATTTTAGAATTTCCGAGCCATTTCGTTATCAAACGCGCCAGTTATAGTTAAAATCATATAAGGTTGAGTATGACTCATTCTGAATAACTGCCTGAATTAATTCCATAAACGTATGTCGACGTTAGTATGATCTTTTTATACAGGTTTCTGTGTTACCGATAACATGTACATATTTTACACATTTTCGCATTTATATCATGACTGATTTCTCCGTTTCACAAGTTTGGGTCAGCCAAGGTTCACCCATACCTTTCTTCCGAGAAACACGGACTACCGTTGCCGATAACATAATTATAGTACATTTAACCAGATGTCGCTCGTTTTATTTAATTTCTTGTAATAATTTTTATGAATTATTAAATTAAACTAAAATTAACGTCACTTCGAATTTGACCGGTACAGGGTTTTTGTTACTTTTTCAATGTTTTCCTCTAGTCACTTAAATGTTTATAATTTTCCGTTAACAAAACTCCTAATAACAATAAATGCAATTTAAAGTCCAAATAAATTTTATGTTTTATTTAATTCACAGTTTTGATTCGGCGACTGTCAATTTTTAAGAATTAACCTTTTAATACGTCGATTGTTTTAATTTTACAGAATGTTAATCCGTCGGTTATTAATTCATTCCAAAACGTTTTAACTTTTATTTGTAAAATTCATGTTGACTCTTCAACTGCGAAAAAGGAAAGTAAAGGTTAATTTATAAAATGTATATTGACTCTTCAACTGCCCAATAGAAGAGTGAGCTCTTTGAATCAGTTCACTCTTTTTCCACTTCCATTCAATGTCTTTACGAATTGTTTCTGCCCTAATAATTTAATCTTTGACGCGTCTCTTAGTCGCCAAACCAAAAATGCACTTTTATCACGTACACTACGGATTTAATTCAACCTCCGTATCAACACTTCTTTATTAACTGATATGCGTTTGCAAAAAACACTATTTCTACCTTATACCTATGATTAAATGTCTGCCTACAAATCTTTATTGCAACTAAATGAAACTATTATTTACCAAAATAAATTCAATTTTCTTTCTTAAATAAGTACAGGTCGGTTTTGTGAATCTTAAACTTAAATACCTTAATTTATTTTCCATTTGAGTAGAAGATTTACTAAATCTAAATAATTAAAATTTTAATTCAAAATAATAAGTATATCCGGTTGAACTCTACAACATCCAGTTTATATAACCGAAACAAACTGGCTTCCCTACTAGTATGACGCCCAAAAAACTTGACCATTGCTTCGTCCATCGAAAGATGTTCGTGAAAGACACCCCATTATTGAAAATTTATATATATGTTCTACATTAGTGGAGGGTAATTTTATCATTTTTATCGAGATAATCATTATCGATAAAATGGTGTTTATTTTTTATCTCCATGAATTTGTTTCAAACTAGTTTCACACTTTCCTTCAAATCTTCGACTAAAGACCAATAATTTCTCTTTGCTTGGTAATCGATGATATCCTGTCAGTAAAAACATCAAAATAAATGTTTACATCTTCACGACAAAACAATCATGGCTATTTTATTGTGAAAAATACAAATCAGTTTGCTGTGCAATATAATCAAATGTGTCATTACTAAATAACTTTTCAAAAAGTTCTACAGGGGTAAGATTCTCTAAGTCGCCTTTTTTTAATTTCTAAACGATCGTTCCAGCATATCAATATTTATATAATCCGTAGTAAAAATTTGCTCCTCTCAGTTAGCACTTTCTTCTTTTTGTTTTGCTCCTTTGGAACGCAGTTTTTTTTGTGAAAAACCGACCTCGTATGTTATCTTCTTCATAGCTTCTTTTGTCGAATTTGCCTAAATGTACTTTGATTTTACCAATCACTTCAGCAGGTACAGGTAGATTTTCTTATGTCAAACTATCCTCGTCTGTTTGAAAGTCAACAAAAAAAAAAATATTATAAAAAAAAAAAATAATATTTTTTTCAACAATATCTTTAATTGCCGGCCGCAAATGTAAATAATTTTTGTAAATAGAAACTATTAGTCGAAATTTTTGGAAAATCTGGAAACCTCCATTGATGCCTGCAAAAAAAGTAACAAAATTTGATAGTTAACGTAAGTTTTTTGGAAATAATAGCGCTTCCACCTATTATGTCCAAATTATTACACTATAAATTTTGTTTTTACATGTCTTCTTCCAGAAATAATACCAAGGTAGGTTGGATTCAATAATGATGAACTTTCAAAATGATGTATAGCTATCAGCTGATTTGTGTTATTTGTGTTTTTGTGGAATTAATTCAATGTTATGAATTCACATTGATTAGGTTTAAATGTTAACTCTTTTAAGTGTTAATTTTCCGAAGAACCTTGTTTATAATAAAAGTTGCCACTATTAAAAAGTGTTATTTCGTCCTCGTTTTATTTTTGTCCTCGGCTCTCAAACTCCTCCGAAATATACACTTTTTGACCTTGATACACAAATAACTAATTTGGGCGACCCTTACAAAAAAGTGAATTTCTAGCACTCAAAAGCGGCAAAAAAATATATTTTCTGGCCACTTTCATTTTCCGCTTCTTAGAGCTTAGTAATTTGTATAACATAATTGATATTTATTATTGTAATAGTTTATAATTTATTTTTGCTAAAAGATATTGATGTATTTTAGTTTTCCTACTCTGACAGTACCAAAAGAATGAAGTAGATAATATGGAGTAATAGTATATGTGTTTGTACTTGTTCAAAACTTTTACATAACTTTCAGAGAAGACATTTTCAACGTTGTCAAAGTTATTAGTAACGTCTTTAAAAAAAAACCATTATTATGCAGTGACGCTGGCAATGTGATCTATTTACTAATATTTGACGATCTCCTCTTAATAATACAAAACCGGTCCCTCTTGTTTTAACGCGCACTGTACCTTTAGCACTTATTCAAAACGATGCGTCTGGTCGTGTTAAAACCGGACACTTTTTCTATTACGACACCCTAATTCGCTAGACGTCTTGATGGTGAAATTTCCTACAAGAAACAACGAAAACAAGATATTTTGATTTTGGTTTTTTCTCAAATTTTCGTAACAATTTCGGAATTGTATCGCGTCCTTTGGAAGTGATTGTCGTTTAAGGTGATGCCTTCGAGGGTAACGCGCATTTTTGGAATAATTTCCGAACTAATTATTTTTCGAAACGGGGCAAAATTTTCGAATCGAGAAAGACGTGTCGGCGAGAATTATGGACGAAATGCAAATACCTTGAATACCTAACTTCGAAAAGTTGTACTGTCCGAATAAACACGTTCCGTCCACACAAAGAAAATGCGTATGCAGTATGCGGTGCAGTAGGAATAATTAGGAGAACAGAAAAAACTAAACATTTTATAAAAATATTTCAATGGCCGCATGTCGAAAACCGTTGGAGATACAGCAAAATGAATGGTGGACTACGTCAGTTTTTCTAGTCTCAGTGCATTTCGATGGAAAGAAAAATTTCGAGAATTCGCTCACGTTTGACCACGACTGCCGGTTTCAGAGAAAACGGACTTAAACGAGTCCGTTTCAAAATGGGTTCCTTTTTTGAACTGTCATTTTTCTTTTATAATTAAACAAAGATTATTAGGTACAACTTTTAATTTTGTGTCCTTTTCTCTTGACAAAAAAACAAGATGGCACATTTCACTCTTACAAGAACAATAGTTTAACCAATAATTTAGCTATACATGAATGTACTAAATTTAAGTTATCAGTGATGGCCAGTTAAATTTTAATACTTCAAGGATGTCGTTTGTACTTCATTATATATTAAACAATTGCATTACCTATAATTTGGTCCAGATAATATTTTGCTGCAGTCCTAGATGTGAGCATTAGTTGGTTTTTTCCGCTGTCTCCATATGTGGACAGTGGGCGTGAATGGGTTAAGCATCCTAGGTATTTAAAAATGTTTTCTGTTTTGCAAGTTCATCGTTTATTATAATATTAACTTCTTCCGGTTCTTTGGAGCCTACCATGATTTCTGTATTATTTGTGTTTATTGTAATTTTGTATATTTCTATTTATAGTCCATAAAACTGTTATTTCAATTAATACTTAAAGTTCAAATTCATAGTTATTTTTTATAGAATTATGTGAAGCAAGGGTTTATGATCGAAGTTTAAAGCAGGCGAGTGTTTTCATTGTGAAAAAAAAAACTTCTATTGCGCAACTCGTCCATAATCTAATTTAATGGACTCGACACTGCATTTATGCTAGACTCGGTTAAGTTTAAGAAGTATACAATGCGCAGAAACTAGTTTTGGTCGGACGAATCTATTATAATCCTTGTAGGGAGTTTACTCTTTCTGTTTACATATTTCTTTAAAAATAGGTGTATAATGAATCATTTTTAGTAATGTACACCCAGATCCGTTAAGAAATTACTACGCCACTGCATAACAACTGGTATATGCGCGTAAATCAGATGTTTATGAATCATTGTGTACTTCTTAGACTTAACCGAGTCTATGTCCATATTGATCTAGATTATGTACTTATTATATGCCTAAATAGCTATTATTTACAATCAATACATAGACCGATTCTAAATTAAAGTTTCATTAAAATTTAAATTTCTTGGCTCATTACAATCTACCAACCCTAATTCGCAGAGAAAAGGGAAAATAAGGGCATGGAGTAATATGTGTAGCCGAGACCAAAATAAATATACATTTGATAGTGAATTCGATGCTGCGAGATAATTTACCAATATTGTTCTTACCGTATGGAAAATCTGTTGACGTTTACATTAATAAACAATACCGAAAACTTACTCTTACATATTAAGTACTGTTTGATTACATATAACATTGTTACTAAATAATGTGTACCGAAGCGTCATATTCCCTATGGGATCTAACGGATTTCATCTGCAAGTTTGTAATCCAGTTGATTTCGATTAATCCCCACACAATTCCTATAATTTTGTTGTTTACAATTTACAATTATTCAGCTATATCTACTTATTATGTCATAGATTTCAACGGATTATCATTGCCGTACTCATTATTGAGCAGTTTCTTTACTTTTGCAATAATAATTAACTTAGTAGTATGCAATGTTATTCACCCAACTCGTTTATTAAAAGTTTATTGCGATGCAATTTAGATAGGTACACCTTTAAAAATTTGGGGTTAAGTTTGCTTTCAACTTCCTGCCACTTTCGGTGGTTGCCAACTTATTTATTTTTAACGTAACGTCCCATATATTATTTCATTTTTAGATTCGGCGTGGAATTTTAACCACATTTTATGTACACTCATGAAATTTAAAACTTGGACACCACAATTTCTGTAAACAAAAGTTTGCACATTGTGAAGCGGGTTTAAGGGTATCATTTACAATTCTAACAGCAGGGGTTATCTTATAGAAGGACTGTAGAATGAATCATTACACTAAGCACGTTTTAGAAAATAGGTAATTTACGTTGCTTACTTAATTTTTTCTTTAAAGAATATATTTGAAGGTATCGCTAATTAAACACCATAGCTCGATTAATTATCGAATCAAAATTTTGTTTAGGAAATGTTTACAAAATAAAATTAGAAATAATTTTGATTTAAAAACGTCTACAAGCAATAACTTTTAAATTAAATCAAAAACTAAACATGGTTATTTGGGTTGACTGATTATTACTTATTTTTAAATAAATCTAACCTACTAATTATTGTAAGTTATTAAAAAAATCATTAAACTCTCTATTCATAATATTTAGTCCTTACAAAATGTATATTTTATGACGTTTCATTTTTTCTGTAGTTAATATAAAAGTGAAAATAAAAACTAAGGCAATTCTTATTGTCAACGTATATATTTAGTTTTTGACAAGAATTTATTACATAATTATAATTAAGATACCAAGTTATAGTTTAAAATTAAATGAAAACGTTTTTTTTAAATAAAGGTATTACTATATAAATAAATATAAGAAATCAATAATGGGTGTGACCTCCATTATTATTGATACATTCTTGGAGGCGTCTGCTCATTGACGCTATCAAGGTATCAATATAATTAATATTAATCGTTTCCCATGCGGTATCAATGGCTGCAATTAGTGCATTACGGTTTACTGGTATAAAATTTGGCCCTTGTTGTCTTCGGATAACAGCAAGTATTCGAGCCCAAACATTTTCGATAATGTTAAAATCTGGGCTTTTTGCTGGCCAGGGTAACAGCTCCAAGTTATTTGCTTGTATCCAGTTGCGCACAACCTGCGAAGTATAGAGTCATCATATCCCGATAGTTAATTATCGAATGTTCCAAGAAAATATGTGTAAATAGTAAATGGAATCTACTAACGTAACGTTGAGTCGTTAATTATAGCTTATCACACATTTCTATTGGGTCTTTCGGATTGCCTAAAATATTTTGCAAGTTGTTACTACTAGAGGTTACTGTTTTATAATCAAATTTTGAAAATATTTTTTGAAGACCTTTTGTGTATGTGGGATAATTTGCTAATTTGACATATTTCTTATCTATTTTGCTATTACTAGTTCCTAACGTTGTAATGTTTCTAATGTTTAACTTATGTTTATGTTTTCTAATTATGTTTGTTTCATTCCTGAAAACCATTGTATGATGCAATCTGCTTAAAATTTTGCAGTTTTTTATCAAAGTTTTGTTTTGACAATGGGAAATGTAATAATCTGTGAATCAAAAAGTTGAAAAATGCATGTTTATGTTGCACACTATGGTTGGAATCATTTGTTATAAACCTCATAATGTTAGTGTCTTTACGATAAATATCTATATCTAGTTTGTTGTCATTTCTTGTCACTAAAGTGGCTAAGAAAGGTAACTTAAAGTTTGCTTCTGTTTCATAGGTAAATTTGATCGTCTCAAATTTTGAATTTAAATTTTTTACAAATTGATGAGGGCTGTAAACTTTAGTGTCGATGACTGCAAAAACATCACCTACATATCTAAACCAAATTCTAGGAAAATAATCTAAATTATTTTTTAAATCAGTTTCATATGTACCCATGAACAGGTTAGCCATAAACGGAGATACCTGTTACCCATTGTTGTACCATAATTTTGTTGATGAATATTATTGTTAATTTGGAAGTAGGTTTGACTCGTACATAATCTTGCTAATTTAATAAAATTATCTACTTCTGAATTGTCTAAATGATGTTGGTGTAACATATCTTTCAAATAATCTAAAGTGACATCTATCGGAATGCTTCGAAACAAGGAACAGGCATCGAATGAAACTAAAACTTCGTTCTCAGTCAGCTCAATGCTTTTAATTTTTTCAATAAAATTGTATGAATTCTGAACACTGAAATGTGATCGTTGATATTGAAAACTGTTGAATTTATTTGACCACCATTTAGATATCAGATAAGTAGGAGCATTAATACCTGAAACAATGGCCCGCATTGCTTTTCCGGGTATATGTATTTTAGGCAAACAATACATTCTAGGAAGAACCGGGTTATATACCGTTAGTCTAAATCTAAGTTGTTTTGGTATAATATTTTACATTCTAATAAAACTCGACGGGTATCAGCTATCATTTTGGGAA
This sequence comes from Abscondita cerata, assembly GCA_030710515.1. Lineage (NCBI taxonomy): Eukaryota > Metazoa > Arthropoda > Insecta > Coleoptera > Lampyridae > Abscondita > Abscondita cerata. Next base: position 43,217 of record JALBCR010004443.1, on the reverse strand, counting down.
GAAGATTTTTAGATATTAATGAATAGGGGCCTTCATTGAGCATCACCTGAACTGACGCAGTTTTTTGGTGTTTTCCCGTTCGTTAAGATAGATGCTGCAGTTTAGAGTTCTATTCCTTTGATTGAATAGTTTTTTGGGGGGTGCCTTTCAATTTTCTTATTGTGAGCATAATCGGAGGAGGAGTAGTTTCTAAATGGAACGTAGACGACGACACTTGACCGGCAGCAAATTCTAAGGATTTTTGTTGTTGCAGCATGTGCGCTCGTGCCTGTTTTTGACTAATCAAGAACAGAAAGCCATAAACAAAAATGTTTTTGCACAAGTAACGGGTTACAACACTTGTTTATAGGAACTGATTTTATATTTATGGTTTAATATAGACTAGATTAAAATCCAAAAATGAACTTAAAATGGCGTTTTTACATGTATTATATTGTAACTTCTTTAAACTTAAATTTATTGTTATTGTTATATAAAGGTGCTATAATGTTTCTTCTTCGTAAAAATTGAATTTTAGAACTTTACAGAGTTTGTTTTAGTCATAAACAAACACGAGCGCAGAGGCAATTCCGCTATTTCCAGCCGTGGTATTGAAGACTCTGATGAGGTCATTCCTATCGGACCGAAAGCAAATAGTGCAAGTAACTGCACCGAATGATGTAAAGAAAATTGAAAATTTAAAATATAAGAGTAAAGAACGAACCCTACATCAGGGGACACCACAAGGGGCTTTATTATCTCCTTTCTTGTTTACTATTTTCGTAAACGATATGGATGAATAATTTCAAACCATTGATGGCGTCAATTTATTTAATTATGCAGATGACACTTCTATTGTTATCAGAGATAATATTGGAGAGACTGTTCTAAAGAAAGTACTGCTTCAATAAATGAAAAGCAGAGCTGGTGCGATAAAAATTCCATCAAATGGGACGCTCATATTGACATTAAGTAGCGAAGTAGCAAACTGCTAACTTTGCAATTTTATTTATAAGAAATATGCGGGCCACAAAATTCCTTTTAACTTTTTCCTATGCGCATGCTAATAGCCATATGCAGTATGGTTTGTTGTTCTGGGGCGGTTTCCCGGCGACAATCAGAATTCTTCGACTACAAAAACAAATTGTAAGACGTATATTTTCTGTGCCGTATACTACCAGCTGTCGTCCATTATTCCAACAACTAAAAATTATGACAATTTATTCCAATTTCATTTGAAGTTGTTGCTTATTTGTTCGAAATAGTATACACCTGTTCACCGTTAATGGTAATAATAATAGAGGTATGTCGACTCAATTTGCGAATATCCTCAGAACTCCAAGGCATAATAACACACTTTTGAAACCTAGTGCTCATTATAGAAGCATAATTTTATATAACAAACTGCCAAAATATTTAAAATCAATTTCCAATGTAAATTTGTTCAAAAGGAACTGAAACGTCACTTTAATGATTCGCCCTTCTATTCTATCAATGATTACATTGACTGCCCTTAATAATAATAATAATAATAATAATATGTATATTTTTCAACAGGTTATACACCCAATTACAGAAAAAAAAATGATTATAAATCAAAAATTCCAATACATAAATTTAAATCAAATAAAGATGATATTCAAATTACAAAAATTAAATAAAGAAAATTATTTCAACAAATAAAAAAATAACAAAAACATAAAAGATTGAACGTACATTGCTACTTATTTATAAACTATAAACTAATCGAAAACTGACTAAAAAAAAATAAAATAAAAAGTTTTAAAGTACTATATATTATTAAAAGAATTTAAAACCACTTCTTTAATGAATTTAAAATTATCATAATGAATGTCGCAAACTTGGTAATTAGAGGAAAATATTCACAAAACCAAGATTCTGTAACAGCTATGACATCATAGTTAGATTCTAAAGCATTGATGTAAAACTCGCTCAATTTTGAACAAAGTTCACAAACATTTTGGTAAAAAATATTAAAGGAAAAGATTTTATAAATGGGTCAGCTGATTAGTTTTTTGCATTAATGATTTTTGGAATTCCATCAAAATAACGAATTTTTAAGTTTTTTTCACCATCGGCAATTCTTTGATTCATGACGGTTTTCAGGTTTTTATGTTTCCATTTGCTTTATTGTCCTATCAAAAACTATGCTAACATTTTTTGTCACTTCGTGATTCTGAAGCTCCTTTGCATGTTTGATTATATTAATTGCTTCTTCCTTATTTTCCAAAAAGACCTTAATAGGACGGGGACGTGGTGCATCCTTAATGAAACGACCTAGTCTAAAGATTTGCACCTCGTCTACTTTTTTAGAATAGTTAGTAACGCGCAGTACTTCATTGACGATAGCGCAATCACTCGATTTACGTTCATTTGCATTAACAGTGATACATTGTTCATTTAAGCCGTAAGAATAACATTTTTACTTCTTATTTGACGATCACTGACCTCCTTAACCACATTTTCAAAATTGAGGGCTAGATGGTTTGCATGTTGATCAAAGTCATATTGCAATTTTTTTATTTTCTCATCTAATTCTGATGTTACCTTGCTTGTGCCTTCCATGTGCTGACGAAGTTTGGATTCTTAAAACGTAATAAGTTCGTTACAAGCTAAAACATCTGCTGAGATGTCTTGAGTCTCGCGAATCTCGGAAATATCATCAGCTATTTTTTGTTGGGAGGCAACTATTAGTTTGATGTCGCTTCTTAGAAGTTTAATTTCATTTAGGAGACTAATATTTAAAACGTCAGAAGGTTTATCTTCTTGCGTAGAGCTACTACGTAAAGATCGAGCAGAACGGCAGTTGTTGCAATTCCAAGTTTTTTTATTTTCAATTGATAATTTAAAATCTTCCTCCTTCAACCTGCTACAACTTTTGCAATGCATTCTTTTGCAAATATTACAACGCACAGATAATGTGTTAGAAGTGTTAGTTATACATGTGGCGCATTGATTGGACATCGCTAAGTTTATTTATAGCACTAAAGACAATACGGATTAAAATTACAGATTTGAGTTTGAAGGGACGGAACACTAGGAGTTACTCTTCGCATCTATCGAGACCCGTCGAAAATGACTTATAAACCGCACAAGACTGGGTCATGGATGGGTTAACATAAGAGTAGAGGAGGACAGTACAACCTCTATAATCCGGACAATAGATTGTAAAGGGGTGTCCGGATAAATGATTTGTCCGGATTACTGAGTATGAGCCAAAGCATAATGTTACGATACAAATAAAATCCTAAATAATTTATAAAACATTTATTATTTACCACAAACGTAATCTTTCATAAAAAATAAAAATAGGTAGGTATGCCAAAGATATTTAAAAATTTTAAATAGAAAAATGTAAACAGTATTGTACATATATTCTGTACTATATGTATGTACTGTAATTAAAAGTTTAAACAAACAAATGTTAGTTACGTTGGAACTACCTTAAAAAATCAGTAATATTTTTCTGTTTTTTGACTCGACTTCTTTTACAGCAATATTCTTTAGTTCGAAAAGTAACTCAATTTGATTGTCTGGTATATTGTTTTCTGATGCCCATTGGATGCAGTTGTTAAAGGACCTTACGGCATCTTGGTGTTTAACTTTGCCACAATTTGAACATCATCATCGCTAGAAGAATCGTTCTGTACATCATTTGTTTCAGCAAGAATATCGTTGTCTGTTAGGAAAATGTCAGTCTCAGAGCCACTCTCCGTAATCCACGCTTCTACATCTTCATTTGAAATATCGGCGCCTAATATTTGTTCACCAAGAGCTTTTACCTCATTTAATTCATTTTGGAGTTCTTTCGATTTCATAATTTTCCTTGTTAAAGTTGCCAAAGGAATGTTTTCTTCTTCATCCTCGTCATCTGAAGCCACCTCCTGGGTAGACAACAATGGCTTCCAAGACTTTTTGATTAGGTCTGGATGCACTTGGTACCATGCTTCGTGTAACGAAAACACTACGTTTTTAAGATTAATGCTCTTCAACATTGTAGGAATGTCAGTCTCAAATGCTACAATTTTTTTAAGCAAGTCCTTTCTGTAATAGAGTTTTACGGCTTGGATGACATGTTGATCCATGGGCTGTATTAATGGTGTACAGTTGGGTGGTAGGTACATAACACAGATTTGATTGTCATCGCTTTTGAGATCAACTGGGTGCCCTGGGGCATTGTCTAATAATAACAGAGCTTTTGGAGGTAAATTCAATTCTTTTAATTTTTTTCTTACTGCCGGCACGAATTCAGTATGGAACCATTCACGAAATAAGTCCTTTGTTACCCAACCTTTTTTGTCCTTTATAAGATACAGGAACAAAGGAATTTCCAAAAGCTCTTGGTTTTGCTGATTTTCCAATAACAAACAATCGTAACTTATGGGACCCAGATGCATTAGCACACGGCATGAAGGTTATTCTATCTTTACTAATTTTTCGCCCTGGCGCTGACCTTTCATTACCATGGGCTAGAGTTTTGTTTGGCAAGACTCGCCAAAATAGCCCGCTTTCGTCGGCATTATAAATCTGATCGTGTTGAAGGCCCATTTCTCTGATTTTTGAAAGTAGCTTTTCTTTAAATGGCTCCACTGCATCAACATTGCTTGACAGAATTTCACCTGTAATAGTCAACTGCCTTATGCCATATCTCTCTTTAAATTTTTGCAACCAACCGCTGCTTGCTTTGAAATCGCCACTTAAGTTTAGTTGCTGATAATAAAACTTTGCCTTCTCAGATATAAGTTCCCCTGATAATGGGGTTCCTATAACAAAAGAAAAATGATTTTGTTGAATACATATGTGGACTTTCAAATGTTTTTCTTTTAATTTTTCTCTAGACGACGCATTTGACAAAATTAAATGAAATTAGAACTTTTTTAATTGCATGTTTATGCACATACAAAAATAAAAAACCACAATTTATAAATAAAACAAAATTGCCTAAATGGCATTTTTTTACTTACCTCTAGCCCTTTCCTGAACAAACCAAGTGTACAAAGCTTTTTCCATGGCTGGATATGCACTTAACCTTAGGGTCTTCCTTTTATCTAAATTATGATCCTCCGCTACATAATCCATTATGTTGGCTTTATTTTTACAGATATCCGAAACTGTAGATTTTCCAATACTATATTTAACAGCAACTGATCTGACACTTTCTCCTGAATCCACCGATCTAATTATTTCACGTTTTTGTTGTAAATTTAACGTTGTATGTTTTCTCTTCGACATTTTGTAACAATAAACACCTTCCTGTGCACTTGTCGCGAATTTAAATGATATAATACAGCGTAAAACCCAACTGCCAAAGACGCTCTGACAGGCTTAAACACGCAAAAATATTGCGCGCGCAGCGACTGTCCGATTAAAGAAATGCGTCCGGATTATGACTTTTGTAATTTAGTGTCCGGAGTACTGGATGTCCGAATTTAAGTGTGTCCGGATTATAGAGGTTATACTGTATACAGAAGCGATATAATATAGCTTATAATTTGTTAATAAGAATTCATGGCCAAATATATTGCAATGCCAAGAAATAATCTCTAGAGATAGAGTGCAGCGAACAGAATTTCACCAATAAATGTTTTAAATTATATATCGAAGAATAACAAGATTAAATTCTTGTGATATCAGTCATTAAATGTGCTACTCACCACAGTAACAGATATACGAATCATCTAACGTGCTATGATGTAATTATTACTGTTTTAACATCCGATTAAATTATTATTAAATATTAAACACTTAATATATACATATCTAATCCTAATTATTTAATATGTAATTTTACTGTTTAATGTTTAATGGATCGACTTATTGTATGCATTTAACAATCAATAAATGAAATGAAAGTATTCAACTTAATAACATTTAAATACTTAATACACTTAATGTAACGCAATTCTTAAATCTGTTCGAAGATGCACTGTCTAACGTGATGCCCATCTCTGATCACTTACTTTGTCTTGGAGACTTTAGTATTGACATGCTTAAAATTGACAGAGCAGACACCTTGCGCCTTTTAGTAACAACTGAAGGATTTGGTTTAAAGCAATTGGTGACTAAACCCACGAGAATAACTGTAAATTCCTTTTCACTCATTGATTTAATATTTACTAATAATTCTCATTTTTTTAACTTTGTTGGAACACTTAATGTATCCAAGATATCAGATCACGAGCTTATCTATTGTATTGCACGCCAAGTAATATCCCCAACAAACCATATTTTTAAAACTTACAGAGATTTTAAACCCTTCGATCGCGAAAAATTTCTACATAGTCTTTCAACATTACCATGGACCCGCATTTATTTGATCAGGGATGTTGACATTGCTGTTGATTTTGTCAATTCTAACATCTCTCGCTTATTGGACATACACGCTCCTTTTATAACCTCTCGATTTACAAAAAACCCGCACCTTGGCTAACTGATAGCATAAAACTGCTTGTATCATTGAAAAAGACTGCGTTGTTGTCGGCGATTGGAATTATTATAAACAACTGCGCAACTTTTTCACAACCGCAATTGGAAATGATAAAAAGGCGTTCATACAGCTCAACGTAAATCCCACCAAGTCAGCCTCTTCATGGCAGATTCTAAATATTTACAATAAAAAAACTCCGAAACCATTACCACCAGAACTGAATAATGCAGAACTAATTAACAGCGAACTTTGCAAAACTTTTACATCATCACATATGCACGTGGCTGAAACAATTGCTTATTTAAACAACACTCGAAAGTTTAAACTTAATCACAAATTACAATTCCAACCAGTCACCGAATCTGTTGTCCAAAAAATTATCAATTCTTTGAAAAGTAGAGCAATTGGTTCTGATGGATTAAGTTTGGACATAATTAAATTATGCACACCTAGTTTAGTTCCTGTTTATACTTATATTATGATCCTATGCCTATTAAACTCTGTTTTCCCAAAGCTTGGAAGTTGTCAAATATTACTGTGTTGCCTAAAGTAGACACGCCCCAATTTGTAAATGATTTGCGTCCAATATCAATTCTCCAAGTCCTATCAACAATTCTAGAATTACTGATTAGAGACTTTTTATCTGCCCACAATGGTTTACCTTTGTACCAATCAGGTTTTAGACCTAAGCACAGTTGCGCCACTGCACTTTTACATGTCTATGATGATATTATTTTTGCCACAGATAATAAGTACTTAACGTTGCTAATATTATTAGATTACTCTAAAGCCTTCGATCGAATAAATCATGGCGTTCTACTTAGTACTTTGCATTACATGGAGTTTAGTTACAGCGCTATAACTCTTTTAAAAGAATACACCACTGGACGCATGCAGAGAGTAGTTCTTGGAAATAACATTTCCTCCTAGGGTAATATCAGCAGTGGGGTACCGCAAAGAACAATCCTTGGACCGTTGCTATTCATTATTTACACCTCAATTATACCTGACGTACTACTGTACTGTAAATCTTATCTTTATGCTGATACGCAGATCTATTTGAAATTTCGTTCGTCAGATTTTAAACCTGCCTGTGACATGATTAACAGTGACCTCATAAGATTGTAAATCGTTTCTTCGAAAATGAACTTGAGTTTATACCCTTCCAAATCATTTGCTATGCTTTTTGGGAAGAAAAATGAAAAATCTAAGGTACTGAACTTAATTAATATTCAACTGAACGGCAATAAACTAAAAATATTCGACTGTTTGGGGGTATACATTGACAGTAATTTACGATTTTCCAAACATATAAGTAAATATCTTCAACGATCTTATTCTAATCTAAGACAAATTTATGCAAATCGGTTCTTGTTGAGTATAGACTTGTAACTCTCTTGTCTTATCCAGCCTAAATCATTGTGACACAGTCTATGGATCTTGTTTAACGATGTAGGATAAAAAAAGAATTCAAAAATTGCAAAACGTGTGTCTTCGAATGATCTACGGTGTACTAAGATTTTCTCACATAACCAGCACCTTAATTACTTCTAAATGACTCAATATGGAAAACAGGCGGCGTTAACATGCATCAGCTCTCTACTATTAAGTAATTAATTTAAAATGTCCTCCATACTTACATGAAAGGTTAACCTACAGAACAGATGTACATAACCTGAATCTATGACACAAAAGATTTTTAACAATAAAGTCTCATAAGGTAAACGTACGTAATTCGGGTAGTATGTTATTCCGTGTTATTCCAATTTATTACTTATTATAATAAGAAATGAAAGAATTCTAAAAGAATCAAAATGTTGACGTTAGCTTCAAAGTTTTTGGACCTATAACGGCTACTATCATCTTAAAACCAAACTTATATAACACCAGAACAGGATACAACCAGCAGTTGCGAGATTGAGCTTCATGTGGGAAGACGTCGTAAGTGAAGTGACAACGATTCAGGAAAATATTCATAAGACTTTAAAATTATAGCGTAAGTTTTTAATGGCTATCAATTAATTTTCGTGTTCAACAAACATTTGTGAATTATATGTGTAACTGCAGAATTAACTTTAATAGCTTTTACAACTTCAAAATTGATATTTTAAATGCACGGAATTATGTACATTTTTTTTCAATGTACCTAATTCCGTGGATAAGACGGAATTAGCAAATTAAAGTATCTGTATTTTTTCGTCCTGTTTAACTAATTATTAAAAATTATTTATATTAATATTCTTATCATGGAATGAAACTCTAACGAAATTATTGAGGTATTCCGTAGTATTGTTTTATAAATCTGGTTATTAATATTTTAATTGTTAAAATCTATAATGCACCAAATTTTAATGAAATTTTGCCCTACTACAGATTTTTATTGTTCCTATTTTACAACAAAATAATATCGATTTATGCAACATTGATTTGTTATCATTATTTGTAGTTCAAATTTAGATTTTTAAGATTACACAGTTATAAACATTAATTTACATGCTAAAATAGATACCACGATTTAGGGTCTTCAAATTGTATATTGCTCTTTATTCAGTGCTATACCACGTAATTGTGTTCAAGAAATAAATAGAACAGAACATATTTACGGTGTAAAAATTCATGTTTGTTTTCACGTGGTTTGCAAAATTATAAATTTTCAAATTAATAAAATGAATGAATACTGTGACCGACAATATAGCAACATAGAAATTTTATTGAATTTTGAGTTTCTGAGTACTAATTAAGTAAATTTGATACTTGTATTTTACAGAAAAAATGCCAAACAAAAATTATACGAAAGAAGATTTGGCGGCAGCTATTGATAAAGTAAAAAATCAAACAGTAAGCATTTATAAAGCTGCAAAATTGTTTAGAATACCAGAGCAGACACTTCGAGATAAAATAAAAACAAATATACCAAACAAAATGGACCTGGAAACCCACCATTCTGACTGCCGCTGAAGAAGAGCTTCTTGTGAAGTGGGTGAAGATACTTGCTCAGTGTGGATTCCCCGTCAGCAAAGAACAACTTCTTTTTTCAGTCTCAAAATTAATAATTCAACTTGGTCGTCCAAATAATTTCACAAACGGCATACCCGGAAGACATTGGTATGAAGGTTTTTTATCACGAAATTCTTCAATTTCTCATCGAGTAGCTCAGTCACTAACTTCTGCACGAATGGGCGCAACCGAAGAAAAAATAAGAGCCTGGTTTGGTCGAGTCTACGATTATTTGAAGGAAAATAATCTATTAAGTCTTTTAGAAGATCCTACTAGGATTTTCAATTGCGACGAGTCCGCATTTTTTTTGTGCCCTAAAGGGCAAGGAGTTTTGACACAAAAAGGAGCAAAAACTGTTTATATGACTTCAGGGAACGACGAAAAGGAGAATTTGACTTTGTCATTGGGAGCATCTGCAAGTGGCAAGTTGATGCCAATCTTCGCATTGTTTCCATATAAACGGATGCCACAAAATATTTTGGCAAAGTATCCTAAGGATTGGGCAATTGGTAAATCAGACAATGGATGGATGACTTGCCAGACTTTCTATGAATATATTACAAACGTTTTTTATCCATTTTTGCTAAAGAGAACATCACACTTCCTGTGATACTTTTTATGGACGGACATTCGTCTCACTTGTCACTACCGTTGAGTGAATTTTGTAGCGAAAAGGAATTATTTTGATTGCTTTACTGCCCAATTCAACCCATATTATGCAGCCGATGGATGTAGCAATTTTCATCCACTCAAAACTGCCTGGAAGAAAGCAGTCTATGATTGGAGAATGCAGAACAACGGAAGTCGAATCAAACGTGAAGACTTTGCGCCACTTCTACAAGAATGTATTTCTTTATTAAAAGCTGAAACCATACAACAAGGATTCAAGACATGTGGACTTTGCCCATTTAGTTCTGACGCTCCAAATTATCAAAGACTTGTCAAGACAACCTCAAATGAGAGCACAGATGTATTGACAAATTCAGTCAATTCTACAACAAAATCAGATGACAAGTTTCTTCAACAATTTGAGGAGCGAGTAGGATATACAAAAATTCAATCGTTTCAGCAGTGTGCAAGCGGAGTGTGGTCAGGGGACATTAAAGATGAGAATCTTTTCTATTTTTGGAGAAAATTGCATGGATATTCAGAGAACCAAGCTGAGGATATCACGATTGAGATTGATTTGAATTTTAGTGTTGATATACTCGCGGCAAACAATGCTCTGGATACTTCTGTGGATATACAAGTTGCCGATTTGTTAAATATGGAAGCTGATGTATTTTCTGATTTTACAGTGCAGTCTGATGGTAGTTTAATTAGATCAACTCCGAATGATCTATTAATTTCAACGGCGGAAACTAGGAAAATTGATGTTACAACGATAGAAAATAAATCAAATGCTTGCGATATTGAAGGTGTGTAGCTGAGTCAGCGTGTACCCCTGAGAAAATTGAAACTATCGACAATAGAACATCAGGATTTCCAACCCCGTTCAAGAATGCTTTATTGTGGCCGGAGACATCAAAAACAGTAAGCCTAAAAAGAATTTGAATAAATTCACACCCACAGTAGCAATCGCGAGCGATTTCATAGAGCATCAGCGTCGTCTCGAAGAGGCTAAAAAGCTCAAATCTGAAAAATGTTGGAAAAACAGAACAAAAGAACTAAATAAAAGAAAAAGAAAACCAAACTAACCAAGAACAGAAGACGACAAAACACTTGCGGATGAGAATATATCACCAAATAATAATTTAGCTGCAACCAAACCCATTGAAGTTGACAACTATGTGCTGATAATATACGAGGAAGAAAAATTTCCCGGCATTGTAACAAAGATAATTGAAGAACAAACAGAGAAGAAGTACGAAGTCAAAACGATGCAGATGAGTGGGGCAAACTGGCGTTGGCCTGATAAAGAGGACATTCTCGTCTACGATGCTGAAGATGTTCTGAAAAATTAGACCCTCCAGTATTATTCAACAAGCGTGGTGTTTATACATTTAATAATTTAGGCTCTAAAAATTAATCGATTGTCAAAAAACTACTACTTATTATTTTATTAATTTATTTTAAAACTAGAATGTTTGCATCTTCAATTTAAATATTGTTAATAAAAGAAACATTTTTCATTTTTATGAGTTGAAAGTGTATATTTATAACATTTATAACATAGAACGGAATTAGGGACGTGTTACCACGTATTTAGTAACCTTGAAGAAATGTTTACCACGCAATTAGAAGCATTTGCAGGGGTCGCTAATTTTGTAAATATTAATTATAATTCTATTTGTTGACCTAAAATCTAAATTGAAATATAATCCTAATTGATCAATTTAGGCGATACAATTTTTGACAATTTTTGTCAAATTGTCAAAATGCAACAAAATTAAAACTCCAGAAACTTCCTTAGTGCCACGGAATTATGTACGCCTACCTTAGTTTGAATCTTTACAAGAAATCTTTCAGTTATTGCATTTGCACTCACTATAACAAATTTAAAAATATATTTGATAGCTCCTTGTCGTTACGTGTTTTTAAAATACATATGAAATCTACAGGAACGTTTCATGCTTTATGGGTGTAAAAGAATTAGCATTCATAAAGATAATTGTTAATTAATTGAACAAAAAAACAGAAAAAATGAAAAGATTATTTGGGAGTTAATGTTAAATAGCATACATTCAACTAACGTTGATCCACAAATTGCAAAAATGAATCGCTACGAAATTATTGATTTTAATTACAGATAAGGTGGTTTTTTAATCAGAAATTTCAAATTTGCCTGTATACGTAAAAAAGTCAATTATAGCAAGAAATAGAGGAAATAAAAATAACATAGCCACTTAAATGAAAAAGAATCATTCTGGTTTGTTTTTTTGTGATTCAGGATGTTGGACGATGATTGATTTTCATTTAGCAAATGGTCTAAAACCTTCGTCACGAATGAATTTATCGACAGACACTTTAACATAACTTGGAAGTGATTACAAGTAGGTTGCTTTAGGAAAAGTAAATATAAATTGGGGTTAAATGATTGCGACAGAAGGCATGGTTACTTAGAATGTTTGCCAAACAATTAATTAAAATAATAAAGTAATAGTCTAAAGAAAAATAAGTTGTAATAAAAAGATATTTCTAGATTTTTATATTTACAAAATTATTGTTAGATGTAAATGTATTTGGTGTAATCAGTTTGTTAATAAGTAACAAATATTTGCAGAGTGTGTTAACAATGTACTGTTTTTGTTATTAATGTTGATTATCTTTAGCTTTTTAAACGTAAGATGTCAATAGAAAATGAAGACAAATTCTGTTTCTAACGTCGTCTTCGAAAAACAAAATTCTTTTTTATTTTCCAAGCAATTACCTAAATTTTATCTCACGAAACTATTTATTTTGTATAGCATTTTCAAGTCTTTTTGTGTAAATATACTTTTTATTAGTTACCGAAAAGATCTAAACATAGAGTGATATAAAACCCACTATAAAACATTACTTGAAAGTAAACGCAAAAATAATTAAAATAATGATTTATTACAGTTGGTAAGAAAATAATTGTTGGTTGCTCAAGAACCTGCCACATCATTTGTCACATTCTTTGATTTTATAACTGTACGTACTCTTCCTTTTAGAAACATTTACAACTTTGGAACTTTTATATTTAACCATTTTTAAGCATCTTAGTAAATTCTTAATTTGATTTTGTTTATAGTTTATGTTTGTTTTATTAAACCAACTATCGGTTTTCACTCGCGTAACAGTTTTATCTCCGCGTGCTCTTGCTCTTAACTGAAAACGCAACTAATTTTCAATATCGGATTAGTATTTCGAGATTAAGTTCAAATAGATTAACTCTCCAGCTTTATTACAGTCATAAGTATTCCCGTATTAATAATTTTCCATTATCTCTGAGACTATATAACGTAATATCTCTACACTATTTTCGTAAAAATAAAATAATTCAATTTATATTTAAAATATACAGGGTGAGTTTTTAGGAGGGGATAGCTTGATTACTCCTATGTTTTTAAAGTATGCATTTTTGGTATAGCATATGTATTATAAAAAAGTTGTAAAATGAAACGGTGAATACGATTTTATAATAATATACAGGGCGTGCAATTTAAATTTTTAAAGTTATGAAAATTTGAAACGTAACAAAGGTAAAAAATCACAGCAGCGCATTCTTTTCATGGATGTTTTTATGATAACAACTTACTTTCAAGTATTGTCTAATAATGTACCATATCTCAATTTGATATAAAAGGCAAGTTTTTTATGACTGGTTAAGCCTATTTTATGAAGAAAAAATAAAGTAACTTTTAAACGGCTTAACTAAATGTTAAAAATAAAACATATTTGAAAAGCTTAGATTATTATTTATCTAAATATGTAAAATATATACATAATTTAAAAAAAAAATTTAGTTCAGAACCACCCTGTATAAACAATACATTCTGTATATAACAAAAATATTTATAAAAACTACGGTCAGATGTACCAATTGCAACGCCGGCCGTTTGGATAATTTTGATATCTTTAAAAACATAGGAGTAATCAAGCTATCTCGTCTTAAAAGCTCATCCTGTATAGTAGTTATGTCCAGTTTCTCCACTACATCTTAGGCGAGTCTTAAGTCTTAAGATAGTCTTACATCTTAAAGCTCGACTTAAAGTGTTGCACCACACCAAATTTTGAACTTACCGCCTTAAGGCGGCCTTACATTTTAAGTGTCGGATATTGGCTGCTTAAGACGCTGAACCTAAACTCAAATGCTTTGAACGTTAGGGTGTGTCTAGCTCAGATCGCTTTCGTTTCTGTTAGTATAAAATTATTGTTTCTGTGTTTATTTTACGTTTTAAAAAATAATAATGCCGAAAGCCGAAAACGAGTGAATTATACGCCGGAAGAAAAGAAACTTTGAGTGAGCTTATAGAAGTTTACAAACATGTATTGGAAAACAAGAAAACCAATGCTGTCTCCAATCAGCTAAAAGAGAAGCATTGGCTGCTTGTAGAAGCTGCATTTAACAGCAAGGCGCTTCTTGTGCATAGAAATTTAGAGAGCCTGAAAAAACATGGACAAACATGAAGCAGGATGCCCGCAAGAGTGCTGCGAAAGATAAGGCCCATACATATGCAACTGGTGGCGGACCCAGTGCTTCCTACTCAACTGAAACCAGTAACATCATCCTGTCAGTGGTAAATCCAAAGTCCATTAACGGACTGGATAATCCACTGGACAGCGATAGTTTTGATACAGACCTAATTCCATTTTATACTAATGAAGGTATGTTGTTCCTATATTAATTATAATTACCTTTTGCTGATTATTACAGATCCAACTTGGCCTAAATAAAGAAATTGCTTATTGTACAAGACTTTTTTTAATAGATTTTTTTTTCATTCACAGCTGAGGTTACTTTGCAAAGTGAGGATGAGGGTTCGGGGGAGACTGCAGTTGCCAGTACAAATGAGGAGGTTGCAGGGGCCCTTATCACATGTGACATGGTCAACACCACACAGAGCACGCCAAATAAAATTCTACCAATAGACGCAAAAAATTGGTGTTCTAGAAGAAGGCCCAAGCTGACAAAAGCCATTACAGCAATTGACAAGGCAAAAATAAGTTTGCTTGAAATGCAAACAAAAATATATGCACAAAAACTGATGCACGATCAGCGTATGTTCGATTTGGAATACGAACACAAAAAGGAAATGAATAAATTAGAAAAAGAGAAAAAGGAAAACGATTTAAAACTAAACTAAATATGTTTTATACTTTTCATATTATTTTTAAGATTCACTTTGTATATAATTTTGTAATAAATAAATGTTTGACTTTCATATACCAAAACAAATGAATTAATAGGAAAAAAGCGTAAGGAGTAAGATTTAAAAGAAAAATACTAGATATTTTTTATTAATACCTATTTTTATTTATAATATTCATTATCTCGTAAAATAATTATTTATTAGTGTTCTTCTGAAATCTGCCTGTGGATTATTGTTTTGGTTGACATTCAGATGGGGAATACGCCCGTTTTCAATAAGCTGTTGAAGCTCGTGCTCCAAAATTTCTGCAGGTAGTGGAGGTTCTGGTTCCCCTTGCAACCTAGCAATATTGTGCAATACTGCGGTTGTAATAATAACTTGCAAAGTCGTTTCGAGTTTGAGGCGACAACCATATGCCATTATAGGGAATCTTCTTTTCCATATACCAAAGATATTCTCTACTTTCACTCTGGTTCGTGTATGAGCAAAGTTATATCTTCTTTCGGCATCTGTTGCAGGATTTAAAAGTGGAGTTAATAAGTAATTCCTGCTCATATATCCACTATCTCCTGAAAGGTTAAGGAAAAATATTAAAAAACTAAATAAATGATCAAGTCACTTATGTTCAAATGTGAGAAATAAATATAGTAAGTAATTAATAACCAAATAAATATTTTAGTGAAAAGAATGAGTGTTTTCGATCACTTTTATTAAAAGAAAAATTGTAAATATTTGCAATCTTATAATGATGAATATATTGCTATCAAAACACAAGAAATTAGTGTCTATTTAATTAGTTTATTGTTTATTTGTTATATTTGAACAGGTTTATCATATATATTACCTAGCAGAATTCCTTCTCCAAATTCTCCTGTTTCAAACCTATATTTTTCTCTCTTAAATATTGTAGCATATGTGAAAGCCAGGCCAGCGAGCAACGATATCTCGAAATAAAAAATTCCCATCTGCTATGGCTTGGATGTTGATTGAAAAGTACCCTTTTCTATTTCTGAATACTTCACCATCATTCTGACCTGCAATAAGAATTTTTGATATAAAAAGTAACACTCATTTTAGGACATTTTTCTTTAAATTACCTGGTGATACTATTCTCACATGCGAGCCATCAAGTGCACCAAGGACTCTGGGAAATCCTGCCAATTCGTAGAATGAATTTTGTATCTCATTCCTCTCCATGTCATTTCGTGGCATATAAATATATTGCCTTAACAGACCACCCAAAATTCTTGTAACTTTAGCAACGATTCTCGAAAGGGTGGATTTATCAGCACCAATTAAATCGCTAACACACAACAAGTGTCCACCTGTAGAGTACAGCCTCAGTGTTAGTAACAACTGATTAATGGGACTAATGGAATTGTTTCTAAAATAACATAACACATTGTAATGCTGTTGTTTTGCAATGTTATCACCTAGACCTACCTGTCTTCTATATACTCCAACTGGTCCTCTATCTGTTCCAAAATGTGTAAAGTAGTTGGCTTGGTTAAACGAAACCTTATAAAAAATTCTTCGTCTGTAAAGCTATTAAATAAATCTCGTCGAACATAAATTTGTCGGGGAAGCTGCATTATTCTATTAACCTCGTCCACCTGATCTACTTCATCTACGGCATCGACTTCGTCAAAATTATTATCCATATTATCAGATAGCTTTATTTACGTGCGTAACTAAGGTTTATTTAATATAACTTGTTTCTGTGAGTTGCTGTATGTAACAACGAAATTAGCGGCCATTGGCTTCAATTGTGTCGCTTGTCGAGTCAACATGAGTCAAATACAATCTATGCTCCGGCTTGTACGTGGCTTTTACAGCGTTGCCAATGCTAGCAAGATCTTAACTTAGGAACATTTTTAAAAGTTGCGGTGCAACTGAAGTTTGCAATAAGACCGTCTTATTTTTAAGACCTACTTAACATAAGGCCGCTTTAAGATGTAGTAGAGAAACTGGACATTAGACATAATGATGGTGTCCTGGATTTTTGTAAATAATTATTAAGGGATTATATTTTCTTCTAAGCGGTATTTTCCAACTTTTGATAAAACCCATAATAACTCACTTAAAACAGAAGATACGTATACAGAGTGCTCCAAAATTTACAAACAAAAATTACACTAATTTGTTAATTAACGTATGTCAAAAATGCTTCATAACGGAGCTACGGTACCTTAAAGACGAAAAAATTATTTTAAAAGTAAAAAAAAAAATTAATATAAACTAATTTTAAGCGAGTTTAGATCTAAAGCAGAAATTTTGCGTTGAAAACGAATCTGATTTTTAAATTTTTCTACCACATCAGATTTTTTAAAAATTTTACAAATTTTAGAAATGGTTAAAAATGGCTTTTTAACCATTTTCATAAATTTCCTTTGGGCTTTGAATTGATTGGATTTTCTTCCAAGGTACCCTTAATTGGTCGGATATTCTTCTGGTCTTACCTATGTTGGTTGGATCTTTCTCTGATCTAGCTTTAACTGGTAGGATATTCTTCTCATCTTGCCTTTGAATTTCTGAGATTGGATTCGTAGTTAGACCACTGTTAGCTAACTTCAAAATAGTTGGGAGGTAAAACAAGGACTTTGCTTGACTAAAACCTTGAATTCAAAATTATATCTTCATTTTAAAACGTTGCAGAATAATTTAAGAAAATTAGTTACTATGCAACGCTTCTTCTTCTTTTATACGATTTCTCCTGTTCATTCAACGAATGATGATGTCCAGTTTTGTCTTCATCTATTTGGCCCAACTGGTCTCTTTTCTGGTGGTTTGTTGTCTCTGAGTATCCTTGGTAGTCGGTCTTCCGTCATTCTGGTTACATGTTCGTTCCACTCTTTCTTTCGATTTTGTGACCATTTCACCACATTTTGTACATTGCATTCATTCCTTATAGTGATGTTAGTTCTTCTTGTCGTGCAATAATACCTAATATGACTACTTCATTTCGTCCTCATCTTTCATTGTCTAGTTGCAGCTCGAGTCTCAATGCATATATCAGCACCAACTAGAGCTTGTAAATTTTCCTGTTTCTGTATCATTTATTCCTCCATATTGTTTTGTTTAAGGCAGTCCGATATTTTAATGCTTTTATTGATTGTGTTGGCTGTTTAAGCAAATTCGTCGCTTATAACCCTACACCCATATACTTAATGCTCATCTCTATTATTTTCCTTCGAATCAGATTGCATCGGATTGGCTCTTTAGATACTACTAAAGTTTTTGTTTTTTCTGTTGCTATTTCTATGTTGTATTTTTGGCAGCTGTATTAAATGTATGAAGTAGTCTTTTGAAGGTTATCTTGGCTATTAGCTAATAGCAGCGCATCGTCTGCATAACATATAATAGTTATATTATTCTGACCCATTTTTAGCCTTTCATACTTTTAACTTCTCCTATAAATTGGTCCATAACGAGGCTGAACAGGAATGGGCTTAATGAGTCTCCCTGTTTTACACTATCCAAGACTTTTATTTCCTGTATTAGTGTGTTGTTGGACTTAATAATAGTTCTATTGTCGATGTTAATGTCTTTAACTATTTGTATTATCTGTTGTAGTATGTTATTATTTCTTAATAGAGTAAGTACGTCTTCTAGTCGGACTTTGTCTTTTCTATGGTTTGTCTTGATATAAATAGGGCAGCGGTGGTACTTCTGTTTTTCCTAAACCCCTGTTGTTCTTCTGATATATTTATTAAATTCTGTAGGTTTTTATTAATGATTCTAGTTAATAATTTTAGCGTGGTTACCAATAAACTTATTCCCCTATAGTTCTGGGGCAGTTTTTTTTCTCCTCGCTTGATTACAGGGATCGTTATACTTAACTTCCATTCTTGGGGCACTTTGTCATGTTTTATTATAATTTTAAATAGAGCATGTAATTTCTTCACTAGTTCTTCTCCGCCATATTTTATGAGTGCGTTTTGAATACCGTTGGGGCCGGGCGATTTTCTATTCTTCTGTTTTTTAATTTCTTCTTTTACTTCTTTCATTGTTATTACTACTTCAGTGTCGTTTATTCCTATATCTATCATCGACGGCGGTACTACCTGGAGTGAATTTTCATACAGACTTGTGAAGTATCTTTCCCATTCTTCATTTGTTATGTTTTTTATTTGGAAATATTCGACTGTTTCTTTCTTTTGGTTTTTAATCATTCCCCAGATCTTTCTTTGTGGGCCATATAGGTCCGACCCCATATTTTTTGTAAATTGTTGTCAGTATGCTTCCTTAATGTTTTTAATGTCTGAATTTACTTTGTTTCCGATTCTCACCTACCGCTTTCGTTGTTCTGCTGCTAGGGTGCTTTTATATTTTAAATATGCTTTTCTCTTCTGTGCTGTCAATTCCTTTACTTCAGTGGTATACCATGGTGTTTTTAGGGGTTGCGTTTATGTTAACTTTTCGTTTCTCTAATGCTTCTGATGCTGCGTTTAATATGTTGGTTTTAACTTTTTGCCGGGATTGATCCACTGTGTCCCGTTGTTCTATTTTATTTGTAGCCATGTTTTGGTATAGTCGCGACTGATATAAGAGTTTTGTGCTTTCATCGTTTAAGTAAGCTTTCAATATTTAATTTTTTCTATATACTCTGCGGGTTGTTTTACTTTCTTGAGTGTTAGTCTTGTCTTACATAATACTAAACCTATATTTGCGGAGCTCAGTGTTCTCACTTCCAATAGATTTGATGATTCTATTACCCTATTACTGATTATACAATTAATAATTGATGTGTCTCCTCTTGTGTTGTTCCATGTTAGCTAGTGTTGTTGCGGATGTGGGAAGAATATATTGTATATGCGGAGCACGTTTGTTGCACAAAATTTCTCCTGTTTCATTTAGTGGGGTTCATTATATTAATGTTTTATTTCTGGGATTACTACATCCCCTATTTGTGCATTTAGATCTCCGATCATTATATTTTTATAGTTCGTAAGGAGTTTGTCATATGTTTGCTGTAGCAGGTCATGAAATTCCATTTTCTCCTGTTTATCCTGTGCATACACAGTAATTATGTTCAACTTTGTGTCTTCTACCTTCATAGTCATTAGTATTATTCTTTCATTAACTTTTTGATATTTTTGAGAACTTCTTATAGACAAGTATTCCCACTCCTGCTTTCGCTCTCTCCTATTTCTCTTTCCCGCTATATGCCAACACATAATTTCCACATATTAACGTGCCCTTTCTTTTTGTTTCACTCTTGCCACATATATCTACTCTATGTTGTGTCAGTTCTATTAAGCCCTATTCACACTAGCGGTCTCAGTACGGTCCGGTCACGATCAAGGATTATGATGTAGAGTTCTCACTGCCGGCCACAGGCAATTAAAAAATCAGTCTGCTCGCTGTCACATTTTCATTTAATCCTGTCGTGATGGCATTTTCAAAGCGTACTCTGATGAAAATTGCGTTAATTCTCTCGATGAAGAAGAAATGAGACAAAGTAAACAAAGTAGACGAATTTGAGTTCACCCATTGGTCCAGACTCGCCAGGAGGAAGTAGAATATACAACACTCAATCGCCAGTTAGTGAATGATGATTCACACTAGGCGGTTTCGACCAGAAAGCTCGTGACTGCCGCGGTCTGGACCGGAGCGAACCTGACGTGACTTATCCGTGATCGATTGTGTATGATACCGTTGGATTACGTACTACCGATGTTGACCTGACCGTGACTTGACCGTGACCAGACCGAACCGAGACCGCTAAGAGTGAATAGAGCTTTAGTATTTCTTGAGCTTTTGTGTTTTAGAACATAATATTCCACTTCGCTATTCTTAATAAATTTTCTTTTTCTATTTTTTCTTAGTCTTATTTCTTGCCGGGTCGTCATCGTATGGTCGTATGGTCCGTTTTCTGTTTAATCTAGTGGATGTCCCTTCTCCTTTATCCGGGCTTGGGACCGGCAGCAGCAACCGATGAACTTACTCAATCCATCCACCGACTGCTGCAGGCGGAGTTACTATGCAACGCAATTGGGAGAAATTGAACCAAAAGAAAATTGTTTTTTCAAAGAATTTCATAAAAATGTTTAAAATACTCGTTTTTACCATTTCAGCTAAAGTTTAAAAAAACCTGATTCAGTTGCAGCGGGAAAAAATCAAAAAAATCACCTCCACCCTTTCTTAAGACTATTCTTACAGGATTTCATTTTCTCAAAAATGATATATTTTTTATATTCTATATAATCAGATTAAGGTAATTATTGGACACTCATTGAGAAACCAAGTTAGGTAATGTTAGAAAAGTGAGTGTTATCATTAGTGGAAACAGAATTGTACAGTACGCTCCTAAAGTATAGAATAAAATCAGTAAAAACAAAATAATTTTCTTTTTTGGAAAATTCCTGGAACAGGTCTATTTTTTAATTTAAAAATAGTTATATTTCGTTACGTGTACAGCGCACAGAAGCAAACATCGGACCCGGACAATATGCCAACTAAATTTTAAAATTGATGTGGGAATGCAATCCACCAATCACAATACAAATTGCCGTAGCGGTATACTCGCCGACGAAAGTTTGTTTGTTGTTGTTTTCGCTGCTCATGAGCTTGTTATTTCGTTCGTTTTCTTCTTATTTGTTTCCCTGAATGTACTAACTTAGAGCACACCGACGTTGTACCCGCCCACCAGGTCGCATGTTTGCTTCTGTCAACTGTAACATACTATATTTTTTTTAATTTTGAAAAAAAAAGTTTAATAAAACAATTAAACCTATTTCAAATTCAAATTTTAATCAAATGTGACCAATGTTACCAGCTTACCATTTCCAAAACGAATGTCAAAACAATCTGACACGTGGCAAAAATTTTACTTTTCCTAACTAGTTACAAAAAATAAAACAAAGCAAAATCGTTATCAAATTTAGTTTTTTATGGATCACGTAGGTGTAAATCTTTATAAAGTATCTATGTCGTACCGACTTTACAAGTATTGTAAGCGATATATAAATAATTCTTGCTTTTAAAGTATTATGGCACATTCGACTGCCACATAAAGAAAGAAATTTTAATCCTCACAGGACGGCAGAGACACATACTTACGCAACACCCACTGAAATTATATAAGTGGTTTGAAATAGTAACAGTCAACAGAATAGTAAGGCTTTTCTTCTTTGAAGCAACTCTTACAGGACAAAGGTGTTTAGAGTTTTTATAAATTAACCTTGATCTTGCAGTAATTTTTTTAAACGATAATCTCCCCGAGATTCCTGATTATACCATATTGTTTCAGCATGACGGTGCACTTCCGCACTATGCGCACCCTATTCTAGATTTTCTGGACAATTGTTTTCCTAGGAGGTGAATCGGTAGACGACCCAGATAGCACAGCGAGGTCGCCAAAATATCCCCGCGATCGTTATGTCACATCGCATTTAACTCCCTTAGTATTCTGTCGAGCTCGCGTCGACATCCAAATGTCCGCCACAAAGAAAATAACATAGATCTCCTCGAGATGTAACTTTGTAATTCCTAACATTATCACGACGCAACTCCTTACTGCACTACAATGCAATTCAGTTTAGAATTACAAAGCAAATTACATTGACCTCGCATTGTAATGGTAGTGCAACTTAAAATGTGATTACTTAATAAGATTATAATGCGAGCTTTATTGTTCTTTCACTTATTAGTACTTTTAACTTTGATTGTATTTTTAAATTTTTGTTATAGATTCTACACATCTTTGTAAAACATAATATATTACCTATAAAAATTGGATATAAAATCTAAAGGTTATTACAATAGAGTTACTTAGTTATTCAATAGAATTTTTATTAATAGTAATGTCAAAGTTAAAGTTTTAGACAATTTTTTTAATATATAAACTTCTATAATATAATCTTCTTTTGGGCCCTATCCTTCCTTTGCTTTGCATGCCTTAGCCACTTCGAATTCCTTTAACGTACATTCTTTATTTCGAAGGGATTCTTAAACAAGTAAAAAATTTAAATTACATAACCATTGGAATGTAATTAATATTTACCATAAATTAATTTTATATTATGCAATGCAAAATTGTTACGTTGCCCTAACCACGAGCATCGTTCTGCGCATTCGTCTGTTAACGTTGCCTTAACAATTCTAATGGTATTATCTTTAGCACTATTGCATCAATTTTTCTGAAGAATTACTTCTAAAATCATTAGCGAAAAAACATTAACCTCAATAAGATTGAAAAGATCTAGAAAATATTTTGAAATTAAAAAAAAACTAAATACGTGCCATAGATAAACACTCTTCATCAGACGCCTTTAGTACTGCCTCAACTTCTTGCAATTCGCCCACAAATCGAATTGGAAGCTTTTTAATGATACAAGATGATTTAGAATTGTCATCAGATCCATAAATATATTCTTCTATTTTGTTTAATTTTTGTTTCAAAGTCTCCACAGATAGAGTCAAATCAGTTAACATGGAAAATATTCTGCTGAATTCGTTGTCGAATGATACTAAAAGAAATTAATTCAGAACAGCAAAATTTACATCAATGACTTACTTTGATTGTTATTAATTATATCGATCGGAATATCCGCAATCACATTATTCCAAATGCTATCTGTGGTATTTGGAATTGCACACGTATCGTCGTCCACATGCGTCTGGATAACGAATTCATCTTCCAAACTGTCTGAAGGAGGTGATACATTGTTTAGGGTAGGAGGAGGTGTAACGCAAACAACCTTACTTCTTGCCGGTTTCTCTAAAAAATACAATGATAATTTAAGAAATACAAATAATAATATTAATTACTTGTTAAGGTTTTTTCTCCGTGCATTCCGGTGAATACCTGTCAATTAAATTATTAGCTTTCGCTCTTTTTCCGCGCCCTTTATTGTCTTCATCCGTGGATAATAAGTCCCAGCATATTTTCTAGCTTCATCCAAGTTACCTAATGATTTTTCGTAGAAAATGTAGTCATTATTACATACTTACTAAAGTAACCGTCAACTTTAACTGGATACTTTTCCAGTTTGGTAAGGATCAAAATTCTTTTCGATATATGCTTTGATTTTGTTGGGTGGCCAGTAGCAAAGGTTTTATCTATTGTTAACCAAGATTTTGGAACTTCAGAATAAATTTCATTGTCTTCATCGTCTCCCAAGAATTTTACAACAACATATGGTAACGTTGTATCTGACATTATAAAAATCACTCGGCAGCTATTAAACATATACGTAAGCTTTAATAATAATACAAAATAAATCTTCCAATACACATGTTAAAAATTCACCAGTTGCATTTGAAACAACAAAGATTTTCAACAGGGTAATTATTAATTAAAAGTAATAATTAAAGACAGTGTAAATTATGTCTCTTAAATTTAAATCGATAACACTTTAGTTGCACACACCATAATTAAATTTTATAATTAAAATAATGAATATTTTAATCTAAACTTACAAGCACACAATATCAAGAATAAATGAAATAACATTAAATCAGGAATTAATGAATCAAAGGTAAAATTAATGATTGGTTATCATTATACGGAAGTAGCACACATTTCTTGTCGATATCAGTAGATAAAAACTCAATATTATCATAATTATTATTGAAAACGATTTGAATCCCAAGAATTTTGGATTTACACGGTGAAGTAAAGAAATCTGTGCTTTCAGAAAATTTCACACCAGCTACGTTATAACATTTTTTTCATCATTATAAGTAAACTTTGAAATTAAGACAATGTCTTTTCCAACAGAACAACAGTTATCAGGAGCATTTATAGAAAATTGATAATTTTTAAACGCAGCTAAATTGTTAAGACATATTTTGAGTTGAACATACAGTAGCATTTTTTTCTTCAAATATTCTCTTGATTGCTTGTTGCAGTGGTTTACTAGAACTTTTTACTTTTCGTTTAAGTTTATATAAATAGTCTATGAACTGAATAAATTTAAATTTCCAAATTTTTTAGCATCTGCACTTAGACGAATTAAGTTATGAACGTTATGTGTAATATGTTCACCGCCATAAAAACAGAATATTTTTCAACAAAATAATTTAAAAGACTATTACCATAATCATTAAATTCGTTCATATCAGACGACAGGATTCGTATACTACAAGAAAGTGATAAAAAATGAAGATACATGGCATCTGATAATATCGATTTCAACACCAGGGGACCTGTATACAATAAGAATAGTCTATGTTCTGTAGCCTTCCATCGGTCAATTTCATGTAGGCTTCTAGGTCGACGAGCAAAATCTGATGGAATATACTTTCTCAGATTTAATAAATGACTTGATACAGTTTCTATTTCGGTGTTTTTTAAACGAACTTCGGCATTACCTTTTACCCAAAATTGACCTAATCGTTTTATAACACCCAAACAAACAAGATGCATGTAATCTAGTACAATTTGACTGACCATGCCTATGTCTAATTCTTCTAAAATAGAACGTCCTGTATGGTATTCCTCACATTCTTTAGATTTAAATTTATCGTCCGTTCTTAGTGGACAGTTTCTCTCAGGATATGTAACTTTATGGTGTATGTATTTACCTTCCTGTATACATTTCGTACATGCAAAATATCCAGTGTGTCCCTTAGTTATAGTAATGAAAGATTTTGCAGGAGCATCACAAATCACTGCATTAAGATGTACATTGTATATTTTTCCATTAAAACTAATTCCCTCAGTCATAGTTGTTTTCATTTCTTGTACAAACATATTTAAGAATTCAAATAGATTTTTAGTAGTAGTTCTGAATAGAATGATGCAACCATACACAAAAATGCAATTGCAAGATCTACATACAAAATAAATGAATGATTCTACAATCAGAAATCCTAGCAACTTCGCAGAGACTTAAATTAAGAAATTATATAGATATCCAGTAACTGTAGTTGACAAAACCTCACTAAGAAACTTCGCAATGGCGACATGAATTAGAGACCGTAAATTCTCATCGTGAATTCCTTGTGACATCATCTAGAATTTGCGATGTAACATCCCAAATACGAAAAATAAAGTAATCACAGAGAGGTATCCGAGACTTTTGTGCTGGTTGGGGAGGATCCTCAGATCTTACACCCTTTGATAATTTCTTATAAGGATACTTACAAGTCCAGAGGTACGTTAGTGTACCTTATAATTTAGAAGAACTTCAAAATCGTATTAGGGATGAATATTACAGAGTTTCCCTATAAATAACAAGTTAAGGGAAAAGGGGGAAATTATTTTGTAGCATTGGTGTGCCCTAAATTTTTATTTTGCGTGTTTTGAATTTGATATTCATATTTATTTATCTTAGGCATGTTAAAAGAACTGAATATACGATTTGCTTTTCTTCAATTAAATTTTATTTTCGAAAAAAAACAAAGTTGGGATTTCAATTTATTAGTATTATAATTTTTTCTGTTTCCATAAAGAAAACTATCATAATTGATTTATTAATTTAGCCACTTACTACATTGAGGTTGCGAAGCAATAAGGAATATTCACCGTTAGATTAACGTAGAGAAGCCAATAAATAACGATGTCCTTAGTGATACACAATATATTCGACTTACTATTTTACAAAAATAAAGCAACAATTTTGATAATAATCGATACTCAAAACGCAATTTAACATAGCCACTTCTAGTGCTGCATCAATGGTGGAGATTGGTGTTATTTGGTTCATCCCAATTCCTAATTAACCAGTATTATATAAATTTTCTTGTTTTGTTTTAATATCTTTATATTCCTTCTATCTCCCAAGATTTATTTAAAAAATAAATTGTCTTCGTCTAAGTAAATTTTGTGTAGCACCTTACATTATCTTCCTCAGAAGTTACGGCAATTTTAACTTTTTAACGATGTCAATGCTTTACTAAACTTTTGGTGTTTTTTAAAGTGGCTACTAGAAGAGAATGGTGCAATACTAAGATATTTTTTCAAAAGGTAGATGATAATTATTATAAATGATGTGTCTAATTTTTAAAATATGTGTATTTAATTTGCCGGCAGACATATGGTCACTTCGAGTTTAATTTTGCAACACGTTTCGTTTAAGAATTTTTTTCTTCGACAAGTATTGACCGAGGACTATAGTTACGTGATCTTTATTTGCGAATATCGTAATTCGTAAACTGCAATAAATACACAAAGAAAATTATAAAATAAAATGTGTTGTAGATTACTTTTTAAAAACTTTTAAGGAATTCTGTAAATTACTACCACTTTTTATTCATATTTTACATAAATTATACATTTTTCGTATTTCTATTCATTTTTTTGTAAACGAGAAAAGTGTAGATGTATTATACTTAACAGATTTTGTTTTTTAATGCAAGATTTCTTCAGGGTAATGTAAGAATACCCACATGTGTAAAAATTAAAACAAATAAAAAGTTAGCATACAAAGAATTTACAAAGATTAATTGTTACTTAAAATTAAAAATATTTGGACATTCATTGCCATAGTCTTTAAAACAAACACGATTTCATTGATTTACTGATGAACAGCAAGCAAATAATATCAAAGGAAGCGAACTTTAAACTGCAGCGTCTATTTTAACAAACGGGAAAACACAAAAAATCTGCACCAAAAAACTATACTATAATACACGTGTTTCAATAGCTAAGCTACCATCATAAGCGAACCGATACTAAAAATAAAAACAATAAGAAGCTTATATACCGGGTTCTTCTTTCTTAGTTACACATTTACCCTATGTGTACTTTTAAATGAAAAAAATCAAATCATTGGTGCGATATAGGCAACCAGTTATACCACGTTATACTTGCACAAATCTGCACAAGTTGGGTTAGGATTATTTATTTTTTTTATCTAGAAGTAATTTCTTTATAAATTATTAACGCAAATCGCAAACACAGGATAGTTTATTAACGCAAACATATAACTAATGAAAAACATTTTATTTTAATAGGTACTCATTGCTTTAATGACCTAATAAATACTAATGTCCACCTTGCCTTTTGAGACAATAAGCTAAGCGGTCTTGAAAGCAACGTAAAGAATTTTGAACAAATTGTGGATTCATTTCATTACATGCAGTGCGTATACGATCTTTTAATTCGTCTAAGTTTTGAATGGGTACATTATTATAAACTTTGCCTTTTAGGTTACCCCATAAAAAATCATTAGGAGCCAAGTCTGCTGATCGGGGTGGCCACGAAATAGGACCAAATCTTCCAATCCAGCGTCTTTCAAAAGTGTCGTTTAAAAAGTTTCTTATTGTATTCGTCGAATGTGCCGGAGCACCATCCATTTGCCACCAGGGTTCAATAATATTAAGCCTTTCAATTGCTGGAATTATGTACTCTCGCAATAAATCCAAAACTTTACAGCTGTTAAATTTCCATCGATAAAAATGGGCCAATAAGAGAGTTATTTACGCATCCTAGCCAAACATTAACCTTTTGAGGGTACTGTGTCCGAGTTAAGTTTTGGATATGAGGATTGGTACAGGACCAGTATCTGGATTAATAAAAGGACATTTGTGATTTTTTGTATAGAAAATAAAGGATTAGTACAAACCGGAAATTCTGAGAGTTGACCTCCCATTGATAGTAAAGGTAGCTTCATCAGTAAATATTATTTTACTTAACATTTCTTCATTTTCATTCAACAAATTGAACATTGTTTCACAAAATCGGTACCTTTATTTTTCTTCCTGTAAGTTGTTGATGATTTGAAATTTTATAGGGTTTATACTTAAATTCTTTTTAGGGTTCTGTATACCGAGCTATACGAAATTTAAAATGTTTAGCCACATCTAAAGTGATCCTGTAGGCCGTTCCTCAACATAACAGAGGATATTTATTTTCATTTCTTCGGTTAGAATATGATTGGTTTTGCTTCTTTTTATGACCAGTTATAACACAACCATCTCTTTTAAATTTGTTAAAAATATTGAGAATGGTTTTTACACAAGGTATAGGCCTTTCAGGATAGTGGACTGAAAACATGTCCTGAACGTTTCTCAAGCTACGATTTTGATGGTACCACATAAGCATTGTCACTTTTTTTCATGATTATACCTGTTCATTATGTATTCCATTAGTAATTAAATAATAAAAGCTCATTAGTAAAAACAAGTTGACATAAAATGATTGTAATATTGACCCTTGCATACTTCATTTTCTTAAATTTTAATTATTTTTTTATCAGGTTACCTGGTACAATGTTTTGACATTTTTTTTTTGTAATTACACATACAGCGCACAGAAGCAAACATCGGACCCGGAAAATATGCCAACTAAATTTAAAAATTGATAGTGGGAATGCAATCCACCAATCACAATAGAAATTGCCGTAGCGGTATATTCGTCGACGAAAGTTTGTTTTGTTGTTGTTTTCGCTGCTCACGAGCTTGTTATTTCGTTCGTTTTCGTCTTATTTGTTTCTCTGAGTGTACTAACTTATAGCACAGCGACATTGTATTTCGCTATTACTAATTCTTAACGTTGTAATGTTCCTAATGTTTAACTTATTGATTCCTGAAAATATTGTATGATGCAATCTGCTTAATATTTCGCAGTTCTTTATCAAAGTTTTATTTTGACAATGGGAAATGTAATAATCTGTGAATCAAAAGTTGAAAGTTTATCTTGCATACTATGGTTGGAATCATTTGTTAGAAACCTCATAGTATTAGTGTGTCTTTACGATAAATATCTATATCTAGTTTGTTGCCATTTATTGTCACTAAAGTGTCTAAGAAAGGTAACTTAAAGTTTGCTTTTGTTCCATAGATAAATTTGATCATCTCAAATTTTGAATTTAAAATTTTTTACTAATTGCTGAGGGTTGTAAACTTTAGTGTCGATGATCATGCGAAAACATCATCTACATATTCTACATCTCAAACTCTAGAAAATATTCTAATTTATTTTTAAATTAGTTTCAAATTTACCCTATGAACAGGTTAGCTATAAACGGAGATAAGTTGTTACCCATTGTTGTACCATGATTTTGTTGATAAATATTATTGTTAATTATTAAGTTAATCTTGCTAATTTAATAAAGTGATCTACTTTTGAATTGTCTAAATGATTTTGGTGTAACATTTTTGAGTTTTGGTGCAGTTTATTAGTGTTTTCCCGTTCGTTAGCAATTAATATATTTCAATAACATCATATTCTTCAATAGTTTTTTTTATATTAATTGAATGTTAATACTGTTCTTGTTTATTTATTTGAACTTCTTGAGAGTGGTTGCAAGTCAAGAATATATGTTTTAATTAATTTTTAAAATATTCTATTTTATATAAATGTCAACCTTACACTATGAAAAAACTAACAAAGCTTAAACTTAAGAACGTTACCAGTTTTTAGTTTTGTTTACATAGTTTCTATTTGATGCGTTCAAAAACCTTGTTATATTTTGAGTACGTTTGATAGAAATATTGACACAATTCTTTTTACCAACAACAAAAATAAGTTTGTATATGATCAGATTAAAAAATAGATATTTACACCATAACAATTCAGATAAGATTCTGTAACATAAAAAACGGTGCCAAACTTAGGACGATAAAACACTTCAAACTGATCTTCAGGGAAGGCAACAAAAATACAAAACACAGGGGTTGCTCAAGGAGTAAGTAATCTGCAAAATTTACCATCAGACAAAATTGAGCACTTATCGGACCCTACCAACATTTACACTGAGTAACATACAAATCTCAGAACTAAAAATAAAATAAGATTCACAACATAAACGCGTGGAATTCAACCGATTGGCACCTATGTAATTGGGGTGCACCGTTGATTGAAATATTGGTAAAGATAGTCAACCTTATGGGATTATGCGACCCCGAAATTTGTTCTAAACATCAGAGGTCGGTAGTATCGCTTTGTGCTAAGAAAATACGTCAATTGTATTGTAGAATTTACAGAACAGTATTGCCGATAAATGTGAAATAGAAAACTGTAATTTTGCTGATAGTTTATGCTAAGGCACGACATTGTTGCCAATGCATCATGCCGTTGATTGAAATATTGGTGCATTGAGTCAATGTTGACAAACAAACAAAACATGCGTTCTACAATATACAAGAATTTATTGATTTTTGTCGACGTACTAATTAAATGTGTGTCCTTTGTTATATATTTTTTTCTATTGTCTGTTAATTGTTCAATGTAATAATATTTATTTGTATCTTTCTTACGTAAGGTTATAACAATGGTTATACCATCATGACAAACACATATATGTACAAAGATTGTATACATACACATGTGAATAAAGTTTATTATTATGAAAAAACCTGCAGATTTAAAAGTATTAATTTCGTAAAGAAATCGTTGAAAACGTTCTCCCAAAAAAACAATTTTTAAAATACTTTTGAAAATTCCATACTCATATATTTATTACATTAACATCGTTTATCCGTTGAAAATGTTTTAAAATCTATTAGGCTTACGCAAGTAAATTTCTAAATTTTGGTCATTGAAATTAAAATTTTTAACATAGAAACGCTATCCCTTTTTATGTTGGAACGAATGTTGAATTTTCTTATATTACAATCTAACGTACTCAACTGTTTGCATCTAAACAATATTATAACAAGCCTACTCATTTACTAAAGGTGTTGCTAAAAGTATGCAATTGTAGAATTTCTGACTAAGCCGATAAGGAATGTGACTCATAAACGATAATCCGGAAGACTCCTATATATTGTGTAATACAAATTTGTTTTTTTTTTCGAATTTCAGTTTTTTTATTGAAACTTTTTACTGAATAATTTCATCTTATTAAAATTAAAATTATAAAAAAAAATGTTAAAAAAGAAGGGGGATTTCATGGTTCAGAGAATGCGACACTCATAAACTGTTAATTATCGATCAGTTGGTTAAAATAAAACTATATCGAACCTTAAAGTGGGAGGCTAATAAACATATTTCTAATAGCTATAATTACAGTGATGTCACAAAACCACACCGTAAAATAAGAATATTATCTGCATAAATAAGTGTAAATGTTTGGATATGTTTTTATGTATAGCATTGTATTAGGTACGTTATTATTTATGTGTAAATTGTTTGTAAATTATTACTATTATTTTAGATCAGTTGAATTGTAATTTTTGAAACAATGTTTATAATTAATGTGGTATTTTACTTTAATTAAAGTATTTTAATTCGAAACCATGATATTTTGATACTGTTTCAAAGAGTAAAATCCTAACTTTTATCTCTACTAACAGATAACAAAGTGTCACTTTTTGTAAATTATTTTTTTCCCTCGGGAAAAAGTGAGTACTATTTTAAACACCAAATTTCCTCAATAATTTTCTAATTCTATTGTAATATGGTTTTTCAATATTAAATCGTCATTTATTTCGTCACAGAAAAGAATAGTGTATTATACACGCATTATCCGCACCGCGTCGGGAGACAACACACCTCAAGCTAAAATCTAGTACTTTTATTTTTAGAAGTATTAGGAATAGGTTTTATTACCAAGTGAATTTAAATTTGAAGGTCTAGTGGAACCCACTTTCCCTAAAAAACACGGTAACTTGTTGCCTTTTGAATTGAAAATTTGAAAACCAATTTTATTTCTTAAAATCCTTTTCAACTGAACACGTAAAACAAGTAGATAAAAAAATATAAATATTTCACAACTATAATGGTATCTCTACCTTTATAGAGATACTTTATACTTAATGGTTATTAAGTAAAATAGTTCAAAAGTTGAGGTTAGAATTAAGAATGTGGGTAGATGTCGTAGCGTTCGTGATCTAGCTCCTGTGGTTCAGCGTCATGCTATATGCGCCTGAAAAGTTAAGAATGGGTCAACATGTTTCACAATACATAGGGACTAGTTTTTATTAACATATAGCAATGGTATTTGAAGACAGTTTACAGTAACTCATATAAAGTTAAAATAAAGACAAAACAAAGCGACAAGGTGTAGAAAAACTGAAGTAAGGAGATATTTTAAAAAACATCGGATGTATTGGGGTCTTGATCAATGTAGCGACTAATTGCGTTATTATAATTTTGACCGTGATATTTTGAACAGTTGCATGCAATCAGGAGGAGAAGAGAAACAGAGCTGGAGGCAAGGTTGTGGGAATGAGTTTCAAAGTGATTGCTTTGGCTTCGCCAGCTGCACTCGGTTGATTTTTGGACATTTCTAGCCATTTTTGCACTTGATATAAATCAATTACAAATACATTTTTTAACAAAAAAATATGTCGGTCTCTTTGTTTCCTTATATAACTTATGCTTTATCCCTCCCCGATACAGCATGAGCGTACAGAATGCAGTCTTTCTCATCACTTCTGTTCTCTTGAATAGAACCGACATTAAACAGCTTTCCGAACATTTAGATGTGCCTGGGTGCATCATAAACACATTCCAAACCGACAAGATTGTCAAGAGATTGGTGTAGCTCTGTACTTCTAATGACTGTTACAAATTTCTCGTACTCCTGTTACCTCTAATGCAGTGTATATTATGGTGAGTATTTCAATTAGTCTAGATTTACTTTTCTTGTTTGTCAAAAAATCAGCCTGTGATGCTGTTTTCGGCGATGTCTATGTTGAAACAGGTTCTTTTTGCAGCACTCCGCCATTGCTTTTCTCCTTTGGTGATCATTGTACCTTCGAAACAATGAGTTGTGGTAACATGTCTAACTTATATGTCACATATTGCTTCATACGTTGCCAGTCAAGGCCAACAAAAAGCATAGTGAACGATGACATCTTGCCCAATGAAAATATGTCAAAGACAGAGGGTGGAGTAGGAGCGAGCTGAAAATGAAAGTACTTGGCCTTTTCAGTTTTGTTTTTCAAAACACACAATATTCTCATGATTTCAAGCGCCATTTCACAGTTTGTGTCATATTCTACAACGTCCAAGCCGAGAAAGTGTAGATTTTCTTACGGCAGAAACAAAGAATGCATTTCAATTATTATTATTGACTAAATAGTATTTTTTAGAATTCTACATCATTATCTTTGACACTAGTTTTGTCTATGTACGCCAAGGCGTTCAGTTTTTATAGACTTTCCAGGAAAGTTCTGAGGAATTTCCAGAATTTCAGGTTTATAGGCTCGAAACCGGCACCTACAGCTCCGAGTATTTTAGTTCTATAGGGCCACAGATGGTTATTATGAACAATTTAGTTTTATATGACTTTTTCTGAGGTTTTAGTGAAATTTTGGGCTATATTAAATAAAAAGGGTCTCAAGTACAAATTGCAAAATTTCAAGTAACGCCTCATTGATTACCTTCTGCAAACGAATTTTATTGATAACACTTGTGACACTATATTATTCTTTTTTTTTTTATTTTAATTCATTTGTGCATTAATAAGTACATTCAACAAATCACAACGTCGTGACTTAAATTTAATCAAATTAATACGAATCGAAAATAAAATTTATTTATCAAAGTTATTTGAATAGAAACACATTCGGGTTGATAATTACAGAGTTTGAATCCACACCCATTCATAATCTAATGCCGTTTTAATATTGATGTAAAATATAACTGTCCGCTGAATCGTATATAACGTTTTTGTTGAACCAAAACCCACAGAATTTACGTTAATATTAAACCACGTTTAATTAATAAAGAGAAAATCATAATTTTTTTGTATGAAGTAAAACTTCAACACTTGAAATATGAATATGAATTGAAAAAACGCAAATGAATTTGGTTTAACGGATCGGATAGCGGTTTTGCTTTGTACCTACATCACACTTTTCTCTATATAAATTATCTGGTGGGAATTTTTCGTGACAACAAAGATGATAAAGCGCATTGTTCGGGAAATTTTGCCTTCCCGATGTAGTCTCTTTTATGCAGTACATTGTCACATTCATTTTCATACTATTAACAATAACTTCAACTTTTATTTATAACAGTTAATTTTTTTCTTTTTCCGCATTTTTCAATTTCTGTAGAACAAATTATTATGAATCTTGAATCATTAAAGTTTAAATAAGACATTTCCATTCAAATAACAGAATGGAAAAGTAAAGTGTTCAGTTATACATAAATAGTGCTTGTTCAAAGAACAATATATTATTGGGAACTGAAACGAATGCATTTTATGTTAAGCCGTTACCAACTGTATCAATTTCACGACAACGGGTTTATTTAGGATTCGTAAAAAATGGTTGCCAGCAGATAACATATCGATTGCTGTCCTAGAATTACTGCGTGACCATTTAATGGAAATTAATGAACATCAGTTAACTCTAACGTTTACTTTTTTTAATTGTTTGTAAAAATTGTTATAGTAATAATGAAGTGCGGTCTTGGTATTGATTACTAATTATTTAAGTATTTATAAGAAATTCAATTTCATTTATATTTGTTCGTTTTCGGGAAAAGTGTCATTAAAAATAATTCGGTAGACATTATAATTTTAATAATAAATTAAGATTAAGTTACACATAACAGTAAGCAGTATCAACTAACTGGTTACAATCAGGCTGAAGTTACATTAGGATTGGGATGTACATTCTGCGCAAAAGTCACAGTAATAAAATTTGTATTTAAATATTAAATCATAGTTTAATCATTTTATACATAGTTAACAATCAAAAATTAATAACAAGTTAAGTTACGTACGGAATATTACAAATAAAATTGAACTTTGTATTAATATTTTGTTTTGAAACATTAAACTTGCCGCAACCAATCTCAAACACTACGTCAAAGAGGAGGCCTTCCTTATCAGGCAATTTTGCCGCTTTTCAAACTTTTGCTTTTTTCGATTTTATTAAAGTTTGAATTTTATTACATAGTACTTATTCTACCAATGAATTATTATTTTTTTTTTTGAAAAATTAAGGACTTCCGCCGTCAATCTCAAACACTACATTAAAGAGGGGGCTTGCTTTCTATCAGGCTCTTTCGGCCGTTTTCATACTTTGGTTTTTTTTTTTTTTATTTTAATTAGCTTAAAATTTGGGTTTTATTACAAACGTATTATAATGAACTGAAATTTTTGAAATTAAGGACTTGCCGCCTCAAATCTATGTTTAAGAAGGAGTTTTCCTCTATTATGTTCTTTTAGCTGTTTTTCGTACTTTTGGTTTTTTTTTAATTTTAATGAGGCTTAAAGTTTGCATTTTATTACATACATACTTTACTAATGAATTATCTTTTTTGAAAAATTAAGGACTTTTCACATTAAAGAGGGGGTTTTCATCTATCAAGCCCTTTTAGCTGTTTTCATACTTTTGCTTTTTCGATTTTAATGGGGCTTAAGATGTGCGTTTATGACATACGTACTTTACAAAATTGGATTTGATATTATTTTTTTTTAAATTAAGGACTTACTACGTCCAATCTCAAACACCACGTTAAAGAGGATAATTTTTTCTATCAGGCCCTTTTAGCTGGTTTTATACTTTTGCATTTTTATTTTAATGAGACTTAAAGTTTGAGTTTTATGACATGCGTACTTTACAAAATTAATTTTTGAATTTATTTTTGTTTTGAAAAATTAAGGACTTACCGCTGCCTTCTATCAGGCCCTTTTAACTGTTTTTTGTAATTTTGTTTTTACTCCACATCTTAGAAATATAGAGAAAACCACCCGTTCGATTTTTATAAAACTTTGTACAAGGACCTTGTTTATCATTCCAAAAATTGATTAGTTTTTTGGGCTTAGTCTATGTAGCCGAAAGGACCGTAACCTCCCACAGATTTTCGAATTTTTAAATATTTTAGAAAATATTCATTTTCCACCTTTTGTTTTAAATAAAAGTTGTTTATAATTTAATTATACACATTTTTTTATCCAATAAGGAATTACTGAGATATAACAATCACGTGACCATCAATTTTACAAAAAAAGTTAAATGAAAAAATTTGTTGGAAATTCTATTGTCTATAGCTTTTGTTTGAAACATTTTTCTAAAACGCAATTTATTTTTGCTTATCAGGGCAATGTGGAGTTCTGCAGTAAACTATTGTTTTTTTATTTTAATGAGACTTAAAGTTTGCGTTTTATGACATACTTATTCTACGAAATTAAACTTTGAATGTATTTTTTTTTGAAAAATTAAGGGACTTTCCGCCGCCAATCTCAAACACCACATTAAAGAGCAGGCTTTCCTCTATTAGACTCATTCGGCCGTTTTCATATTTCTTTGCTTTGATTTTAATGAGGCTTATATTTACGTTTTATGACATACGTACTTTACTAAATTGAACTTTGATATTATGTTTATTTAAATTAAGGACTTGCCGCCGCAATTCTCAAACCTAACGTTTAAGATGGGGCTTTCTTCTATTAGGCTCTTTCTGGGTGTTTTTCATACTTCACTTACTTACTCCGCCACCAATCTCAAACAGCACATTATAAAACAGGCTGTTGCATTTTTTGATTTTTATGAGGCTTAATATTAGCGTTTTATGACATATATACTTTACTAAATTAAATGATACATTTTTTTTTCGAAAATCAAGGACTCTACCGCAGCCAATCTGAAACACCACTGCTTGAGGGTTTCATTAGTCATACTTATTGGTCTGTTTTTCTGCTTTTGCTTTTTTTTTTTCAATTTTAATGAGGTTTAAAGTTTGCGTTCTTACAGGTACGCAACCAAATGGAACTTTGTATTTTTTAATTTTTGAAAAAATTAAGAGCCTCTCCACGTTAAAGAGGATGCTTTTTCTATCGTACCCTTTGATGTTTTTGTACTTTTGTTTATTTTGATTTTGAATGAGATTTAAAGTTTGAGTTCTATGACATGCCGCATTCCTTACGGAAATTAATTTTTGAATTTATTAATTTTTTAATTAAGCGATTTTCCGCCGCCAATCTCAAACACCTCGTTAAGAGGAGAATTTCCTATCAGGCCGTGTTTTGGCCGTTTTCATAGTTTTGCTCTCTCCGCAATGAATGAGACCTTAAAGTTTGCGTTCTGCGACATACACATTGACCAAATGAGCCTTTTTTTTGTTTGGAAAATTACGGGCTTGCTGCTCCAAACCTCAAACACTATTGCTTAAGAGGGGCTTTCTTAATAGGGGTCTTTTGGTTAGTTTTTTCATTTCGTTTTTTTGAAGCTTTAATGAGGTTAAAGGTCTGCATTTTGTGAACATAAGGGCCGTGGCAATCTACCACCACATTGAACTTTGAATTTCTTTTTATTTTTGAAAAGTAATAATTTGTCGCCTATAACCTCAAATACCATGCTAAAGAGGAGACTTTCCCTATTAGGTCTCTTTGGTCAAGCTTTTTCATACTTTTATTCCACCTAAAAAATAGCTGAATAGGAAACAAATACTAAGGTTTCTACATCACTTTATCTTAAATATGAACACTTGTGGATTTCATATTTATTCAGGAGGTATCTTACATAGATGCGTTACTCCAATATTTTATATATTGGAGTTCGCCAAGAGTCGTATGCGCCCTGTGAGTATTTGCATTTAGTTCCAAATCAATACTATTTGATGGATGAAAAAGATCTGATAAAGCTTCCTCTCAATGTGGTCTTTTGAGATAGGGGTGAGAAGTCTTTAATATAAAAAAACTAATTCAGAGATCAATTTGGTAGAGTACGCATATGTAAAAAAAATGCAAACTTTAAGCCTAATTAAAATCGAAAAAAAACAAAAGTTTGAAAAAACGGTCAAAATGGCCTGATAGAGGAAAGCCTCCTCTTTAAGGTGTTATTTGAGGATTGACTACGAGAAATTCCTAATTTTAAAAATATATTAATCCAAAATTCAATGTGTTTTGTAATGTCCCGTGTGTAACTTTGTGATTAGTTTTTGATTATTATAAAAATAAGTAAACCGTATTCAACAACAATAATTTTTAAATACAAATGTGAGTGTTCTCTATCTATACTCACCGTTTCGTGCATAATTTCGGAAAAAAACTCTTAACCGTAGTAGTTTGAAAATAAACGTATAATAATCGCTCAATAAATTTTAAATTTATTTTTATTGAACTGAGATCATGAAAATCAAATGGAACCTTTATTGCACTAATCTTTGTAAAATCGAACTGAAAATACAGAATACGTGGTCTAGAAGTACTTTTAAAAAATATGTATTTAACTAGATACGAATTTATACTTACGTTTTTTAGTTCGAAAAATCGAGAAACCGATATAACTCATACAAAACCTAGAACGTTCTTTTTTCAGATAATAAAAAGATGAAGTAGGATTACAGGTACGAAAAAGACCGTCACATGGCTGGAGATCCGAGTGCAACATCGGCGCTTCGTTTTTACAGAGATATTCCACATCAAAATCCTATAGAACGGCAATACTATTACAAATTCTTTTGAAAATTAAAGCTTAACGGTAGCAGTGAGTAATATTCCGGATTTACGATGAACAATTTTCAATTTGCTGCAGTATTTGCTTATTTTTACTACTGTTTTTACTATCATTTTTCTGGGTAAGTTATACATAAATATTGACATCAATAAAGACCGAAGTAAAGCTACTCAAAAATGTTTGTTTGTTTTAACCACCTGGTTTTAATTTAATTATGATTTTATTTTCTCAAATTCGTGTCTGAGACTTTCTTTTAAGAAAATGTAGGTAATGGGACATTTGAAACTCCATGTAATTTTATGTTTCCGACGTTTTGATTAGAACAAGAATGATCTTTATTAAGGCTAAATAAATTAGAAATATAAAATACATGTGGAGTTCTACGATCCTTACCTGTATGTTACAGGTTTGTTGTTAGTTATATACAGTGGGTGTACTTAAGTTGAAACCAGATGGAAAAACTTTTTAACATAGGTTTTTAAAAAAGTTATTCTTATAAAGTTCTGCATGGTCCAAATTTGCAAACTATATACATTATCTGGCAAAAAATTTCCATCAAATGGAAAATTTTTGTAATTGAGATATCCGTGAAAATTTTTTTGGCAAATGAATTCAGCATATCGAATGACAAAAAAAGCACTTTGACAAATGTCATGTGACCACTGTCATGGCGGCAAATTTAAAAATATCTCTTAAATATGTAAAAGTGAGGTTAGATAACAAGATATTCAAAAATGCTATATAGAAAAGTTGTTCAATTAAATTATATTGCCTATAGTAAATTAAAGAAACAACTATATCTTTTAAAATTGCCTGGCAAGCCTTCTTTCTTTGTTGGTCATTTTATTGTTATTTTCTCAAACTCTTTATTAATGACCGTATCACTTATTTTTTTCAGTGGTACATTTGACATTCAGTGTCAAATATTGCATGTCAGTGCATCCTGAGTCATGTTGTGGGTCAAGACAGAATGGCTTAATACGGAATATTTAATTAAATAATGAAGTCTCCCCTGTCTAATTATTACAGTTTGTTCCACCATATGGTGGGCCTCTTATAGGGAGTATTTTTGATCATTAAAACTCCATGTACTAATTACAAAAAAACAACGTTTTGGTCAAAGATTGTCTTATCTTTATCAAAAATACCCATATAAAGCTCCATGATATGGTAACAAACTGGAATGATTAATAACAATCACTACCTAATTTTCATGCTGAATGGTTGTAATTTCATATTTAAAATATAACTTAATTCAAATGTTATCTTTTATAATATTCTTTGTATTGTAAAAATAATGGTAATTTACATTTTTTGACAAACATTGACATTTTTATGAGTATTTCAGATCAGTTTCAATAGGTTAGCAATGGTGATATGAGGGCAGAACTAGGTAGAAGGTCTCGTTGACATGTACAACGACCACCTTATAGCAACAGAAAGAGACATCCAGATATATACCAATGTCGACAACATTGTAGGATGTGCACAATTCTGATACCAGATATCTAAAGTCCTCCGTCAGGTATCTTCCAAAGGGTGCTATGGCTTTATGTTGATTTTTGATTGACACACAATTTACGATATTATTCAAACGTTAACCAATTAACGGGCCCCGAAGTACGATTTTTACCACAGAAGGACATACGAACTTTGACTAAAACATTTTGAAGGTTGCCAATTTCTAAAAAGGAAGACCGACTAAGTTGTTATCTACACAATTGAGTACCCATAACATTAATTACTATCTACACTACTTGAAAACGTTAACATTATGCAAATGCAAATATCGTAAATTTCTTTGTCATTTCAAGCACAGAAATGAGTGTGGTCTTCTGATGGGGGTTGTGTGTCGCTATTGATTATTTGTTGATCGTGTCACATGGATGCTGGTTTAGTGGTTAATTAAAATTGCCGTTTTAGATTTATTTATTTTAATTATTTAAAAAGGCTACTTAACCCCTGTAGTCTTATTAACGCTGAAGATTTGAATGGTTTGCATCAATCACACAAAATTGATAGCAGCAACATCATTTACATCTCGTCCTTTGCTAACTGGATGGCTGCTGAATCTTCTTGGTTGGTTTAAGGATACTTTTACGTCGCTTTTTTAGAATTCTTCCTATGCATGGGTCTAGGACTTTGGGTTTGAATGGAAAATATGTGTGAGTTGTAGTGGGTTGACTCTTGATAGCGGTGCGCTTGATCGCTCAAGCCCCATCTTTCTGATATCCGTCGTGCACCCATTAGCCTATAAGCCAGTTTTCAGGTGTTCAAGTTCCTCCTGAAAGACATCCCCTGTCCTCCAAACCCCTCGTCTCGTCAAAGTCTTGATTGTTCATACTTTGGCTCAGTGGTGGTTAGTTCAATAAGGCATGCCCATCTGTGTGTGTGGTTTTTGTATTATTTAACTTAGTTTTTTATCTCCATTTTTCACCGGCACATCTAGAAAGTCAGTTGTTATTCATCTGTCTCCATGGGGAATTGGATACTGGGGTGTTGACTGTTTTATTTTGTTTATTTTATTACCTGTACTTTACGAGTAATGATCGTTGTGCTTTGGCTGGTGATACTGTAACACTTTTGAATACTAATTTACTAAAGGAATTGCTCGACAGATGTAAACAATTACAAAAGTTTGATTCTTTTGATTACTATTCCCAACTAATTGTTGACTTAAAATACAGCAAACTTATAAATTTAGAATACCTAATTGTTGGTTATTAAAATTAGAGAAGGTTCTGCATATCGAGTGTTTTCATTCCATTAAATCTATTAAATTTGTGTGTTATCATATCCTAGTCATTATAATAGCTTATAGGTATCAGTATATTAAATAGTTAAAAGCTGTATCTTACAAAAGCTTTTAAAATGCATCTAATTTATATTTAACGGAACGCAAAGCCATTAGTTGTGATGTCAAAAGTCATATGTAGAAAGATGTACGCTGGGGATTCTTTTCCTAATTAGGTATTTAAAAATCAAACTCCTCCAATTGACTATCATCACAGGTGCTGAAAAGCTTCTTCAATCAGTTTTTTTTCTGGCGTTTTGTAGATAACGATCTGCAACATGTACTACTGGCAATTTCTTTTCATTTATCAATTTAAGACATGCACTCCTACAAACATAAATGTATTTGAAAGAACACAAAAACTATATTAATTGTTAATGAAAGAAACTTACATTAAATGAATTAATGAAAAACATAGATTTTGACTTCACAGCATTTCTTCCCTTACTGCCTCAAACAAGGTTGATGACAGTTCATGGTTTGTGGTACGTCAAACAAAGATTTTATTCGGTGCATCGTATACTATGTTGACACAAACATGGTACATACAAAAAACGCCACTTGTTCTAAAGAGTATACTGGGAAAAAAAGATTATTTTGAGCTTGGAAACCAATTCTCGAAAACGCTTCATCGATTCCTTTCATTTTAGCAGTTTTGATTAATACTCACAAACTTAAATGGTCAATTTTGAAAAATTATCCCAACGAACGATACAGTTTAGAGTGGTTCTCGGTGTTTTTTCTTAAATTGTACAACCCCCTTTTGAATTTTACAGCAGTTATTCAAGAGTGTTATTGGTCATATCATTAATAATCAAATTCTTTAATAAAAGTTATGATTGTTGTTTATATTTTTCTTGTTTTTACAGCGCAGGTAGCCTTGGATTCAAACACAACAACTGTTTTACAATAGTATAATAGTTTAAGGTTAATCCTTTTTGGGCAATAATGTAACTGAACCATACAACAG
>JALBCR010004442.1:185000-366169 GCA_030710515.1 Abscondita cerata | reverse complement strand
TTAGCTGTAGTAAACT
Source organism: Abscondita cerata (assembly GCA_030710515.1). NCBI lineage: Eukaryota > Metazoa > Arthropoda > Insecta > Coleoptera > Lampyridae > Abscondita > Abscondita cerata. The sequence goes on along the minus strand of JALBCR010004442.1, from coordinate 366,153 downwards.
ATTTTCCAGTCATCAAGTACCATTATTAGACAACAAAATAGAACATGTATTTGTAATTTTAACTTTTGGTTCTTACAAAGTTTTATTAGGTTGTGTATATATTCCACCAAACTCAAGCAATGATATTTATTCTGCTCATTTTCAACAAATTGAACTAATTTGTCAAATCTATAACATATCTATTATTCTAATGTTTGGGTGATTAAATGTTCCCGGCGTATTGGGAGACAAATGTATCCGAAACAAATGAAAACTGGTCTCTTGAAATATATCAATCAATTATTGAATTTTGCAAAATTATCACAAATTAATATAGAACAGCTTAATTTGATTTAAATATAAATGGTCGCAAATTAGATCTTATATTTACTAACATTAGTTCAATTAACCTAGATAAAGTAGAACCTGACAATTTACTCATTCCTATAGATTCGCATCATCCTCCACTTCAAATCAACTCAAGTCTAATTATTTCTACATATTAAATACCAGTAAAATGAATTATAAAGAAGCCAATTTTGAAACAATAAAATGAACAGTTATCCCAGTTTAATTGGGTAACCTTATTTAAAAGATAAAACTGTTAGACGAGTGTGTTAATTTATTTTACAATAAGCTAAACCATTTAATTCACTTGTTTATCCCTAAAAATTATAATTAGTAATAACACCTACCCAAAATGGTTTATAACAGAATTAAAACTCCTTAACTCAAAAAAAAAAATTTGCTCATAAAAATATTAAGAAAACAAATAATTTATGTGACTACAAAAGTTTAGTTTGTTAAGATCTGAGTAGTAGTAAATTAAGATCAATATGCTATACTAATTATATTAAGACTATTGAAAATCAAATTTTTCTAGATCTTACAGTTTTCTGGACGTACACGAATAACCTTAAATCATCTATGCTCGTGCCGCGTTCTGTTCAATACTTAAATGTTGAAAGTACATCTGATCAAAGCTCTGCAAATCTTTTTTGCTGATTTCTTTTCTGCTGTTTATAATAACAATTCAGTAAAAGCGAGATCAATTGAAGAAAATGTCATAGTTTTCACTTATTTTGTATTGACCTTCCTCTACTAAACGTTGAAAAAAATTATCTCTCTTAAAACCTTCTTGCAAAGCTGGACCAGATGGTATTCCTGCGATTGTACTAAAAAAAAAAACTTATACTATAAGTATGCAATTACACTTTATTTTTAATAAATCATTAATTGAAGAGTGTTTCTAGATATATGGAAACTTTGTTTGTTTATCCATTACATAAATCTGGTTGTCCATCAATGGTAAAAATTACCGACCTATTAGTCACCAATCTGCTAACATCCCTAAACTATTTGAGAGCCTTGTGTATGATGTAATTGCTCCTTTAACTAACAGATGTCTAATAATTGATGAACAGCACGGTTTTACTGCTCACAAACCAACTGTCACTAATCTTCTCACATTTGAAAATTACATTATCTATTTTCAGAACAAAACAAGTAGATTATTTATACAGACATAAGAAAAGCATTTGATACAGTAAATATAGAGTTGCTGATAAACAAGTTACAAAGTTTAGGTTTTACAGGTCAATTACTTAAATGGTTAAACAGTTTTCTTTGCAGAAGGTTCCAAGTTAAAATAAACAATTTCTTTTCTGATATGATTAGTATAAAGTCAGGTGTGCCACAAGGTTCTCACTTGGGTCCACTCTTATTTGTACTATTTATAAATGACGCAAGTAACGTATTTCAAGATATAGAATTCTTTCTTTTTTGCAGATGATTTAAAATTGTCGAAAAGAATAAGTAGTATTAAGGATGCCTACGTTCTACAAAATAACTTTTCTAATTTTATAAATGGTGTGATACAAATGATTTAAATTTAAATTTAGATAAGTGTGTAGCAATGTCGTTTTATAGAACTCATAATAAAATTCAATTTACGTACAGTGGACAAAATGTATTATTAAAATCAGTTAATACCGTTACAGATTTAGGAGTAATTTTTGATCATAATCAATCATTTACAGAACACATAATACTATATTAAAAACAAATCGATTAAAATTTTGGGATTTATCATCAGAAATACAAGAGACTTTTCAAACATACATGCTAAAAATCTTTATTGTTCACTTGTCCGTTCTAAATTAGAGTACGCCAGTCCTATATGGTCGCCTTATCATAAATTACACATAAAGCTAATTGAAAAAGTTCAACACCGATTCCTACGATATATTGCATACAAACAAAAATTCTAATTCATTTGATATCATATGACAATTTATTATTTGACCTTCATTTATTACCATTAGACATTAGACGTGTTCAGGCTGACCTTATGTTTCTGTTTAAGCTGCTTAATAATACTATAATTTGCCCTTCTTTACTTCAAATGATTAAATTTAACTTATCTTACTACAATACTAGATCACCTGTTACATTTAATATTCCTTTCTACCATATGATTACCTTAAATATACAGGATTTTACAGAATTTTACGAAATTTGAATGATCACACTTTTCTTGATGTTTTTAATACAAATAAAAAATATAATTATTAAGTACTTATTTGAAAATTATTTTAATTAATTAGAAGGTTTATGTTTACTTTTAAAATACTTATTTTGTTACTATAAGTTTTTGTCATTGTCATATTACTGTAATAATTGACGATTTATTTCAAAAACATATATACTTATAATATTAGTTTATTAGGTGTGTACGAGTTTTCATTTATTTTAGTGTTATAAATGGGTTTTACCCGTGTATATTATAAATAAATAAAGAAATAAATTATGTAACAAGGGCTGAGAGTGCTTCGTTAATCCGGAAGATGAAGTTAATTCTGGTCTGCGAAGCGAGGTCGAATTATGAACTGAAGGATTAACGCACTCTTTAGTGCTGTGTTTTATACCCCGTTTTATGCACTCCAGTTTTTGCTAGGTATAATTAAAAAAATCAAATTGATACAAAAATGAATTGAAGTAAAAGAAAATTATAATTTAATATTTACAGTTGTTTACTACACAAATAACATCAAATTAAAAAGCTATGTAGATACAGAAGTTTACTCATATATATTGCTATAGAAACAGCATATTCATTTTCTTTTAAATCTCCTGGGATTATAAAACTATTATAATTCTCTTGAGATTTAAAATGGTACTTTAATCTTCGAAAGGAGGGACTTAAGTTGATGTTTTTAGTCCCTGCAGTACATGTCCTTATAATTGATTTTAATTAGGAATATTGATTGTTGAGTTTAGAACACCCTGTAAAGCTGATCTATTATACGTTAACGGCAAGGATAAAACCAAAAATGCCAAGAACATTTTCAAAACCGAAACTGAAGAATTTCTTTCGGATGCGCGTGATACCTTTTTAAAAGGTATAGACATATTATTTATGTAATTAATCAATATAGAACAACTAATAATTTATTATAGTTTAATTTTAACTGATTATTGGAGTAAAAGGTGCTGTTTCTGTTTCTGTTTCACACTTAACAGGAAAGTGTTGAAAGTGATTTCGCTTCAACGTAATTTTTCAGAGCCTTGATTCACCTCAGTACTAATTTTATATAAAATATAAATTAAATCGAAAGTTCTTTAAACTTGCTATCAGCTAATCTAACAACAGGATTTAAAGGTATCTAATGATCGTTAGAACAAACTAACATTTATACACTCGATGGCCCAAAAGCATTTGTCAAAAAATTTGCAGTTTACAGAGTAAGGCTCAATACTTTGATGTATACGGCTGAGCATCATTATAATAAAAATTGCGTCAAAAGTTTATCAACGATCTGACGTCTGCTAAACTTCTTGTGGAGAGGAAGAAGTTTGGCAAAAAATATTTTATTTAAAATCTGTTTAGTGATCCTAAACGAAAATACTTTTATGCCCTTCAAAGTTTATAAAATTTGCAAGAAAAGCGTTCCAACAGTTTTTCTTAAAATCTTTAAGTTAAAAGAAAACAAGGTAAACGTGTTACAACAGCACACATTATTGAAAAATTTCCTTTCAACAACATCCTTGAACTTATACGTTGAAAATGATTTTGGTTTTTATGTGAAGTCTCCTATAGTCCTGGTTTGAGTTAGAACTTTAGAACAATTTTACAATAGCCTCATCTTTTGTTTTTTCTCCTCCACACCCTTTGAAGACCGGCAGGAGGCGCGGAGGTTCATTAGTGAAGTACATTCCTTTCTGATTGAAATTCCAGTGCACGTGCTCCACGAAAAAATGTGGCGAGCCAAGGTGTTGTTGGAACATCAGCAAGTTTTCGAACCTTATTCAGGGACTTTTCTCTAATTTTTACTAACAATTTATTCCCTCGAACTTCTCGTAGATAACTTTATTTAAGTGTGCCAAGACATACCCTAGAGCCAGTAGGCTCGGATCACAACCCTACAGTTTTCGAGATTCAAACAAAACTAAGAGATACGAAACCGATCACAAAACATTGAATTTAGATAAATTAAAGAACGACAGAATCAGAAATAAACAAAAATCTCAGCAAAGTACATAACCAAGTGCGAACCACCAATAATACAAATAAAAACTCAAGCACATATTAGAACAGCATGCAAGAAAAGAATTGACCAGGACTGCAAAAAGAAGATATGTATGACTCAAACATATTAACGCTAATGGGCGAAAGACCAAATAGAGTAGTATAAAGAAATCAATAAAATGATAAAAAAGAAGAAACCAAGTAGGTTTACTTAAGGACTGAAATGGAAGGTTCATTACAGACTTAAAAGACAAAATAAAAAGGTGGACCGAATACATTAAAGAATTGGTTGAAGATGAAAGAAAACGACTTTGTCACTTCAAGTAATGAAACCAAACCAGAAATCCTGAAAGACGAGGTAGAACATGTAATCAAAAACTCCAAAAACAAAATTTCCATAAAGCTATTACAGCTTCTGAATGACGATTCTCTAAAGATAATACTGCATCTATTTAATACTATACTTATAACACGGGGATGATACCATATAGTTGGCTATTATCCATATTTATTACAATACCCAAAAACAAAACGCAAAATAATGCTTGGACCTTAGAACAAAATCATTGGTGAGCCATCGGTTAAGATAATTTCTTCAATTATCCACAACCGAATCTATCAAAAATTAAACTCTGAGTAAGTGAAACGCAGATAGAGTTCAGAAGAACTAGGTACCAGAAGCACTCTTTGCTTTAAATGTGTTTAGACAAAGATGCGTAGACGTCAATCAAAACTTTAATACACCGAAACAGGGGACCACAACAAAGTAATACAAAAACGCATTGAAATTGCCAGAGCAACTTTCACAAAAATGTAGGAAATACTATGTAACCGTGATTTATTTATTTATTTATTCGTATGGTACATTTTAAATATGAACATACATTAGAATAAAGAATGCTATAAAATGTATGTGTTTTAGTAGAGGAAGATTGAAATGTAAAGAACCTGTCACGTGAGTCAGTTTGCGCGAACGATTAATTTGACCTTCAATTCAGTAGCGGCGTAAACATTTGTTTAAACGTAAGCAAGGGTTTGATCGAGAAAGTGTTAAAACGAGATCAAATTTTGAAACACTTCTTCAACGCAAATCATAAAATATACCTTACTATAAATGCATTTATTGAATTAGGTTACAATTTGAATAAAACAACAAACGAAATTACGAAATACACTTCCTTGTTCCCTTAATGTGACCAGTAGACTCGTCCGTTTCATTTTCGTTCACGGCGCAGGTCACGTAACAGGTTCTTTACATTTCAATCTTCCTCTACCTTGTTGTATGGGGTCTAGGCATGGACCTTTAAAACTAAATAACATAAAAAATTGGTAAGCTTTGAAATGTGGTGCTACAGACGGATATTGAAAATAAGATGGATAGACAAAATAACAAACACAGAGGTAATACGACGCTTAAAACAAGAGCCAGAAATAAAAGGAAAAGGCTACATAATGAGAGCACAAAAATACACACTGCTATACAGAATATAATGCAAGGAAAATTCAAGGACGAAGAAGCTAAGACCGTAGAAGAAGCTTGAGAGAGTGGTTTGGATACACCACAAACGAACTATTCCCAATATATGTAAAAGATTAAAATCGCCCTGATGATATCCAATCTACGATAAGAGTGGCACGCAAAACAGAAGAAGAAGTGAGTTATTGAACACCGTTAATGTGTCTTATTTTTTACATTTAGTGACCAATATTGCACTAAAAATAATTTACAGTGTTTGTTTTTGGTGTATACCTTAGTCTTAGACAATGGAGTAAGTTTTAATTTATTAAATAAAATTTTATGTTTGAATTCTAAAAATTATTGTTACCACAATCATTGAATTTTGATGTGTTTTGTCTACCAAAACAATTCGCAAATATGGCAATTGAATTACTGGTTCTTATTATCTTGGTCAACAGATGGCAGTAAATATTGTTTTAAATAATATTTCTAAATTAGTTCGGTACGTGTTGATCCATAGTACCGAACCAATTTGTTTCGAACCTTCGAATCAAAGTATACGGTGTAAACACGTAGGATCGAATTTAATGTTAGCGGGAAAAAAGGTAATGTTAAATTTCTTTGTTGATCTTATATATGGATACGTAAAAGTCTGAAATTAAGTTTATTTCATGTAGAAAGGTAATATAAATAACTTATTAAAATTGAAAAATTAAAAATAAATTAAAATTAAAGTTAAAAATTAAAAGTGAGGTTAAATACAAACTAGAATAAAAATAAGAGAACTAACCCCACTTCTTTAGTTCGGTACTCCGAACTAATAAATATACGGTGTAAACAAAGCCTATATCGCATGTGTTGAATAATACCTATTTATTATACAAGTGTCTTATAAAGCAAATTTATTTACTTTTCCAATTGCGTGGTATAATAATTTTATTATTCAACTCAAACGAGTTGAATAATATTTTAGCAACGCACTCTATTCAGGGTGTATCATAATGAATTAGGAATATTTTAACTGTAGAAAGCTGAGTTCAAAATATTAAGATTTAACCCAAATTACTTAGATAAAATGTGGCTACCTATATTTATAAACTATTTGTACCCATTACTTTAAAACCATTCGAGGTATCCTTGTCATACTTGGCAACTCGCAACTAAACTATGTTAAAATTAGGTTTCTGGCTACTGCCAGAGGCGTACGACAGGGGCGAATGGTTTGTTGATCTCTCACAACATCTACGCCACTGGAGTAATTGCCAGTTTAGCACAATTTTTCATTTCTCCAATACTTTCTTTAAAAATACGATACTCTTTCTTCGTAACGATAAAGTCATTATTATTCAAAGTCAAACATAAAGATACACAGTTATTTGATAAACCACCTTCAAAGAATTGATCTCAGAATTGAACACTTCTTATTAAAGGTTTAGATAAAATGTGCTTTTAATATTTTCGTGTTATTAAGATTATTCTCCTATGTAGATTTGAACAAAATGGTTCTTTTACATTACAGGTCGCACTAATTTTGAGTGTGTCAGGTGGGTGTCGATGTTGTGAATTATTGAAAATATCAATCGATAATGTAGAAGATAAAAGATCCAAATGTTGGTATTTGCATCAAATACAAAAACATGTTTCACGTAGCTTGATGAGTATGAAAGAAGGATTTTTAGTTAATGTGCTGGATACTTGTAGAAAATATATGTCTCTGGGAACTAAGAGTATTTTTCACAAGATATACAGAAATGAGAAATGCACCGTGCAACCAGTGGAAATAAATACTTTATCCAAAAATACCATCAGCAGTAGCTAATTTTTTTAAATTACCAGAACCAGAGTCATACACAGGACACAGTATGAGACGCACATCAGCGACTTTATTGTCTGTTGCTGGAGGCGATCTTGGTATGGTTCAACGTCATTGTCGATCACCGAGGCAGAAACCTAGTCGAAGAGTCAATTTGGAGTTAAATGGATATTGCTAAGAAGATACTGGGTGAAAATTTGGGAACAGAATCCAATGTTATTGGGAATACTGAGAAGAAAAATCGAATGAATGTGGAAACAACAGATAAAGCAAATAAAGTTATCCCTTTTAATTTAAATGTTAACGTAAACCTCAACAAATGATTTCATGTGAGATTCCTGTTTCATACACTTAACTTAAATTATATAAAAACAATTTAATTATCGATTCATAAAACCGCACTAGTGTTTTATAGACCCCATCTCTCTCTCTAGTCGTTAGTTTCATGTTTAAAGCGTCGTGATCTTATGTTTGTCTCATGTTGTGTTTTTAGCAGTATCCCTCCATTCCTCTCCATCTGCCGTACTTCTAATGTTGTCTTGGAAAGATTTTCCTGTAAACTGCTTCATCTGGTCCAGCCATCGTTTTGGGAACGTCCTCTAGACCGCGTTCCTCTACTTTTCCTTGGACCATAAGTTTTTCGAGGTTATCATCTTTCCTCCTGCTGACATGTCCAAAATACTTTAGAATCAGTTGTTTGAATTTAGTTGACAATCTGGCTTGGATGTTAAGTTCTCCGAGTATAGGTGCGCTGGTTCTGCGGGCTGTGCAGGGAATCCTCAGTGGTCTTCTCCAGACCCACATCTCAAACGCATCCAACTTGGCGATGTCTGTGGCTTTTAAGGACCAGGATTCTGCTGCATATAACGCAATTGGAAAAACAAGGGTGTTTACTAATTGTCATTTTTTTGTGGTTGTTATATGCCGATCTTTCCAAATTTTGTTAAGTTTGGTCATAGCCGTTTTGGCAAGAGCTATCCTTCTTCTGATTTCTTGACTTGATCCGTCATTTCTGCTGATGTGGACACCTTGATAGGTTATTTCTTCTACGTTCTCCATGTCTTGAATACTAGGCATTTCTTCCGTGCTTTGCGTGCGATCTATTAGCATAAGTTTCATTTTCTGACGATTCAGTTGTAGACCAAACTCCAAACTCACTCTCTCTCTACTCCCTGAATAAAACTCGACATTTCTTGCTCATCTTTGGTGATGAGTGTGGTGTCATCAGCGTAGCGGAGATTATCTGTCCTTCTGCCACCTATGATAACTCCATCTTCCCAGCCGTCCAAGGCTTTCCTTATAATATATTCTCCATATACGTTAAACAACAAGAGTGACAAAATACAACTCTGTCGTACACCACGTTCCCCGTTAAAAGGTTCAGAGGTTCTTCCACCCACCTGTATTAGTGTTATGTTTTTGTTGTATAATTCTTTTAGTAGGTGAATCAGATGTCGTGGAGTCCACATCTGCGACAGGACATCCCATAGTCGCCTCCAATTGACACAATCAAAAACCTTGCTGTAATCCAGGAAACATAAGTATGCAGTTTTGCCATATTCTCTTGTTTTTCAATGATTTGCCGCACATTCATAATCTGGTCTCTCGTACCCTTTCCCCTCACAAAACTCGCCTGTTCTTGTAGTATTTGCCATTCTAAAAATTTCTAAGTCTCTGTAACAAGCTCCTGAGCATGACCTTGCTTGGATGAGAGATCAATGCTATAGTTCTATAATTATTCCATTTTTAGTGGACCCTTTTTATGCAGCGGTATGAGGGTAGAGGTGCACCAGTGGGTTGGCCACTGTCCTGTCTACCAGACCCTGTTACAAATTTTCCACAATAGATCAATACCTTTCGCAGGGAGGTGCTTAAGCATTTCTGCATTTATGACATCTTCTCCTGGACTCCTATTGTTTTTTAGATGTCGAATCACATGTTCTAGTTCACTTCTTAAAATGTCGGGCTCCTGTTGTATGTCCTTGATTTAGATCAAAGTTTCGGGCTAGGTTCTGCTTCTTTGTATAAATTTATACAGTGTTGTCGCCAAACTTGGATGACGTTTCCTATTTCAGTTACCACTGTTCCATTCTCGTTCTCTATCGACCCCATAATTCAATCAAAATCGTCATTTGAATGACGTCATAATAAAGAGGTGTTGCATAAAATAATTTAATGGTGTATCCAATGCTTATTAATCATTGTTACGGTGAGTTTTCTTTTACTCTTGTTCAATATCGCTAAAAATTTTTAATAATAATGGAAAGTAGTGATACCGACTGGGAATTTAAACAAAATTACCTGCTAAATCAAGAGAAAAATATATGAAAACAATAAGTACACTGTTTTCATGCAATAGACCAAAACCCGCATAAAGTTTACTGAAAATGTTTTGCTAGCCTTTTTAGCAAAAATCGCCAAAGTCTTCATTTCGGATGCGAATATAGAAAAAATGTTTACAAACAGAAAAACCAATATTATTAGTAATGCTATACAGAAAATATGTGGAGCTTAGACCAACTATAAAATTAAGTACGCATAATTGTTTATTCATTTACTATAAAGCAAACAACTGTTCAGTTCAAATAGTGGATATAAACATATTTTTCAAATTACCTATAGCTTGATTACTACACATTGCAGTGATTGTACAAGGTCATATTTTTAATGTATACATGTAAACAGATATATAATGTTTAGTATTAAGATATAAGAGGTTTATTGTATGTTAAAAAGATATATCGATTTTGGTGCGTACGTGATGAAACGAAGTCAAAGTGGAGAAGAGACGATTTTAGCAGCGAATGGTAATGGGCGCGCGTTGAAATTGTGCATAGAGTAATTGATATAAAAGTTTCTTCGTAAATAATAAAGGAACGTGTTGCTTGGAAATTTGATTAAGTCAGTTGCTGGAAATGAGTGCAATTGATAATGGATGGCTGTGCATTGTTGTAAGCCCGCGATTGTAGTGGTCTGCATAGTGTGGTGTTCTGAATTTTGTTATGCGTTAAACAGAGCGCAATGAAGTGAAATTGTAAACAATTGATCACAGAAGGCAAATGGAAAGCGGCGCTCGAAGAAAGGAAAGCATCATATAAACGATCCAAAGGGTTAGGAGATCGCTGCGGAGAAGACGTTGAAGGTCGCCGTAGCATCATGCACGAGGGGCGCAAGGTTGGTCTATATTTAGAAAAGTGTAAATTGTGTTGGGATAAAATCAAATTCTGTACCGGAATACATTTGTAAGGAACGTTACATTCGATTGTTTTATTTTGTTTTTAAAAATTTAAATTTTGTTAAACCATAAACCAAGTTTATTATTATTAATCCAAGCCTTAGGAATGTTGTTAACTAAAAAATTTTAAACAAAGAAAGTCTCATGTTTACACTCAATATAAAAATTATTTTATTCGATACAAAAATGCAACCACCGCAATATATCCAATTACCGAAGATTAAATTATTCACTGCTGGCAATTGCTACTTTGCTTTAGGTAAATGAAAGAGGTGATTTAATAAGTTTAAAACGTCATGAACGATGATGTTTAATTTCCTAAGGTGAAGGCTATGTCGATCAAATTATATATTTAACAAAATTCTTGGAGAAATGAATAATCTCAATTCGCCTACGCCTGCGACTCGAGTGCCGAACTTCTGGACTCGTCAATAAATGCACTAATTTGATCACTACGTGAATATAATTATGGTAACGTTATGTATACGGGTCTGATACTTATCGAGATATCGATTTTTAAACATTTAATTGTGACAATTCGGCCTTCAGATTTTTTAGGTTATTACTTAAAATATCAATTTACAAATTTTATTCAAACTTAAGGCGGTAAAGTCCCTAACTGTCCATGATTTAAAAGTTGTATTCGATAATATAAGTTATGAAAAAAAAATTAAAACTTTGTAATAGAAAATGTTGAATAACTTAACAAAAAGTATCACTTTTTAAGTAAGACTCGTAAACATAAAGTCCCCATAGTTTTTCACGTAGATTTAGAATAAAAATAAAAATGTGTGTTTCCATTTAAAACACCAAAGTTGACATGTAATTCATGAAAGTGGGACACCCTGTATACTTAATTAAAAATATTTATTAAATTGTAGCCACTGAGGAACATAAAAGAATGGTCAAAACTAATTTTGAATAAATCTATTTTTAAAGTCAATACCAAAGATCCGTGTATTACAGCGGTATATCAGGCGGTAGCTAAAACTAATTATTTAAATTGAAAGACGCCTCGGAATTAAATAATAAAAGTACCTTACATTCAACCTAATAACATTTTTTTTCTGTATCTAAACTACAACTTCTTATGACTTGCTTTTGTTCCTAATTAAATAATATGCAATTTTGTTGTATCTAAATCTCACCTGCTTATATCCACCTTTAAGACTTATCTTGTAATAACTTAAATATTCAGTGGGCAGCATATGGGAAACTTTTATTATTAATTTTACGAAAAAAAGTTATTCTTTATAAAAAGTTCTGCTTATTCTAAAATCTATAAAATACAAACATCAGATATTAAGTTTTACAGTCGTATAGGTACGCGGTTTGTCAAAATTGTGAATTTTACTCAAAGACTAAAGTAGGTAAGTTTCTACCTTTATATTTGACAATATCAAAATGTGTTAGAGAAAAGTTGATCAGAACCAAAAACTACGTTCAAATACGAAATTACAACCAATTGAATAAAATTTTGTCTACAATAACAATAACAATGCAAATATGACACAGAAGGCGGAATCATTTCGTTGATGTATTTTTAGTTTAATAGTGTATTAATTATAGATTTTTATAAATAAATTTTCTTAATACTTTCTGAAGGAAAAGTTTCTAATAAATAAAAAGATAAATGTTTCGAATCGATCATTTGAGTCAATTGATAAAAAAAATTTTAAGTAGAATAATATATGTAATTGCATATTTAAACATAGTTGTTTATTCTGAACAACTTTTAATTATAGTGTTCGATATTGTTACAAATAATAGTAGGTATATTAAAGAACTAGTTTCAGAAGACACATTTTATAAGACGAATTCTTTATACAATGTTTTCTATTTTGGGCTTTTCAGATTGATTTTAAAATAAATTTTGCGAGTTTTTAAATTTAGGGAATTTTCAAGTATAATTGCTAGGTTGGCAATATTTTCATTAAATTTTGGTTTAAATGCTAGTTTGAGTTTAATTAAAACATTTATCATACGTTTAATTTTAAAAAAAATAGGTGAAAATAAAACTAAGTAAGTAGATAAATAAATCTGTGAACATTAATTACGATTTAAATTAACGCACGCCGAACGTAACGACAACTTTGGCATTTAATATCAAAAAATTGTTCTATTTCTATAAAAGAACTTATTTGGGTGCTTTTATATCTCTGTAAGAGACCCGAAATAGAAAAAAGGTACTGTACTCATACCAAATTCATATTTTTTGTCAAATCTCGCATACGACTGAAAAAATTTAACATATTTATTTGATGATTGTAATTTAGATTTTAGAATATGCAGAACTTTTTATAAAGAATAACTTTTTTTAGTAATGTTAATAATAAAAAGCTTCCCATATGTTGCCAACTCAAATAAACACACTGTATAAAATGGTATTTTAAAATACAATTTGTGTCAAAAATCCTTTGAAAGAAATGAATCAATAAATATATTGTGTTGTTTGCGTACAAGTAAAACTTCAACAGTTTAAGATTTAGAAAATAACGCGTAACTTGAAGTTTAACAGAATGTTAACCAAATAAACGTAATTAGTTCCTTTACTGATTTCTTAAAATTATTATTGGTAGGTACACTGTTTTGGTATAGAACTTCGTGTTTTCTTAGTGTAAATCTATTGTCGACACAAACAAGCTTGAATGTTTAACAACACTATATTTGTTTTGGTAAAAACTCATCCAAAAAGAACATACCTAAGATACAACAAAAGATACGTCCGTAAACTTTTACATTCTGAAAAACGCCACACGTGTTCATTACAATAATTTTTATTGCTGGGTTATAGTCAGGCAGAGTAACTTGATTTTTCCGTGCAAGTAGAGTAACTATTGATTTTCCTGGCTAAGGATTCCGTAAGGCGTGGACTACCAAATTAGTAGGAGGAGTGTGGCATCGATTCCATAGCGTGAAGCTTCCATGGCACTGCGCATGATATATTCGTTGGCAACGGTCAAAAGGCGAGCCGAAATTAAAACACGCCCGATAAGGACGAAACGTTCGACTTCCTTACCTGACCGCTCCACAGTTCCAAAGCGACGGCGGGTGTGTGTTGACCCCAGGTGATTAGAATGCTGGTGCCACCAGATATGCTGGCGGCCCAGTCAAAAATGTTATATCAAATAAACAAATATTACGGCGAACGAGTACAAACCAGAATGGGGACAATAGCAAAAACAATTCGCGAAGTTTGTAAAGTTGTACAAGACGTTCTCAAAGAAGTCGAAGTTCAAGAACCTCGTTTTATATCATCTTTTAACCGAATGCAACGGCAGATATGAAGGGTTGGAAGTTATTTCGCCGACCGAATTCGAAGTGGTTTTATACTTGAATCAAATGGGAGTTTTAATTTCGTCGACGACGGAACCCTACCTGGTTGTGCCGTGTTAAAATTAAGCGACGGTAGAAAACGTTCCATGTCACTTTGGGTCGAATTTATTACGGCTTCAGGGTATTTATCCGCGCGAAAATAAGATCGCGTTTTCAAACTCTAGTGGCGCAGGCTTGTGATAAGTGCTCGTATAGAGACTGTGTTAAGATGATCTCGGAAACGACTGAAGTTAAATTAAGAATACGAGAAAGGTATGTAGTACAAATAACCCCGGCATTTAAATGTTCGGGTGTTTGGCCGAGATCGGCGGCGCACTGGCCCATTCCACACATACCTTGGCCACATCCTAATCTGGTGGCCGAAGTTAAAACCGAAGGTTTTGATTTGTTATCGAAAGAAAGTGTCGCTATACAAGGTAAACAATCGGCGATGGAGGGTGACGCTTGGGTGTTATCGTTTAACGAAGCCGAAAATCGTTTGTTGCAAGGAGGTTGTAGACGAAGGTGTTTAAGTATTTTAAAAACACTTCGCGACCGACATTTAGATTTACCTGGAAACCCCGTTACTAGTTACCACATGAAAACTTTACTCTTGTACGAATGCGAAAAGCATCCCAGAGAAACCGAATGGGACGAATCGTGTATAGGCGACAGAATTAATGGTATATTCCTACAATTAATTTCGTGTTTACAGTGTAAACGATGTCCGCACTATTTTTACCAAACTTAGATTTATTTAAAGGCAAATCTCCCAGTGCTCTTGAAAACGCATCAAAACAAGTGTGGCGATTGACACGTGAAATGTTAACAAATACTAGATGTCTTGAAAAGTTGTAATAATCATTCCTGAATTGTATTGTATATTTAAACGTATTTATTACATATACATAAATATATAAGCCAAATTCCTATATTGTACTTGTGATTTGACAAAAAAACTAAGTTTTTAATCCCGGTGTCAGTCTTTTTAGTGCCATATTTATCTTACAAAATATATTACAGCACTATACAGCGCGTTTATTACTGCAAAAGAACACGCTATATAGTATATAATTGTATATAATTTATTTTATAATCACGGGTTAATTATATCACGTTATTATAATCATCTTTGTTTGTATATTATGTAAATATAATATTTAATTATTTCGTTAGAGTGACGTTACGTTGTTTAGTAAATTATTTATGTCCAACACAATGTGATTTACTGTTAAGTATGCGAATAAAAGCTTGTATACCAGACATATACCTGTTTTCGTTTATTCATAATCAACACATTAAAAAAAATATTGATTCTAATTTATAATCATATCGGGTGCGTACGCCTTAGTAAAAACACATATTTATTTATACCTCAGCAGAAACTGCACAACTTTCCCACGTGAGTATAGTATAATTTATTCTTTACTTAATTACTTACATAAAATAGCGATAAATTTTATTGTAAACAAATTTTTAGTTCATTAATAAATTCGAATTGAATTAAACGTATGCTAATTAATACCCGGCGGAGTGTACCTATCTTAAAAAGTAAATTAAGTAGGTTTTGAAATTTTTAAAAGAAAATTAGTAATTTTAATAATGGTAACACTGGATGTAATGGGTTAATTACATTAAAAGATAATAATGTGATTATTTTTCTGTAGTTCAATTCATAAGGGAAATAACATCAGCTTAATTTTAGTAGGTACTAGTTTGAAGTTAATCAATCTCAAAAAATATTACTTTTTTATGTATTTCCTATTAGTTGAAGGATTATATCATTCGCGGAGTTATTGTACGCGACATTTGAAGTAAGTAATAAAGAAAGCATCCTGAAAGAAATCACAATGCCAAAATTCTACCAACTTGATGGAAATTCAAATAAAGCTTAGGTATACTTCCTATATGTTCTAATTTTAAAGTAAACAATCTCTTCGATAGGTAATTAGTAACTTTTTGAATCACAAATATAAACATGCAAAATAAAGATCAAATACCTATTAATTGAAGAGATAAAGGGCCTATGTAACAACTTTTGAAAATCGATGCTCTTCCATAGATATTTACATGATAGAAAGGAAATTACCTACCAATGAATAAAAGACCAAAGTGTTATGATAAAAATACCAACTAAAAAATTTAAACTCTCGAAAGTATATTGTTGTTACATAGGTCCTTCAGCAACTTAAAGCATCAATCAAAATACATAAATTATACAATACAACTCACCAGTCAATGTCCATTTTTTGTTAAAATCCAAATGCGACTTACCTGAAAATAAAATATAAACGGTATTACATATTTAGAATTTCAACTTTTATATAAGAATATATATATATACTTTTCAACATGAACATCCGTTTAATTTAACCAAAACCCTTTATTTTTGAACAAAATTGTCGACTCTATCATCATTAGGAAAGAATAAATAACCAAGAACGTCATAAAGTAATAAAAATCGTAATACATACCTACCTACTGTATTAAAGTATAAATTCAAAATTAAAAAACAAAATAAAAATGTATTAGTTTGAATGACCTATTTTCCCCAAATTATAATCAAATCTTGGTTGCAAATGACTCTAAACATCAAGTTTTGCCGAATTTCTAAAAAGGGATCTAAAACTAGAAGTTATTCAAATTTTTCATACATATAGGTATATGTAAGTGCAGAAGTTGAAAACAAATTCAGTAGGTATTTACATTTTATTTAGTGTAAGCATTACGACCCACGACGATTTTATGTAAACAAAATTGAAATAAAACAATAATTTCACTCTTTTTTTAGCACTAAAAATGTTTATTCAAAATTTTTAAATGTATATTACTACATAAATTATTTAAATGGTGAGTATACAAGATTTCAAAGATTATAATTTGAATATACATCGGATGTGTGAAACACTTAAGCATATCTATCTATATGTGTAGGTTTATATTTTACCTCTTTTTTTCATATTATGCATAAAATTGTTTTGTGATTATATACGACAACCAAAATTTTCACATATTAACCTTTAAACAATTTTATTTCGCACATTAATATCATACTTTATGTAAGGCAACTCAACACCTAGATATACAATAGTACATACATACCTACTACCTACTATATTACTCTTTCTCAATCAAGGGGATGGTAGGTACTTACAATTACAAAAAAATAACTACTGAAAAAAAATGAAAAACCTAATTAAAAATAGAAGTACTGTGTATAGCTAATGCTAAAACGATTATTATAGGTAGTATATAATATCGACTAGGTAAGTACTAACTGAAAAGTGATAAACTTATTTTATTAATGCTTTTTGCCACTTTCTATTACACAGAAAAGTTGTAGGTGTATCTACTTATTGTTCGTTTAGTTGAATGCAATTTACGCACTTTTTATTTTCATTACAGAGATTTGGAAATAATTGCGATTTTTGAAAAAGATCCCACAAAAATAGCATAGATACGCAATTTAATGCGAAAACAGTATTAGAGAATTTTTCCCAAAGGGCACTCATTCCCGAAAGAATCTGTTTCAGACATGCAACATAAATAATTATTATAATAGTTATTCATAACCAAAAGTACAAGAGCTTCCCCGATTCCTTTTAATTTCAACCGACGAAATTCGTAAGTAGTTACAAAAGTAAAATTTTTGCCACTTGTCAAGATTATTTTGACATTTGTTTTAGAAACGGTAACAATGGTTCGAAATAATTTAATTTCATTGTTAAAGTTTTTTTTCTAAATTAGATAAAATATTGTAGGTATGTTATACGTATCCAAACATGATTTTTTGTAACTCATGTGATATTGCGAACCTAATTATCACATTCGTTATAAAAAAACATGATTGTAATAGATAAACTGCATCAGAACCAGTACGATCTATTAATGCAACCAAAACATTATTTAACTATAGATAATAAAATTAACAAAATACAAAAAATCATTCTTCTATGAATTTTTTAATTGTGATAAGCAGGGCAGTGGTGATAAATAAAACACTTAATGGTAAAATTTGTGCACTGTTTATATTTACAGTATAATGACCACGTTGTGTACATAATTAGTTCACGTCAAGGCCTGCTTAGAGCGCACACCAACATTATTTTTATGCAGAATTGTATACAACATTAATATTATCTTATGCAATGCAATATGTACGTGAAAATAAAACGAAAAAATTCAAAAGAACAATGGGCGCATGAATACATCTACCTAATATGTCTTGTCTGCTTTTATTAGTTGAAAGTGAGAATGATAATTTCTTGTTATGCCTGGTTTCTTCTGTTATGTGAAAAATAAATCCTTACTTCCATTATATAACGATAACAAAAATTGTGTACAGTGAATTTTGAAAAATATACCTACAATTTTACATTCATGCGCGGTCACATGAAGTATTCTTCAGTTCCATCATTTTGTACATCTTCTTAAATACAATTGGACATGTCAGTACTGGTTTAGTGAGAACTCTAATTTGATATTGTATATCAAGTTTTGAGTGAAACTCGTGATATGTAGGGTTACTTTAACAAGGGAAATATCTGGTTTTATTTGCATTAAAGCAACTTTGTCGACAGAATGTGTAAACAGTTACATAAGTCGATTTTTTTAATTATTATAGCCCAACTAATTATTTGCAAGAATAACAATCTCAAGTCGCCTGCTTTAAATTTGCAAAAGATTGTAGAATAGTAAACAAACAGCGAAAATCACTCTACAGCTGTTTCGTCCTTTGGGACTCTTCAGCAAATTAATTTTCGGGCGTGTTAGGATAGCACGAGGTGATACTAAATGTTACAACACTTATTTACCTAATTTTAGTTGATTTAGTGTTTGCCAGACAATGCCAACGATGAATTAGAGCAGAAAATCATATAAAACAGTATATCAGCTTTTAGATTCGTATTGAAAGAAGATCGTTTGGGTAAAGAAGCGGTTAATTCTCAAAAGTTGCTATTTAGAACAAACAACTATGTAATCTATTTTCAAATCATATATATAGTTATTATTTATAAAAAGTTATGAATGTTCTAAAATCTGAAATACAATAATCAAATATTAAATTTCTTCAGTCGTATACGGGTTTGACAAAAATTATTAGTTTGATACAAGAGTTAAATATCTTTATTTGTAACAATATCGAAAACTGCAATTATGAAAAGTTGTTCGGAATAAAAAACTATGTTTTAATGTGCAATTACATTCTTTTACTTAAAAATTTTTTTACAAATTTTTCTCAAATTATCGATACCGAACATTGATTTTTTATTTATTACAAACATTATTGCTTTTCCGTTGCGTTCAGAAAGTATTAAACAAATTCATTTATAAAAATCTAATTAATACACCATTAAAATAAAAGTACGTCAACGAAATGATTGAACATATCCGCCTTCTATGTCAATGTAGTGACATTTGCAAAGATAAAACAATTGTTTTATTTAATTGGATGTAATTTTATATTTCAACGTAGTTATACATAATAATTTTGAGTAAATGAGGGATGTTAATATGTAAAGTACCTACATAACGCTTTAAAAATAATTTTCCTATTAATAAAGAGGCCATCATCATCATGTTTAAGTTCTAAATCTAAACTTCATTACTAAAACAACCGTTTAATCGAAATAAAAAACATCACAATATTCGCAACATCTTTGAAATCCTCTCTCGTATTGGAAAAGATCTTTCGAATAACGACGTTCTCTAATAGTATTCATGGTATGTTTTATTCTTTTTATCTTTGTATATCCCCAACTAGTACCATTGCGTTTAAGTAATTTTATTATGTGCAGTAGTGCTAATAATGAAATGTTGGAGGCAACAAAAATAACTCTGTAGTACACAGGACAACACAAACATAAATATTTCAGTTTTTTACGTTCAAATTAGTTTAATTTCTTAAATGACATATGTATGTATTTCTAGAACGTTTATTGTATTTTTATTTCTAACTAATAGCCAAAAACTCAAAAAATCCAAACAACATTTTTTTTATAGAACAATAATTTGACATCTTCATCTTCTGAACCAATACAAAATGACCATGTTAGGTTCAAATACAAAGATAGAATGGAGTGGATCACGCTAATTTCCAATGAATTCGACGTTATTAAACTTTTAGGTCAGTACTTGTTTATGCCATGCTTATGAGTTTTAATAATTAACATTTCGATTCATTCATAATAATATGGCCTTTAATTAAAATTGTCTGAGTATTTCAAGAAAACATGACAAATTTTACAAAACCTTTTGAAGTAATGTTTCATTTGTAGCTTGTAATACATTTCCCGACTAAATTGGACAGGATTGCGATGGAGCTATTGTAGGACCGGCATTTATCGAAACATTTTTGCAAATTTCACCTGTTGGAGTCGTATTACAATTGGTTACACCAAAAATGATGAAATAATAGGTTCAAACATATACTTAATTGAATGAAAATATTTTTCTATAAATGAATCTATTTTAGAAGTTGCTTCGAAGGAACCTGAACCCTCGATTCAAAGTCCAGCATCGCAAATTTCTGTATTTTCAGAATTAGATACTCGTAGTATTCACAGCTGAGCCACCGAAAATCTTCCTTCTTCACCAGCTTCAATACCTTCGACATCCTCATCTTCAGTGTCGTCCGCTGTTACTTTTGAAAATATTGAAGTACCTCCACGTAAAAGAGCCAAAACAGCAGTAGTTCCTTATCATAGTGTTTGTGGTGAGGTAAGTCAAGTTACTCGAATTTTGATCCAAAATAGATAACTATAATTTTTACAAAATTTTTATAAAAATACTAATGGTAACTGGTTAATTTTAAGATTCAAAATCGTATAGGAACTGAAGAATTACATTATCTCACATCCCGGAGGGCGGGAAGTAATTAATTATTATAAAGAAGAAAATACTTTAGATGATCCACATAGAAAAAGGCTTGTTAATATTATAGTGGGACATATGCTACAGTTTTGCCACCAGACGTTCTGCCTTGCACAGAAACAAAAATTCAATATGCAAAGCATCTAGTAGCATTATTTCCGAAATTACGGGATAAATACAGCACAGCAGGTTTTGTAAGTTTTTACAATATTATAGAAACTTGGTTCTTTGACAAGTACAATATAACATTTAATCTTGTAGGAACTTTTTTGATCCAATTTCAAAAAAAGCTATATAACCAATAGATTGCGAAGCCTCTTTCGAGACAGACGAAGGGCATCATATGAAACAAGTAAAGACGATAATTCTTCTTTCAATGAAAAGAGATTGGTGAAAAATCGCCTTTTTAAAATTTGCTACTCAGGAACAACAAAATGAAATTTTAAGTTAACTGAAGAAACTTTCTACTATAGAAACACAGACAGAAAATCAACTTTAGAGCAATTTCCACGCTTCTTAGATACTCATGGGTTGTTAAGTGAAAAACCAAATTATTTGAAATTAGGTACTTTTTTGTTTTTCTTATTTAAAGTTTGCATTTGAGTTTTCGTTAATGCACCCTGGAAAGAAAAATACATTTGATAAAAACTATCCAAAATACGTAGATACCATAAAGCAGGTATATCTAAAGACAGTCACCAATCCTGGACCATCTCTAATTCGAAACCCAGTCGACAATGAAAGTACGTCTTTAAAATGTCTACATGGTATAGTTTATTTTGCCCTTTTTAGGCTGGAACTCCACAACAAACTCTTTAATAATTTTGCTACATTTGTTACCCTCATCTGGAACAAAAAAATTGAAGAATGAAAAAACGGCCAGTGCTGTCAATAAACTAATTATATTCCAAGATTGTCAAGTACCCCTACAAACAATTTTGGGGCAACGATTTACCAGTCAACCGTTCATCTTAGCAACTGGAACTTCGAGGGCGGCAGTGAGTAATTATTATGTTGTTTTCGATAAAAACATTATTCTGTGTCCCAAAAATGAAGTTTTAAGTGCTTTTGAATTATGTTTTCAAATCCACTACGTATATGGGTTGGAATTTGATAGAACTCTTGAACATTTTACAGATTTATTGCTTATACAATTTATGACATTAAGGTTGACATAAGTAGCCGAATGCGTGAACTAAGAACTAAAATAGATAATTTAATGATAGAATAATTCTGAATAACCTTTACTAATTATTGTTTACTACATTTCTTCTTATATGTTATATTACCGTCGTTGTCATTTTATAAATTAGTCTATTTTATTTTCTTGTTCATTAAATATGTTTATTTGTTTTATATGTAAAACTAGTTTACCAAATGTAAGTGAACTTATGATGGATGCACTTCAAAAAAAGCATGCTTTATATGAAGGGAATCACTCAAACTGGTTTGTTTTAGAAATAATTGCTGTAAAATCTATGTAACATTTAGTAGCTATCGAAGACATATTTAAAAATGTATTGTAAGAACAAACAATAATAAAATCAATAACACTTGTGATAAGATCCATGTTGATCAAGAACATGTTTTCCTCATACACAAAGAAACAATGTCAACAGACATCATTTAACTTCTGCATTTAGTTTTAATAATTATTTAGTATCAAAGAACAATGAAAAATCTTGGAATGATTTTAGTACTTCATACGTGTCAAAATTATATTCTTTGAATTTGCCGGATTCTACAGTTCAGACAATAATAGATGCAAATGAGGTTCTCTTAGAAGGTGTTTGTTAAAGCAAACAATGTTCCTCAAATCAAAGAAACTTTTTCTAGCTTCAATAGCAAATATAAACGTGAAGTGTATTTTAAAACTAACATCGTTATGCCAAATGATATATCGGTCGGGATTCGATATGATCAAGTGTAGAATAAAGAGCGCCATTTTTATGAGCAGGTTCCAATGACGAGCTATTTTTCCTATGTCCCCATTTTGAAAACATTGACATTTCTTTTGAAAAACGCTTCTTTTAAGAATATTTTAAATTCTACTGAAATTTATAATAAAGATTCAAATTTATTGACAAGATTCAGCGATGGCAATATCTTCAAAATAGTACCTTTTTAGCGAGAATAAAAATGCTTTTCAGTTACACTTATACTTTGACGAGTTTGAAACTGTCAACCCTCTCGGTTCTAAAACTGGAGGACATAAGCTCGGAGCTATATATATGATAGTAAAAAATTTGCCACCTCAATTTAATTCTGTACTAGAAAATATTCATCTTGTTAGTTTATTTTAGTGATGATGCTAAGACATTTGGGATAAATTCAGTGCTTGAACCTATAGTCAGAGATTTAAAATTCTTGGAAGCAAATGGGATTTATGGCGAAATTTCAAAACAACTTATAAGGTAGCGTTAGTAGCATTAAGCCATGATAACTTGGGAGGTAATCAACTATTTGGCATGGTTGAATCTTTCTCAGCTACTTATTATTGCCGTATTTATATATGCGATAAAACCGAAGCACAACAAATGTCAATTCAAAAGATACCTTATTAAGAACTAATCAGATGTACGAACAACATTGCGCCATGCTTTCAACAACTGAGAGCAATAATGTCTTTGGTATAAAATTTAAAAGTGTTCTGAACGACTTAAGAGAATTCAAGTTATGTGAAGAAGAAGAAGGGATAGTTCAACTAGATATAAAAGCTTTTTTAAAATTTTTAATATACTAGAAATACATTACTGTCGATGATATAAATAATAGAATGCAATCCTTTAATTTCGGAATAAATAATCGCTCCAGTAAACCAAGCCCAGTTTGTCTTGAAAAATAGGTCATTCTTTGGGACAGCGAGCTGCTTGTTTAGTAAAATTTTACCATTGATTTCGTCAGATATTATAATTCAAATTCCAGATGTTTATAAAGATAAGTACAGGGTAATTCAATTACTTCTTCAGATAATTAATATAGTATTCTGTCCTGTTAACACACCAAGCATGGTCTCTACCTTAAACTTCTTAACACAAAAACACCATGAATTATTTCAAGTTAAATGTAATACTAATCTAATTCCCAAACACCATATGTTGGTGCATTATCCACAAATTATCTTGAAAATGGGACCTTTGTGTGGTTTGAATTCAATGTGATTTGAAGCAAAACACGGATATTTCAAAAATCTTGTTCACAGTCTGAAAAACTATAAAACTTTATGCAAAACCTTAGCCTTTCGCCACCAAGAGCATATGTGGCACTTGTGGAAAAATATAAACCTGTCATTTTCCCCGACTTATGGAAAGCTTCGGACAGTAAATATCAGTAGACAAAAATATGCCGAAGCGCTAAAAACATTTCTAAAATTACCCGTACCTTTTGAACATGAATTAACCACTACTGATTCAGTGTCGGTTTTAGGTCATCTTTTTCAAAAGCACATGTTCAATTGTAATACACTCAACGATTTAGAATTCCCAGTATTTTCTCAAATTGTCGAAATTTGTATTATAACTAATGTTACTTATTTAATATGCAGTGATTGGCTTACCATGGAGTTAAATGATGTGTATCAAGAATATATAATAAATGTACCGATTGAAAATCATAACTTATTTACTGTTGTAAATCTCATTAGCCTTTCACATGTAGTTTCATATGAAATCCACAAACCATTTGCATCTGATTTAAATGTAATTATCCCAAAGTATGAAATAATTTTGTAAGTTTTTTTGTAGGCATAGTTCTTTGAGTTTGTAACTTAATTGTATTTGTTTCTTTATATAATCACACGTTATTATAATAAATCATAATGTAATGTTTGTAGAATAAATAAATTATATTAAATGAATAATTTGTGTACATTTTCGCTCTTTTTGGAGCAACTTTATACCCTAAACCACCCACTCAATATAAACTACAAATATATTTGCTAAAATAACACTATAAAATTACCAAAATGAGAATATGTATGCCAAATTGGCATTGAAAATGTCGTATTACCATAATCAAAGAGCCAAAACGACAATTAAGATTTGTAATAGTAACAATATTGATAAGCCTTGACAAAAAATAAAAGCCAAATTAGCTTTATGAAAGTGCCAGTGTGGTAACATAATTTAGTCATATCAGTACAATAGCGTTGTTCCAGTGCCTTTATAGTGTTATAATAATGACACTACTAAATTGAGAATCAACTACAACTAGATTGTTAAACTGGCAACATAAGAATGGGAAACGAGAACAACCTTTTGTGAAACTAACTTAATGAAATGTACCAAAATGTCATTTAGAAAATGGGAATATTACTAAATAATATAGTAGGTTGGGCAGTTCTTTTGTTGACAAAATTGCCATTATACATTGAAGCCAAATCAACAAAAAATAAACTAGACCTGTGGGGACATTATTTTTTTGTCATTTTGCCACTTGATTTCTTACTGTGTAAATAAATTTATAGTAGGTATACCTATGTACAAAAAGAAGTTTATTGTAACAGTGTTATTTAGTTAATATGCATGTTCTTTGTCTGTAAATTTTTAGAACGAACATGTTCTATTTAAATCATGAGTTATCAACTGTTTTGGAATTTAAATTTAGTCCCTAAGTCAAAAATATTTATGCGGGAAAACAATAATTATTGCGAATTTTAAGTGAACAACGCAAAGCGTTAGTTATTATATGATTATTCAATTTCCAACGTTGATCGCCGTTAGTACCTAGGTATTTAAATGAATGAATTATAATGTGATATATAGGTACCACATGTTTATAACATAATTGTTAAAAATTGCTAGTAAGTTTGGTAAGTCAAAACTGATAACATGTATAATGTAAACAACTTATTTCAAAAAACCCCATATCAAAACCCCAACCACTTATGAAACGATTTAGGGTCAAAAAACTTAGATTTTGCGCACCCGATATTTAAAATCAAAGGTTTTCGTTACAAAAGAACCTGCAATATACCTTTCTGATGGATATTCATTTTGACCCCAGCTCTAAATAACGATAGATTTGGTTCTTTTAATCATACCTACAGTTACGATTGAAAAAAAGTGTTTTTGATGATTTAAGTTCATGGTCTTGTGAATAAAAAAAAATTATTTTAAAGTATTGTTAATTAAACTTTAAAAAATGCGTCATATAAGTAAACAATTTATTATACAGAGTAGGCCAACGGCGACGAAACAGAGCCATTGCAGTCACATAGATAATTTAAAAAAAAGTCAGACCCGACAATTTTATTTATGAGGGGGACATCTTTTCAATTTTTTCAATTGCATTATTAAATTGTTACAGCAATTTCTTTTGTTTTTTTAATTGACAATATCTGCGAAATCATACGAGGGCCCTCTAAGGGTTTTTGTACGGTTGTTCTAGCCGAACGGCCAAAGGAAACTGGCAGCGTGTGGGGTTTTTTGAAAATAATTTTTTGTTGTCTATCCGATTTTGCACAAAAAACTGTGGGTTGCCATTTAAAAGTTTGATGTGACGTCATTTCCGTTAAAACCAGAGGTAATACTGGAATGCCGACAGACTGAAAAGATGTCCCCTCAGAAATAAAATTGACGGGTCTGTTTTTTTAATTATCGATGTGGCTGCAAATGGCTCTGTTTCGTCGGCGTTGACCCACCCAGTATACAAATACATCTTTCAAATATCAACAGTTCGTTTATGAAATGTTTTGAATTTAGTTTAATGGCGACGGTGAGTGTTTTAAACAGTTTTGCCAAAGCGAAAAATTGCTGAAATATAGTTCATTGCAAGCTATTTGTCCGGTAAAAAATAACGACTGTTTAGTTTTGGGTGCACACCGTGGTTGAAACTATTGTGATGTACAACCTTCAATTCATTAGCTTTAGGGGAGACAAGGAAGTTATATTGTAGTGTACAATGTGTTAAGAAAGGATAGAAACATTCAGAAAACGCATGCATTTGAGAGTTGAAACAATATACGCCCTTAAAGTATTGTTTGATATGTGCAATAAGTTGAAAATTGTGACGAATGAGATTTCTATCCTGGTTTTCGGCAATGTCATTTTCTAAATATTTCTATTACTTATAACATTTCACAATAGTTTCATCTACGGTGTACACCTAAAAGAAAAGAGGGGTTAATCTTTTACCGTACAAATAGCTTGGAATGAACTATAGTCTATGATGCGCCGCACAAAATTTAAACTACGAATTTTTCTTTAAGTAATTATATAAATATAGTATAGGTACTATGCAATTAATGCGTAAAAATGGTTTCAAGCTGTTGCTTCATTTTCAAGAATTGTAGATTCTTGACAATAAGCAGCAACTTCGAAACCATGACAGAATAAATTATGTCAACAATTACAAATAATTTTTCGTTGTAAGGAAAAAGGTGCACTTTACTTCCACAAGATTATCAAGAACTTCGTTTATAAGACACATACTAGTTTTTCAAGTCCCGTGTGGTTTGTTATAGCCGGGGCTCAGACTACCTATACAGGGTGCTTTCGGTAAGTGGCCTTTTAGACGTTATGGTGAAACTACAAATAAATTGAAACTGAAAATTTGCGTACAGGGCATTTCAGAGGTGCTCTATTTAATGAAAATAGTGACACGGTTGCAGTACTTCTGGTTATACCGGATGTTGAGTCACACATCCTTATTTTAAATAGCATTTTATGTTTTTTTAACTGTAAAGTTATTTTTTATGTTATTTCGATGTTAAAAAATTAATAACGCCCTATACGTAAAATTCCAATAACTAATTTTTTTCTCATACACAACTTACGTATGAATAAACTACAAAGGTTCCAAATTGTACAGGGTGCTCAAAAATGGATACTTATCACTATTTCCGAAACAGAAACCAAAAATCCTCGAGAAGAACTGTCACTGTCAAAATTAAACATAACCTGATTGCGCGCTAAAATAATTAAAGTAACCGTTTTGACACCAAAATAATTCGGTTTCCCCAGAGTGCAATTGAATTTAGTGTTTCAGAGAATTTACTCCAAAAATAGGGTACCAGAATGTACGGATTCTAGGTAATAGTTTTTTTTTATAAAAAATGTATGATTACCTACTAAAATAATGTAGGAAAAATGTAATTAACAAAGCTTTTTGTAAAATTATAATATAAAAGATATTCATCCATACCTGGACATCTAGACAATTCTAAAATTATTAAAATTGTTGTTATTGTCAGGACAATGAAACTGTAAATGTCGATATTTGTCACAGTTTTGTGTCGCCACTATCTGAACTCTCACTGATAAACAAAAAACGCATGTAACGAAGACAACATTACTTTTTACAAAATTATTGTGAATCGATTGCTAGTTTATTTATTGATGTTTTAATTCAATTTTTTGCATACTTATATCACAATAAAAGGTACTTACATTATGACCTTTTTTAATATTTTGATTCTTAATGAAGATATATAAATTATTACTTTCTGTTACAATATATTATAACGCAATTTGTCATTCGACAACGAATTTTTTTTCAAATATACAATGGTCATTTTTTAGAAAATGTTACAACAATATCGTTTTTACCAGGATTACGTTAAAATTAATTGAGATATAAGTGCACAAGACTATATTGAATTTTCCATAAACAGTTACGGTGTGGTGGCACCTCGTAAAAAAATCATCGTATCCCACAATTAAAAAAAAATGCTCCAAATATAAAAACATAATAAAAACGCTCTGTTATAAAGTTCCATTTTAACATATTGGCGTAACTTCTAATCTTACTTCACATGAAGAGTTAACCTTAGAAATTCTAGTTTCATAGACGTGAGTACCTAAACAGTTTCGGTACTTATGCCTTGATATTTTCAAAATGGTAAATATATCGAATGAGGCGCCACCTGGTAACACTAACGGAACATGATTTTAAATTCATTACCCTACTATTTATTCAATGGGATTACTATTCATTAGGGCTTTATTGTTTTAAAATTGTTCTAAAATTTTAAAATCATTTCATACGGTATTGATAACAGTTAGTGAGTACTGTACTTAAGACTTCTTTCGTAATATACCGGAGAGGTTTTATAAAATTTATATGTACAAAAAAATTATTAAACAGAAATTGTTGTAAATAACCTACAAATTTTAGTTGAAAGGTTTCTTTTCTAAAACGTATCGTTTGATCACTTTTAAAAAAAATTACAAGGTGTTAAGTAGTAATTAATGATTTTCTTCTCAAGGAGGCTTTCCTAGTAAAATAAAGAATTCCGAACAAATTTGGGAAATTGACAATCAATTACACAAAATAAATAGAGCGGCATAGAAAAATTACATGTACTTAAATACATTGTAAAGGTAACTAGATGAAAATCTAATCGTGCTAACCCTAAATTTAAAGGTATTTTCTAATTTTTATTATAACTTTATTACTGCCCTTAACATTATAAGCGTTTGAATTGGTGAGAACGTTTCGTAGTTTAAGATGCGAACGAATACGGGTTAAACGTAAAATCAACGGCGGACAAGAACTAGATGAGCGAAAAGGTATAATAAATACAAGATTCAGGTATACTAGAAATAAACTAATAATGAAATATCATTGAGGATTGGTTCTCGACAGGGCGGTTGAGAAAGGCAAAGCCGGCCTCCAAGAGTGGGGTGTTTCACCTGGCCCGCGCGCTCGATTCTCAGTGTCAACTTAGTACCTAGTCGCGATCCATCACCGTCATCCCGGTATCAGTTTAATTCACAAAACAACCCCCACTTCAAAGACTTTTAAGAAGATATCATCGATTCCGGATGAATGTGGCAGTAGTTTCTAAAAACCGTTCGCAAAGAACATGCTGGTTCCGCCGGACATGTTAGCGGCACAATCGAAAATGGTTTATCAAATTAACAAATACTACACCGAAAAAGTTCAAGTACGAAAGCTGCAGGTCAATAAAACGATTCAGGAGGTATGCCGAGTTGTGCAAGATGTACTTAAAGAAGTTGAGGTGCAGGAACCGCGTTTCATTTCATCACTAACGGATTACAACGGTCGATATGACGGTCTCGACGTGATATCACCACACGAATTCGAGGTCGTGCTGTATTTAAATCAAATGGGCGTATTGAACTTTGTGGACGATGGTACTTTACCTGGTTGCGCCGTTTTGAAGTTAAGCGATGGACGCAAACGCTCTATGTCGCTCTGGGTCGAATTTATTACAGCTTCCGGATATTTGTCGGCGCGCAAAATGCGTTCTAGATTTCAAACATTAGTGGCGCAAGCTTGTGACAAATGCTCGTACAGAGATTCGGTTAAAATGATCGCGGACACCACTGAAGTTAAGTTGCGAATTCGCGAACGATACATTGTGCAAATCACCCCCGCGTTTAAATGCGCCGGATTGTGGCCACGTTCCGCGGCGCACTGGCCCCTGCCACAGATACCCTGGCCGCATCCAAATTTAGTCGTCGAAGTGAAAACGGAAGGATTCGATTTATTATCAAAAGAGTGCATAGCGCTGCAGGGCAAGCAATCCGCGATGGAAGGCGACGCGTGGATGCTGTCGTTTCTCGAAGCCGAAAATCGTTTATTGCAAGGGAGGTTGCCGACGACGGTGCTTGAGTATTTTAAAGACACTTAGAGATCGACATTTGGATTTGCCCGGAAATCCAGTCACGGGATATCATATGAAAACTTTAATTTTGTTCGAGTGCGAAAACATCCTAGAGAAACAGAATGGGACGAATCGTGTATAGCGGATCGTATAAACGGGATATTCTTGCAATTGATCAGTTGTTTGCAGTGCAGAAGGTGTCCGCATTATTTTTTACCAAACGTAGATCTATTTAAAGGAAAATCGCCCACGGCCCTAGAAAATGCAGCTAAACAAGTGTGGAGACTCACTAGAGAAATGCTAACGAATTCGCGGTGTTTTGATAAATTATAGTAATTCATAAGGTGCTTGTATTATCGAACAAAGTACAAAAACTTACACATTCAACCATAAGTATTTACAGAGTTGAAAGAAAAAATTCATTATATAAGTGAGACTGTGATTTTAATGTAATAGTTAGACTATATTTATAATTTTATTACAAATGTATAATATAATTTTTGAAATCGAAATAAAAAAAGTAAATTGCAATCATTTAGCTCTGCGGAATTCCAACATCCTGTTTCATAGATAAAAGTGAATCTTAAAAGCTTTGTGTGCACTATGCATATCTTTAGACATCATAATAACTAACGACGACATAAAAAAACGCGCGTACATCGTTTATGTTAATTTGTTGCAATAAATTTCAACAACCTACTTAAAAGTATTAGTAATTTAAATTATGTAAAAAAAGCAGATTATTGTCACGTTATACGTGTTGGTATCGTAAAAAATTCTTTATAAATACATCAGTACTTTCAATCAAGATTTCGTCTTAAAGAAGCGAGAGTTTGATCGCAATATTTTTTGTTTACTGGCTGTAATCGATTAGTAGTCAATAAGTATCGGATTTCAATTAAATTAACATCGACAAACAGTGTATTTAGATGTAATCTGACGATAAATATTCAAATACTGCGGTGTTAATATTTATTACGTTATTTTTAATTCCTGTTTGTTTCTTTAATTAAAAAAAAAACACAAGAATTGTACAATTTACATAGGAAATGATAATATTGAGTTTATATTATTTTCAATGCAGTCTTTGACCAAACTCCTCCAGGTTAAATATGGTATATTTTGTAATTGAGACGTTAAGGTTCCAGTTATCATTTTAGAAGTCAAGCAACTCGTCGTCAATGTTAACAAGTAAATTATACCCCAAGAACAAATTTTCTTTTTCAAAACGATGCACAAAATTGTATAACAAATTCATTAATTGTATAGATATGCAGGAATTACATATTTCAAATTTTATTTTTTATGTTTACCAACTTAAACATGACTAAAAGTATAAAATAAACATTAAAACTTCAAGAGTAAAATTATAACTAATTGATTAAATCTAGCATTAATATTTAAACGAATTCAATCGAAGGTGTTTTTCTACAAATGTTAACATCTTAAGCTTCCCGACGTGACTTGTAATGCATTAAATTATATGATTTTATAAGAAATTAAGCCTGTTGACCAATTATTTTCTATAGATACCACTAAAATTAAAAATTTAAATCGTAAAAATCTGTTTTTGTAACTAATTTTTTGCTAATAATTGTATAATCATATAAATCAGGTAACAACTAATAGATTCGTAACAATTAGGTATGGTAATATTGTAACCGTAATATTGTGAGAACAAATCGTGGAATAGTAAAGGTTGAAATTAATTAATTAATAAGGATTCATTAAACGCTTAGATATGGACAATAAGTTAAAAATAAGTCTTCAGATGGCCACAAAATGCAGAAACCCCATTGGAAAATGACTCTTGGTCAGTTTTAAGGGTTCTATGATTTGATCTAACTTCATTCAAACTTCATATTATAAAAGTTTTGTGTAATAATAGAACATATAAAAATTTCAAATTCACAGCATGATTTTCTTAGCGGACGTTCCCAGGTTATTAACTTACTGGTTTTTACCGACAATTAAAGAATAAAATCTACTTTAATTAAGGTGAGAGATGCGATTGGTCTCCCAAGTTAAACCATTTCAGAAATCGTGGTAATTAGACCCACTTCGCCCATCAAGTTTCATCACTAATCACCCCAGATTACATCAACGTTGTGTAGTTATTATCTGATATAAGTTAATTTTTAACTTAGGTATGATCGATCTGATCAATTCTATAAACTTCGCTTATTATTGTTTACGTTTGTCGTAGGCGTTCTCACACACACCTTATGCCATAACATATACTTAAAGTTCCTTTCTCCAGTAATGTATAGATTTGCTATTATAGATTGCAACGTAGCGGAAACAGAAAAATAATCAGCTTTATAATGACATAAATTTGTAAGTAGTTTTTAGCTCAGTTTTTTTTAAACATGCCAAGCACAGAAACTATACAACTCCTGATACGCGTTTCGATAGCTAAACTATAAACCATCGTCATCAACGAACAGTTTTATACAACATAGTAAAAACGATAAAAAGAAATTAAAAAAAAGTAATTAGAACCCTTTATTTTCCTCTGTAAAGTTCATAGTTCGTAGTTTATTTGCCTTAGCAAGACTCCTTGGTATGTTAAGCCATGTAAAGGGTGGGTGATCTAGTGTTTTAAATTTGAACTACCGATTATTTTGACTTTGAAACATAGAATGCATTCATTTTTTGACAGAAAGTTAGTTTTATGTTTGAGATTTGCCAAATGGGACGCTATACGCTTAAACAAAAATGGGAAAATATTAAAAACTTACTTCGAAAATAAGCAAGGAGCCGAAGTTACCGTCAATGGTGAGCATTACCGTGCTATGCTCAACGAATTTTTGTTTCAAAATTGAAGAGAATGGCATGGACGGCATTTGGTTTCAACAAGACGGGGCGTCATGTCACACAGCCAACGTAGCCATCGATCTTTTGCGCATTGTTTTGAAAATCGAAATGCGGATGTCAATTGGTGGTCTCGGAGCTGTGATTTGAGCCCTTTGGGTTATTTTCTGTGGGGAACCGTTAAGGATAAATGTTACGCAAACCATCCAGAGACAATTGAGGCGTTCAAACATGAAATCGAAGTTGCCATTGAAGACATTCAGTCATGGTAGTCATATGAATGATATTGATTAAATAACATAGTTCAACATTACTAATAAAATAATCAGTCGTTTTTTTGTATAGCCGATTAAAATTTTAAATGGCCCACCCTTTATATACAATAACAACGACCATCGACCATGTTTAAATTTTACCGACGTTTCGATCAATGAGCCCCAGCTTTTCAAAGCTTCTTTAATTTAATAAGCCGTAAATGAAAAAAAATTGACTAACACTCCTTAAATTAACGAAATTTAAACATAGTCGTTGTTATTGTACATCCCTCCAGTGCTAAGACAAATAAACTACTAATTAAACAATTGCTTTTTATTTAATCAAAAAAAAAATTAAATTGCCGTAATTATTATAAATAGCTTATGTTATAGATTATAAAAGTTAAGAAAGTAAAAACTTGAAGTTTCTTTATCTCTCTAATTATATTTCTTTGTCCCTCTCAATTTAAATTCAATGTTGATTATTAATTTCCTTTAATTCGCTTCGCTTTAATGTATACGTTAATGTGCCATGTATATGTTATTTTTTTAAATTAAGAACCTGAAGAAGCCTTCACATAAAGAAGGTGAAACGTTGCCCAAAATTAAAGATTTAGTTTAATTGCATTTTTATAATCCTCTCCTACAAGAAAACCAATTATCAAAATTGATCTTTCTAATTACTTTCGTTCATAAGTTTAAACATTTGTTTAATTCGACTTTTCAAATTTTTGCCTAAAGCAAAAAAAGTTACTCTTATAGACCCTATATTGTTTTTTGTAGTTCTCAATTTTTTTTTATTTTGCTTAATTTATTTTATTTAACTTTATTTTTTCTTTTCGTTTAGTTTCTACATATTATTTGATGTTTACTTCTTTCTTTCAAATAATTTTTGGTCACTAAATGTCTGTTTCTTTTCCTTTTTTTTTCTTTATTCTTTTTGTATTATTACTCAATTGTTATTATTTTGTTCTGTTTTTCGTAAATATTTAAATTCATTTGTTCCAATTTTGCACTTTATTTCTATAGTATGTTTGTGTTTTGCTTTCAATTTCTTGTTTTCTATTAGTCTTTCTCTCAATACTTTCTCCTTAATTTTAATTTTTCCCTTTTCATTTGGTTTTTGTGTATTGGTTGATGTTTGTTTCTTTGTTTAAATAATTTTTTGATCTTTTTTCTAATTTCCTCCTTTTTTAATGGCTTCTTTTTTCTATCATCATTCATATCATATGCGTATTCCTATATCCAGCTTATTGAAGAATTACGTTTGAATAGGTATACGTTGGTGTCGACACAAAGTTATTGATTCCAAAAGTCTGTATTTGTCTTGCCGTATCGAAGAGCATTTAACCTTTATTGAATACGATTAGTTTTTCCCATCTTCTCATTTTATAAAAATATATTCACTAAATTCACTCATCTATAGTATTACTTAGTTTTGGTTTAAACTTTCCTTTCAGGAGCTTTTCAAACAAAAGAGTTTTTCAGGGAATTAATGAAGCTGCTGAAGCTACTGGTCGAAGAAAACCACGAAAATTATCATCGTAAAGACTGGTCCTCTATGACAATACTCGTGGTAATGTAGACATAATGAAAGTAAATGATGTAATAATTCAATTACAACACTTGCCCTCATTATGTCTAACTTACTACCAGAATCGTCATGGAAGACCAGTCTTACGATCAACAAACTATTAAATTGATGTATAGAGACCTTGATAAAGACTAGCTAATGCCTAGTCGGCAGAATAAAGTAGAACATAGAGTTGGGATTAAACTTACATTCGACATCCTCCTTTACGAAGGCCCCACTAAAGAAGGGACAACTTTTACGATTACAAATAATAGGAGTTTTATTCGAAAATTATCATCTTCGGAGATCTTTCTATATTTATATACCGGGCAATTATATTTCCAAATGATTTATTATCATGTGTTGAACGTTTACTACGGAACAGTACGAGAAAGTAAATACAACCAGAAGTCCACTCAGACCCAATCGTGTTAGAAAATAAGAAATTTCTTTAAAATAATCGAGATTTTCACAGGTTACCTTATTATGTAAAAATTTTAATTTGTCCAGTTGGCAAGCTATAAAATAAATTTAATTTAAAAATTTCAAGAGCACGAAAGCCAGTGAGTGGTACTGTATTCGCCAAAATAAACAGTGCCGAAAATGAAGATTTTATTTATATGTTCAAAGTGTGCACCATTACGACACAAACAAGCTTCGTAACGATTTGGCAGAATATCGAACATATTTCTAAAGAGTGATTGCTGCACTTGCTGAAAATAGGTGGTTATATTTTATCGTAGTTCTGACCAAAATACCGACTCCTTCAGCATTCACCAAAAATGTCCATTGAGTAAGGCAAAGAAACGTCTGGCTGTATGGGCCTTTGTTCCATTCTCTTGAAACCATTGCCTGTGCACTCGCAGGTTTCGTAAAAATCACACAAAAGGTGTAATAATGTTCTGTCTGTAACGGTTTTGGTTAACAGTAATTGGATGTAAACAGTAAATAGTAACCATTCGTATACTAGGCTAACACTCGTCCACATCAATAAACTTCTCGTACATGTTTGTCCGCACCGTTTAGTCGTTGTCCAATCTGAATGTGATAAGGATAACCACCAATAGAATTGAACAGTCGACGTGTTAATGTTTCACTGATTATCAGTTTATACGCAGTTTCTCGAAGGCTTCTGTTTCGAGACTGTAGTCAAAAAAGCGTACCAAAATTACATCCATTTCTGTAAGCAGTAGTAATGCTCCACTATAAACACTTTTTCCTGAATTGCAAAAACCATTTTCAAGACGATGATAATATCACAACTAATAACAAATAAGTCAAACAAAACAAATTACATATTACAAATTATATATTATGAGACCGATTTTCCCCGAATTGTTGTAGCTAACATCAAACGAATCTATTTAAAGTCTAGTCACCTATGTACGCCTGAGGACGGACGAAATATTCTAAAAATTCAAAGTTTCCAAATTTACAATTTTTTGTCTGTCCAGTCGGTGGTGAGAGTTTGACCAACCAACATTTTTTTGTAAGTATTGGAAAACTGTCAACATCCTTGTTCCTAAACATTCGTGCTTGAAGTGACAGTTTTTGCCTATAGTTGCAGGTAGCTGTTTACACAACCAGTTTTGCTTGGGAAGTATTGGAAAACCATTCTCATACTTGTTACTTGTTTGTGATCGAGTAGGTTTAAATGAAGAGGCTGATAGAACAACCAAAATTAAAGTAAATACTATAATCCTTACTCCTATATTATTTGCAAAAAGATTTGCAACATACTTGGTGAATATCCTTGGACGTAACGAATAACCCATAAAAAATGCTTCAAAAACTATCAAAATTTTTTAAAGAAATAGAAGCCTTACACATTATTTTATTGTTTTTTACTTGAAATCCCTTTATGAAACTAGGTCATATTTTCTAATCAAAATCACTAAAAAGTTTTGTCAAAAAAAGTTACCAATCGATTTCATCAAGAAGAATCGCCCTATAACAAACAAAATGTAAAATAGTAGGTACATAAAACAATATTCTTGGTCTAAAGGTATGCCCCATATTGGGTCCTATGGTCATATTTCGATCTAAATAATCCCAATAGTTATGAATCATCCTGTATACTCACCACCAATTAAAACAGTTAAGTAATAAATTTGGGGAAAATAAAGGTAAATCGATATATTAATTTCATTTTAATTGGTTCAAAGGTTAATAACGTTAATTTACTTCATACAGGTTAACGCAAATTTTAAATGACATAAATTTTGTTATAAAACATGTTGTAAAGAAAATCGTTTGAAAAGATAATTTTCTAAAAATTATATAATCAATAATCACTCACAATTGTACACAATCAAAATTAACAGTTAATCTTAAACAAGATAAAATAAATGAAGGGGCTCGAAAAGAAGAAATATGAGCCGATACAAACGTAATCTTAAACAATATAAAAAAACAACAAAAGATCAAACACATTGTAAATGTGCTGCCATAAAAATACAAAATCCGATATGGCGACAATGAATACTAGCGTGTCTTGTTAATGATAGTTGTTTGTAAAATAAAATATATAATGTTGGATCCCCGCACGACCTTTGACAAAACATTAAATTCTATCGATATTAATTTCGTGGCGGGTTTCGCGTAGGTTTCAATTTTTTTGGTTCTTCTAAAGTGATCGTTTTGAATTAAAACGATATTTATAAAATATCATATTAAAGTCGCTGAAGCGTGTTGAGGGCATAATAATTCATTCGGTATGAACATCCACGAACTACACGATTTATTTATAAGGGCGGTTAAACAAAAGGAGACCGCGGGAGGGAATAATTTAATGATCCTCTCTTGAACAAACAGACCGGTCGTGTAAATACATAACTTTTGAAATCAATCAGTAATAACGACGACGTTTTGGTGTGGATGATCAAACTTAAAAAACACAACGGACATTCCCACGCATTATTTTATACGAGTGAAAAAAAAACCGATTTATTTTTCAATTACGCTGTCTCATACATTAAGCACAGACAGGTACGTCTCACCAAGGCGACCATCCACCACAGCAAGATTATAAATCTTCAATTGCAATCTGATTTCAATCTCACTTCCTCTAATTAACAGAAATATTTCCAAATTTTCAAATAATCTCCTAAATCAAAAGCACCGAATTGTAACTTTCGGTAATAAAATTTAGAACAAAGAAAGGTAAATAAACTAAAAGTAAAAAGCAAGAAACCGTGAAGATTTCTTACTTATGTAGCTTGTTTTATATACCTTAAATCAGTTTTCATAGATTTCTTTTTAAAAAAAAAGTTACGACATTTGTTGTTGGCAAATAATTTTCATCTTAAAAATTACAAGTGGGTTTTGCTAAACTATTTTTAATTTCTGAAACAAAAATGTTTTAAAAGCTTTTAGTATACTTCGCTTGTATACTTTAGCGCGTATCGCAAAATTTATGGCATCATCAACTTTTAAATCATTAAGTTTCTAAATTATTTTCGTTTGCCACCATTTTAGACATAAAAAATAAATAATATTTTTCATCTACCGTAACTTAATTTTAATCATAAAAATACTCTTAATTGCCTAATTATGCCTAATTAAAAGATTTCATCAAGAATATACACGCTTTTTGTCGTATTATTAGAAAAGATAAGAATTTGATTTGGGATCATTTTAACTGCTAAAGTTCGAGATCATTAAATATTATGACGCTGTTGATCATCTTTCAGTTGTTGATAATTTTTCAATTTAAAAAGAATGTTCAAGTTGTTTCATTTTAATAAAATTTAGATTCACCAGGACGCTTAAATCAGTTGACAATGTTATAGGTACTATGTAATAATGGATTTTTAATTCAACACAACGTGGAAATTACTAACCATTTTAAAATAAAATTAAACAATTAGAATATTTCTTGTAATAATTAAAAATGGAACAGATATTTTTTTTTATTTTAAATTAAAAATATAAAAAAAAAAAAATTTTTTATTTTATTTTTAATTTTTTATTTTGTTTTAAAATTTTTAAAAAAAATAAAAAAAAAAAAATTCAAAAAATTAAAAAAAAAAAATAAAAAAAAATAAAAAAAAAATAAAAAAAAAAAAAAAAAAAAAAAAAAAAAAAAAAATTTAAAATAAAAAAAAAAATAAATAATTTTAATTTTTAATAATTCCACAAATCTTTTAGGCAATCCAAAAGACCCAATAAAATGTGTGATAAATCGAAAATCTATAAAATAAATTGTAAAGATTGTAACCAAGTATATATAGAGTTTTTTTCTTTTTTTTCTTCCCTTTTTTTTTTTTTTTTTTTTTTCATTCCTTTTCCTTTTTTTTTTTTTTTTTTTTTTTTTTTTTTTTTTTTTTTTTTTTTTTTTTTACTTCCTTTTTTTTCTTTTTTTTTTTTTTTTTTTTTTTTTTTTTTTTTTTTTTCTTTTTTTTTTTTTTTTTTTTTTTTTTTTTTTTTTTTTTTTTTTTTTTTCCATTTTTTATTTCTCTCTAATCAAAAATTTTTAAATTTTTTTTTTTTTTTTTTTAAAAAAAAATTTGTGGTATGTGGTGTTAGGGGGTTGGGGGTTTGAAAAAAAATGTTATTTTTTTATTGTTAGTAAGAAGGAAAATTTTGTTAAAATTAAAAGAAAGGAAAAAAATTTGAGGTGAAAAAAAGGTTTTAATTAAGAAATAAAATGAAAAAAAAATTTGAAGATTGGTGGTTATGTGGGGGAAGTATTTGTTTGGGGTATTTGAAGATAACTGGAGAAAGGTACTTTTTGGGAGTGGCAACTATTAGAGAAGGCTTTAAATACCAAAGTAGGTGCTGAGGTCACCACCCACTATAAGAATGTTAGGTTATTAAAGAACACTACTAACAGGTGGATAGGTAGTAATAACGCCTCTAATCTCCAGTTAAAAATGGATTTTTTGGGGATACATTAAAGAAATTGTTAAAGGATGTTCCAATAGAGATGACAGAAGGAGAGAATAAGGTTTTTAAAATATTCCACAAATAATTTCAACGTGTTGGCAACTTTTGAAAGACTTACTCGGCGGACATTTTAAAATAAATTTGTTATTGTTTTTATATTTATTATTTTTACATGTTAAATAAATTAAAAATTCTAAACTACAAAAATTGTATTAGTTTCTTTTAACAAATATTAACTGTCATTTTATCTATTTTTCAGCTACTTAATTCATTTCAAAAATTATAAATGGCACATTTTCGCCTACTAAAAATTGACAAAAAAAAAAAAATCCATTAAAAAATTTAAATTTGAATAACTGGAAAGTATTAGGTTTAGGTATAGGACATGTTGAGAAAATCGAACGAATAATAATTATCTTATGAAAACACTAAAATAAACATACCATTCCTTTAAAAAATTGGTATTACACTTTTATTTTTATATTCCTTCAAATTTTGACAGTCCTGTATAGTTAAAATATTTCAAAATAATTAATTGTACTTGACACTTCCTTTAAAGTTTAATAAAAAATTGAATTTTTTTTTTTTTTTTTTTTTTTCTTTTTTTCTTTTTTTCTTTTTTTTTTTTTTTTTTATTTTTTTTTAATTTTTTAATATTTTTTTTTTTTTATTTTTTTTTTTTTTTTTTTTTTTTATTTTATATAATAATAATTATATAAAAATTAAAATTAATATTTTTTATTTTAAATTTTTTTTATTTTAAAAATTTCAATTTTTTTTTTTACACCCTTTATATTTTTTTTTATTTTTTTTTATTATTTTACTTTTTTTATTAAACAATTCTATTAAATTTTCCTTTTTTATTATTTTTAAAATTTAAACTATTGATTAATTTTACAAACTAATGAAAAACCCTTATAGAGCAAACCAAGAGAGAACTTAGCTCATGTCAAATACCATGGGTCAGAAGTCCAAAATAACCATCAGGCGATATTAAATAAATTAAGAAAAATATGTATGCAGTTTTGATGTACCTTTTTCGGTTACATAGTCATTAAATAAAATAAAATATAATTGAATGAATGCACAAGTAATTATTATTACATTTATTAGAAACATTTATTAGAAACAACTAATACATTATAATGGATCTAATCTTTATTTTAAATATTAAATGTTGAGCGAGTAATATCTAATTTCAACAGAAATACACCAGTGACGTCGTGATATTAATTTCGAATGGCCAAAAGTTAACGTAGCAATGTAATGTTGGGGGGAAGGGGGGAGGTAAACGACTATAGGAGAGAGGGTAGAGTTAAGTTACTACCAAGATAACCGCATTTCTAATGTAGACCCTTTTGGGACTGCTGTATATATTTCGTAAAGAGCAATTAACTTTGTGTCACATTAGGCAATGTGTTTTGGCCTTGTAGCGGAATAAAAATCATCCACAGGGTGTACTTCTTTGTAGTATTTCTACATTTAGTGGGGCTCTTATTCAAAATCTGAGGAGCAGGCTTGTCTCTTGTTCTTATAAACTCAATATTATTTCTGAAGACAAAATATATGTTTTGATAATAAAATATATTCTTTTTTATACGATTTTAACATTATGTGTTCCTTGGATATAAACTGCAACCGAATTTTATTGTGCACCAAAAAAGTCGGAGTTTCCTTTTTTATTCTTCTTTTGACGCCAATTATTATCAACCGAGATAATTTATAAAATTTCCCATAATAAGATTTTTTAACCATTTCTGACATATTTTTGCAAATATACGGCTTGCTATAGCACGGAGACAAACTGAAGATCATTATCGAAATTCAAAATTATGAAATATCACACAAAAAAGATTCACTATATTTTTCACTTCCAGCGAACTGTTTAGACGAAGTTTCCGGGCAAAGCGTACAACTGACGGCAACCATTAATAATTTTGGCTCCCCCTACAGCTGTCTCAGCAATTGCACGGAGCACGGTAGATGCGGTTATTTTATTCACCCAAGTATTTATAATACCTACATTCAAGGACCCTGTTGTCAAAGCGGCGGATGTACAACAATAAATTGATCTATACCATGCTACCATAGATTGTGGCTTTTGTCGCTGACTATTAGGTCTTAATCCTACTTCCAAAATTTCTACAGTGGATTCTTCCAAAGGTGAAATTGATAATATCTAATTGATGTGATGTTACAATAACGACATTTTACACAGAATATACAAACACAAAGATTGACGAAGAATATCGCAATGACGTGGAAAGGTAGTATATTCACGACGACGTAGTCGAGACATCTTTCTAGAGAAGTCTATGTATCTCTAAGTTATAGAAAGCGAAACATAAATAAGACCATTAATCTGGATTGTATATATTTATAATCATTCTGTTCAATAATGACCTCCAATGAGCGTAAAAATACGAATATCATGAACTTTTATTATCCTATATTTGGCAGATCGTCCATTGTAACAAAAAAATAAACCATACTCTTTCTATGAGAAATTTTGTTATCTTCAATTTTAATAACCAGTTCAGTTGATTTCCCCCAAAAACCAAATTTTTCAACCTTTAATTTTGAATAACACTATATCGGTTTCGACTTTCAATATACTTTTTAGAACGTCAAAATGAAGCGATAAAAAGGAAAAAAAATGCAGTACGTAAATACATAATTTAAAACAATATGTATATGTTTGACTTCAGCCTCCCATTTAGGAAAGAAAAGAAATTGGTTATGATCAGTTTTAAAGTAGAAGCAAATTCAACCCAACGATGA
This sequence comes from Abscondita cerata, assembly GCA_030710515.1. NCBI lineage: Eukaryota > Metazoa > Arthropoda > Insecta > Coleoptera > Lampyridae > Abscondita > Abscondita cerata. Next base: position 323,071 of record JALBCR010004442.1, on the reverse strand, counting down.
GAGACATAAAAGGACAGTCTTATATCCCCTACTATTATCGATTTTATAGAATACTTTTCTGAATTGTCATGAATGGGAACTTAGAAGAAAAGCGACTGTCTTGAACAGGAAAGGAAGCTGAAACAGCAATTAATATAGATAAAGTTCAGTAAAATACAATATTCTCAAAGACGGTCGTGATTAGGCAAATTAACTCCTGATGCTACTATTAAGAGTCCGTCTCCAGGTAGTTTTAAATCCACATTTTCAATTCAAGATGAAGATGTATTACACATTTTGAATATGCAAAAAAGGTTTTATGGACGTTCGGGAGATTGCTTATCAAGTATCCCTTAAAAGATATCGTACATCACAACTAGTTGCTCAATGTCCTCTTTCTACAAGAAGTTGGACTATTTCATAAGCTTCAGAACAAATTCCAGTTCTACTAAAGCAAAAGAAAATCACACAACGCACAAAGATATCAAATATGACAACTAGTTGCTCAGTGTCCTCTTTCTAAAAGAAGTTAGACTATTTCATAAGTTTCAGAACAAAATCCAGTTCTAACTGAGCTAAAGAAATTTACATAATTTATATTTTTTTTGGGCCCCTAAAAAGCAATATCCCCGTAAGTGTTATTTCTATATGAGCTCTCATTCCGGCGCAAGGCATACCAGAAGGTAGCTATTGTTGAACAAGGTTTCAAGAGTCTTGAAAAAAGTGGAATTTTTCCCTACAACCAGCATATATTCGACGAAACAGATTTTATGCAGTCGGAGTTTTTTGAGTCTAGGGATTTGCTAGATCAAAAAAATATATAAATTCTACTGCTTATCAGAAGCAATTGAAAAGCCATCAAGTAGAAAATTATAATCATTTCCCTGAAAATCGGAGGAAGCTGGAAATGATTGTTCTTCTAACTTGTGTTCTTCTTTTGCGAATGCCAAAGATCAACGCCAAACGAAATAAGGAATTCTCAAAAATTCTAACATGCACACCTGTGAAGATGAATTTGGAGAGACAAAAACAACTGAAGAAACTTAAGAAGGCAGAACTGCTCACGGAATTAAAGAAGATGAAAGAGATTCGAAAGAATAAAAAGAATTCCTAACAACAAGAGACTGATTGAAAGATTACATAGACTGAAATCTGTTGTAGTGAATTAGATCTAGAGCGATCAAAAATTACAATAAAAAATTAGAATCGATCAGAATCAGAGGAATACCTATGCTATAGTAAAGTAAAGAAATCGAAGAATGGATTATAATACAGGTATACAGAAAATGGGGATACGAATGGTGTGCAGAAGTAGACGATAAAGGCCAAGAATTTCTAAGCAATTTTTGCAACCAGTAAATGTTCTATGACTTCTTGTATTGGTTATTCATAAATTCGTATCATTAAAAGAAATAATCAGGTAAACGAAGGGTCCTCTTTGCCCCGATAGTAGTAGTAAGTATATACTGAACTTGTTTTTTGTTTATTATTCTAACGCCTATAAAATACTTCGCCGAGTTATGTATAAAAGAAAACTCTTTTAGTCTCAATCGGTTAGTAAGTACTTTCACAGCTAACATGCGTCAATTTTATAATTAAAAATGATATTTCAATGTAACTTACCAAACAGTCACATTCAACCACAAATAAAATACATTCAACCAACTCGTTCTACTGCTTAGCAACGCTCTTGCTTATTAGGTTATTTTGGTTCAAAACTTAAATAGAATTAATGATTTTTAATTACGCTTGTTGTCTTATTCAAAATAAGCAGGCGGTGAAAACAAATCAATCTCATATTGTAAAAATAAATCCAAACGTCACTAAGTAAACTAAGTAAATAGAAATCTTATCTGTTTTTCGCTATACATCAACGACAATATCTACAAATGTTAGGTTTTGTTTTAAATGTTTGAGCGCGTGAGTGACATTGACCAAAAACTATTCGCTTTCAAAGTTTATACAACCAGCAGATCAGAAATGTAATAATTTCCTGGCTAGCTGAGAAAACATTTCAAAGTGAATTGCGTAATCACACAACTTGGTTGCACTATAATTTGATTACATACACCGTATACATATTCCGGCCTCGTATCTAAGCTTCCTTGACGCTCTACTTCAATAGAGTATTTTATAGTGTACTGTAGTTTTTAAGTTATGTGACAGTCAAAATGTTTAAGAAACTTCAATTCCGCCGATATTCTTGACATAGGTCAACACCACTAGTAACTACAAAAGAATAAATAAAAAAATTATCAAGATACCGCAAAATTAATTATTTTTTGCAAACTATCAAAAGTAGTCTGGGACCTAAAAGGGATTTAGTACATAAATTTAAAACTAATTTTTGTAGTGGTAGAAAACAGGAATATATTGACTCCGGATGTAATAACATATAAACAAGAATGGCAGAGTTTCAAAAAATTCCAGGCGTCAACGTTTGATGACGACTATGCCACCAATAAACCAAATTCTAAATTAATGGCAAAATAAAATTAAAAATAGAAATTGTTTAATGTTAATGTTGAAAGTACAATCAAAATAGATTAGAAACAGGATTTGAATGTGTAAATGACATTAACAAAGACCAAATTAAACGCAATATAAAATATTACCAAATGTCATTCGGAAAAATTATTGAGCACTCAAGCAAATTTGTGTAAGAATATCCAAGTATTCAAAACAGTCTGTCGTCGCACATTCGGTCCCTTTTAAACTTACCTACGCGTATATTTCATGCTATTTTTGCTTTTCATCTTTTTACGGTTGGCTGCGATCTATTTTAGGGTTGATTCACCGATCAAGTCATTCGAACTGACAAACGCTCTTCATTACACCCTCTTGCCGCATGTACCCCTATCTGATGTAAATTTGAGGTCTACTTTGACCTAAGTATGTCTTAAAATTTATATAAATTTTTCTGGGTGACATGCACGCCGTATGCCATCATTTATATTCTAAAAATACTCTAAATTAAAGATGTATTTATGCGTTTCAATTTTTATGTTTTATAGTTCCTTTTGATTTTTTGGTTTTGACAAAGATCTTAACACGTCATCTATTACAAAAAAAACAATTTAACAAATGTGAAAAATATTTATCATTTGTTTTATCTGCAAAAAACATGAAAAGTTTTTAATTTATAGAAACCGAAAAATTACAAAAAATAAATAAAACATTATTTCTTAGAAGAACGTAACATTGTTTATTGTCGAAGTCTATTACTTCTTTATGTAAGCTATAAAAGTGATTGCGTGCTTGTATAAAAATTAGTTAATGAGGGTTGTTTAGCGCATATCTAAGAAAATATTACGTAATAAAACCGATCGTTAATTCAAAAAGTCAAAAATCGTAACCGTTTCGAAATTATTACAAAGAAAAATATGTATGACTTTTTTGTGTTCGAGTGTTAGTTACAAGTATACAAGTCACGATGCTTCCGTGTTCTTGTAAAAGTATAATCAAGGCGATGTGATTTAAGTGTATATTCAATAAGAAGTGATAAAATAAAATAAATCTATGCATTGCGTAGTGTCTGTCATTGAAGTTCTTGAGCCTAGTTCGCTACAGGCAAGTTGTAATTTATTGGTAATTAAACTTAACTCTTTAATTCAGAAAAGTAAGCAATACCTAACGAGAATTGAATTCCTAGCTTTGATAAAGTGCGCAGTGAGTAATGTCTTTAAAAACAACTATAGGTTTTCCAAAATTGTTAGAATAACTTACTAATAAATTATATGTTTTCTAACTTTACATTGCGTACCAAATGAAGCAAAAAAATTAAACTGCAAATAAATAATGGTATAATAATGTTCTTTGGATCTTTCCAGTCAACTATGAGTCAAACTAGAACAATAGATAAATAATATAAATTTACACATTAAATATATGAAATATTAAAAAGTTATACAACAACCTTTGTCACATCATTTTTTTAAATAAATAGACTAATTACGTCACTCTTTTAATTTATAAAATTCTGTGGTTTAATTATTCACCAAGGTGTTTAATATTGTGTAATACTATTTATTATTATAGTCTGTTTACTAAAAACTAAAAAAATGTAAAAGTACGTCCTAACGTTTTCGTTTCTTTTTACTTTTGTAAATATGACACAACAATCTAATGGCATAAATTAATTTATGTTGATGTGTGTACTTAAATTAAATATGTGCGCTATAACGACTGTTCAAATTAAAAAATGGGCTGGTCATAGGTCGTGAAATTAAATTGATTTAATTATTTTTACAGGGTACACAAAAAGTACAGGAGAATAACGCGTGGTAGCGTGAAACTCTCCATTAAAATGTGATATAAACATAACCTAAAAATTGACAAAAACGAATTTTTTGTTTGGGTTTTACCCAAACTTTGAATTGTAACTTAGAATTTGTATCAGCTGACTACATTGCAAAATGTCATAAAAATTACAAGACTTAACCAGCCCAGTTTTTTAGTTAAACATTCTTAGCTGTAATTACAATACGAGGGTGGTCTGAAAAGTTTCCGACCTCAACGTGAAGATGGCAGCACTCGTCAATAAAAGTCAGGGAATGTAGCTGTGCATCTTTTGACAGCAACACATCAAAGTTTCAGCCATTTTGGACGCGCAGTTTTTATTTGACAGTCATTTGAGTAAGTCAATGTAAGTATTTTTGTGAAAATAGAGAAAACCGAGTATCGAGCTGTCATAAAATATTTGTTTTTGAAAGAGAATAAGCCTACGTAAATTAAAGATGAGTTAGACTCTGCGTACGGGGACTCTTTCACCGTCATTTACCACTGCAGCTGAATTTAAACGTGGCCGTAAGAGCTTGGGTGATGATCAACGTTTGGGACGTCCAAAAACTGTAACTACTGACGATAACATCGCTAAAGTTCACCAAATGGTGTTAGACGACTGCCGAATTAAAGTGAGAGAGATAGCAGAGGCAATAAAAATCTCCAAAGAACGTGTTTGTCACATATTAAATCAAGATCTAGGCATGAGAAAGCTGTCCGCGCATTGGGTGCCGCGTTTGCTAACGTTAGACCAAAAACGTGTTCAACTGAACATTTCCAATGCTCTGTTGGTGCAGTTTAGCCGCAATAAATCCGAGTTTTGGCGCCGATTAATTACTGTAGATGAAACTTGGATACACCACTATACGCCTGAAACAAAAATACAGGAGCATACTACGCATGATTACTTGACAAGCTGAAGGCAGAAATTGCGGATAAACGGCCACATTTGCAGGAAAAGAAAATCCTGTTTCCCAAGACAACGCCCCGTCTCACACCTCAACAGTTGCCATAGCGAAAATCCATGAATTACGGTTTGAACTGCTTGACCATCCACCTTATTCACCAGATCTAGCCCCAAGCGACTTCTTTCTGTTCCCTCAACTAAAAACTGCGCTCGGAAGACAAAGATTTTTGTCAAATGAGGAGGCAATCACCTTCGTGAACAATTATTTTGCAGAGAAGAACGCCGAGTACTATTTGGACGGATTAAAGAGATGGAAGCATCGCTGGGAGAAGTGTATAGAGTCACAAGGAAACTATGTAGAAAAATAAACTTTTCAGACCACCCTCGTATTTCAATTAAAGTTCAATTTTGTTAATTTAATTTAAAGCGGTTTAACAGGTTATGGCCCAATAGAAGTGATATTTTTTTCTTCGTTGTTTCTTTTTTAGAGGATATAATTTGTAACATGCAAAACTTGTGGATATTAATTTTTTACTTTTAAAATTTATTTAATGACAATAATTGAAGAAGTGATAGAAAAGCAGAAATAGTAATGAGAATCGCTGATATTATTAAAGAGAAAACACGGCGTTTAAAATGTGGACAGGTCTTGAACAAGTGTTTGCCCATCAGTTGGCTTTATTTTAATCCTGATCAAGAAAAAAAAAAGATAAAACATTTTCTTCGTTTTGATAAAACTACCTGTGATCTCAAATCTGTCGGAGTAACAACCACGGAAGAAACCGATGCTGTTTGTCATCCATTACCTAATAAATACGAAGCAGTTCTAATGTAATAGAGACTCAATCGGAATGTATTAAAAGTTGGCTTCGTAAAAAATCGTTTACTTGATGAAGGAAATGAAGCAAAGTGTGAAATTTGTGGTATTATTCAAAATAATTCCCATTCATTTATTGCTCAAAATAATTTTTCGACTAAGTTGTATTGTTAACTCCATGCAAATTAAGAAAAAAGTAAAAGTGAAACTTTCTTTTGTTATTTGTCAGAAAAGACATTATGATATAACCGGTTGTTTCAAAACTTACATGCACCTATACCAATTGATAATCGACAAAAGTAAAGAATTGCCATTATTACCTTGAGGGAAAACAAACTCTACCATTCCGATATTATAGGACCAATTCCTCCCACATCGTATGATTCAAAGCGCTACTGATGAAGATGACGATGGAAATTTGGATAGCAACTTAAACATTTTGAATACACTGATACATATGCACCAGTGAATCATCATACTATAGTCAGGATTTAGTTTCAGTTATTAATTATCAAAATGCTTATACAGTCCAGATAGACGAGAGCAATGCACTCCTTTATGGTCAACTATAGTAACAGTCACAACCTACGGAACTGTAGTACAATCATGTGCACACATTCACTGTTCACGATTGCTTGGCTACTGTGAAGTACTAATATGATAATGTTGATGATTCCTTCAAGAAAATTATGTCAGAGTGAAATGTATTTGTATTATAATAACACATTTCATATTTTACTATTGAGGTATAAAACGTGTTAGAATGGAAGGCTGTTTGAAAAAATTATTCAATAAAACCGTAACGCGAGCTATTTGGGTATCCCAAGCATCTTATGCCATCAACGAAACTTGACGTATACTTTGATCTTGCCTTTCACAGTCACTTTCAAAACAGTGCCACAAAGTACGAGTGGGAAATTTTGCGGAATTCTCAAAATAGAAAATCAACGTTTAGCTTCGTAATTACAGTTTTTGGTGCTTTCGTAGGGCAACAAAAAAAAAGGAGACTGTTACGGCATTATCATCTTGTCAACTAATGTGGATAAAAACTTTGCTTTCTGTAATTAATATTGATGCAGAAGTTCCAACGACTTTTCAAGATAACCAGGCATGCATAAAAATTATTTTTAAATGGAATTAGAGACCTTCAATCTCTTAGCGTTTCCAAGATCCCCATCATAGTGGAAATCCGTATCTTGCACGTTGTACTTAAGATTTGAATGTCAGAAAGTTTGCAACAAAATATTATATATATATAGACCCATATAAGTTAGCTGTAACACAATAATTACTGGGTTATTCACATATGGTAAAAAAACACATATTTTTGTGGAAACTCCACTTCGTCCCAGAAGATAGGGGTGTGGTTGGAAATGTCAAGGCATGTGATCATTCGCACATTTTTTTAATAACTATTTCATTCATGACGTTCTCAACCAAAAAGAACAATGATATTTTTGTTACTATATGAGTTTTAATAAATGAAAAAAAAATTGAGGTTTTGTTATTCCGATAGCAACTGCAGTTTTTCTAATGCTTCTTCTAAAATAAACTGATAGCCTACAGGCCCGTGTCAAAAATTGATGGTTCATTTGAAGCACCAGGAGACCTATGTAGAAAGAAAGAAGGGCATAAAATAATAAGATTAAGCACTATGCCGTCACTTGTAAGCTGTCCAACTCAGTGCAGGTGCATCTGTAATCCATTATTCCGCAACGCCGTACATTATTTTTAATAGTACTTTTGAGTGCTAGATAATGTTTTGGAACCGATGCCATACTTTTGCAAATGCCCCCCCCCCCCCCAACCACGGAAGAGAAGGAGTTGCAACTCTCGACCTTTTCCCCTTGTCGCATGATTTTTGTATGGCGTTGCGGAATAATGGATTAGAAGAGGTAGTGAAACTGTATGGAACCGATGCCGTACATAATCAAATGACCAAATTTACTCTGAAAATCGCCGAAAAATCAAAAAATTTTCCGACTTTGTGGCGCACTTTTTTGTACGGCCCAACGCGTTTTCTCATTATTTTTCATGTATCGATTGATGGTAAGAATGCCGTATAAAAATATATTACCAAAGTGTATCCGCTCTACCTGTGCTTTTGAATTCTCACCTGCAATCAGTTAGACAGCTTACAAGTGACGGCATAGTGCTTAATCTTATTATTTTATGCCCTTCTATCTTTCTACATAGGTCTTCTGGTGGTTCAAATAACCCATCAATTTTTGACACGTGCCTGTAGTCTATGAGTTTCTATTACCTAGTAGTTTATTTATAAATTAGTCATCATTCGTGATAAAATTTTTGACAATAAAATTTTTAATTTGTTTACTCACATTTGTTGCCAATTTATCTATCAATTGTTAAGCAACAAATCTTCGTAACAAATTAAAAATTTTATTAAAAAAATTTTACCATTCGTAAATTGTACAAGGTGAGTCACGACCACGGTAAAATAACTTTACGGCTAAACAGAATATATTTCATAATTACTTTTGCAGAATGGGGATAAAAATCAATAAGTGGCGCATTCTAAAAATATTTTGCAATATGCAGGGTAATCTATAAAAAATGACATACCAAAGTTATATTTTTCTCTTATTGAACACCCTGTATTTAAACACGATTTTGGATAGTAGTTGAGAAATAAACCCGACTTTTATAAAGATTCCCTATACCTAAACCCTCGGGTTATTGAGATATTTAACATTATTTAAAAATACAAGGTTTTAGACAAAACTCAGTACTCAAAACCAAACTAATTTTAACAGATTGTACTTCTGACGTTGGATGGTAATCTGTTTACCCAATCGACCAATTTTTATAAACCCTATAATCCAAAATCGTGTTTAAAGACAGAGTGTTCCATAAAAAAATATAACTTTGGAATGCCATTTTATTATACATCACCCTGTATATTAGAAAATATTTTAGAATATTATTGACCTACATCCCTATGCTGCAAAAAAATTTACGAAATATATTCCGTTTAGCCATAAAGTTCCTTTACGTGGTCTCAACTCATCCTGTATATGAAAATATTTATGCCAAGGCGAAACACTTGATTTTTAATCATTTTCTTAATGAACTACAAGATGATGAGTTGGATTACAGCTATTACCAACAAGATCATACCTTAGCTCATCCAGCAGGGACATTAGTAAACGATTTAAGGCACTTCTTTGGGGACAGATTGATAAGTGAACTAGATGATTTTCACGATCACCACGCACGTTTATGTTTTTTTTTAAATAAAGTTATAAGAACGTCTATACAATTCAGAAAAATTGCAGAAGCAGTTCATAGAGTCCGAAGTTTTACATAATGTTTTTAATATCATTAAAACACGACTGAATTTGTGTATAACGTCAGATGGACATAGATAATATTTGATTTATTATACATTATATTGTTATAATACAATATATTTTTTTGAACTATTTACATTTGTTAATTGCACCTAAGTCAACATCTGCGTTGTTATAAATACTTAAAATTGTGTTCGGCCTTGTAAGTAAGCTGTCAAAGCATATTTTTATTTTATTCAAATTTTACGTTCCCTCACTGGAGCGTGTACTTAGTACTTTCAAAAATTATCTAGCGAGCGCCAAATTGAAACGATCGTCAATCATTTCTGAACACAGTGTATCTTTTATGTAGGTATATAGAGCAGCACAAAACTGTGGAAATGTTGACCAAATGTAATCATTTTACTTCATCGTGTCGCGTGATAATTCGTATAAATATAACAATTTAAAAGTGTAACGCGTGCTTTATGTAAACTAGTAGATTTTAGATGAATTCCGACAGTCTTATGCATAATTCATTAGATTACGACTAACTAAATCCCGCTTACGGTTAAAAATAATCTTACTAAGTAAATGAGTACAAAATAGTGTGAAAGTAAATAAATAAAAATAATGTTTTGCTACCGCCATAAATGACCGCTCTTTTCCTTTAGAAAGAGCTACTAGTCAAAAGCTGCATTAAAAAATAAAGATGTAAAGGTGGATTATGATTGATTGCTAACGAACCAAAATGTCATTATTTTTTATTTAGCGATTTCTATGAAGAATGTTTAAAACTTTAAAGGCCCTTCCCATCTCAGCTTCTGTGTAGTGGCGCGAGTCAGTTGGCGCCTGACCCCCGTGGAGACAGACCGGGCTATGCCCCTTTCGATGTACCCCTGGCACGTTCCTACATACCATTACAATATTAATGTGAATTAACAATTAAATGTAAACTATTTAGAATGAAAAGACATAATTACTCTCTTTTTGTTTTGCCTAGGCTTAATTACGAGATTAGTTTGAAGTGTGTAGCGGTGTCAGGCACATCCGCGGCAGATACTCACAAAGAACCAAGAAGTGCTTTGAGATACATGTCGCTTTCTAACTTCTTACAAGAATCTGGTTTATTTCGGTTAATGGTATACAAAAAGCGGCCGTCATTCGGTGCAAATCTAAAGTAATACGCAGTGTTCCGAATTTTGAAAGTTTTCGTAAAACATTAAACGCCACCAATAACAATAATAAAGAAAATATTTAGTTAATGTTCGAACTAAAAGCAAGATAAAGTAACGACAGCTGAGCCTGTCAAAAGATACAAGTCCGTACATTAGATTACACTTCCTTCACAAGTATTACGGCTCGAAACGCCTAAAGACACTAAATAGTGTTCTTGTACGCTTTAGCTAAGTGCTTAAGAAGAATCACACCTGAGCTCCGCCGATTAAGAACCATAATCGTTTTATACAAAATTAGATTGAAGAAATAAGAGAGGGTTCTAAGTGACGGACCCTTGTTTTTGTCTTATCGGTACAATGACATTAATACCCAAATGTTTTATATTTATTTACGACCCCGACGCGTAATATATTTAATTTTTTAAACTCGAATATGTGTTTTGAAGAAAAAAAAGTTTATTGAGATTATTATGGCGATTAATAAACTCGCACGTAAAGCCACAAAATATTTTCTAATCCAAACTGACGTCTTTATAACTTTATTTTCGAATTGGGACAATAAATTATGTTAATTTATTGAGACAATACCAAAACAATTACTTAGTAATTTGTTCCCATCTAAAAATGTAATGTGAAAAAAATATATCTAATATGTGATCATTAAAGTTTATTAGAAAAGAAACTTTTAAATTTAAAAATAAAAGTTTCAGGAACCATAAAAGCTGGTTTTTAATTAATAGTATACCTAGTCGTTTTAGAAGATAAGTAATGATGATAACCAATGTAGATGTAGATTGATAGTAATATGTGCGTATCGTTCATCTAATTACAGTACTGTAAAAAAATATGAAACCTCTTTTCAATTGTAAAGTGCCTTCATATGCTTTAATATTAAGTATAGATTTATTGTTTTTCTTCCCTAGTAATGAGAAAACGAATTTAAGGAATTTAGTATCATGTAAAATGCAATAATATAAAACATAGAAACATTTGTTCTTTTTTCAATAAAACAATTTTTTCGGGTAATAATTTACACAGAAGATAGATTTTACGGGGTAACTTTTTTAGAAATTTTTTTTTCCGTAAAAATTATTCGAGAATAAATTGATATCCCAGTGAAATTAGACAAAAATATAAAGGAACCTCGAAAAAATTCCGATACGGCTGAATTTTTGTGTACGACAACATATTGCCATTATATACATTGTGTCAAATGTCCCCAACGATCAGATCCCTGCTAAATTTTTTATGTGGTGTTAAAGAGGAGATTGGAAATATCTCGCAAACTACGGGATTTTCGAAAACAATAGAGATTAGCTAATTTGTAGCTTAAACAATTTAGAAATATATGGGTGAATCGATTTTCTCTAAATTTTATCATTATCTGGTAATCGAGCGTAATATGTTAAAGCAGCACATTTATAAAAAAAATCCGCCGATTTTTATTTCACACCTTAGGTGAGGTGTTGAAAGTGATTTTGCTTTCAACGTATAATGTCCCTCAGAGCCTTGACTCATCTCAGTACTGATTTTACACAAAATATATGTTAAACCGAAACTTCTTTAAACTTGCTACCCAGCTAATCTAACACGGGTTTTAAGGTGTCTAATGATCGTTAAAAAAAATTTAAATTTATACACTCGATTGCTTAAAAACATTTGTCAACACTTATACAGGTAAGATGTCAAAAAAAATGTTGTAGTTTACAGTGTAGTTCCTATAACCGAAACAACTTGTGTTTATCCTTTAAACTTTAACTTAAAGTCCAAAACACTTCTGGAACGCTCAATTGCTGTGTATACAGCCATAAAGGTGAGTATCATTATAATAAAAATATGTGATCCTAAAACGAAATAGTTTTATGCCCTTCGATTTGGGAAACAAATTTCATCTTACGCACTGAAACCCCTTGCAGCTTATTTTTAGATTAGCTGTTAGCAGGGTTAAAAAACCTACGACTTTTTGCAGACAATCACCATTACCATCTTTTAGGGCTGTAGGGGATTTCACATAGAAACAAAAATCATTTTCAACATCTAAGTTCAGAAATGATGTTGAAAGGGGCAATTTTGTCAATAATGTGTGCTGTTGTAACACGTTTACCTTATTTTGTTCTTTTAACTTAAGTGTTGGAACACTTTTGTTGCAAATTTTATAAGCTTTGAAGAGCGTAAAACTATTTCGTTTTAGGATAGGATATTTGGCAAAAATATTTTCCGCCAAACTTTTTCCTTTCCACAAGAAGTTTAGCAGGCGTCAGATCGTTGCCAACTTTTGACAAAATTTTTGTTATAATGACATCCACCCGTATTGAGCTTTGTAGAAGTGTTTTGGACTGAATTTAAAGAATAACCACAAGTTCTTACGTTTAGGGGGGTTACTCTAAACTGCAACTTTTTTGACATCTTACCTACATAACTGTTGACAAATGCCTTTAAGCATTCAAGTGTATAAATTTGAATTTTTTCCTTGAAGCCCGTTGTTAAATTAGCTGGTAGCAAGTTTAAAGAACTTGAGATTTATCATATATTTTATATAAAATTAGAACTGAGATGAGTCAAGGCACCGAGGGACATTACTTTGAAAGCAAAATCACTTTTAACACCTCACCTAAGGTGTGAAGTTGAAACTGGCGGATGTTTATAATAAAGTATGCTGTTTTAACATAGTACGTTCAATTACCAGAATAGTGTTAAAATTTATGGAAAAACCGACGCCTTATTCTATTTCCAAATTGTTGTACGTGTTATGTATTGTTGCCCCAGAACCTATATAGTGTGGTGACAAAACCGTGTGCAATTGTGGATTGGTTCATCTGGCAAAGCAATTGTTTCAAGATTTAGGAAAACCACTAAAACCTAAACATGCCAATCCTTATCCAACTTAGTATTCATATGTAATACATAATATTAATTAAGTATTAAACATTATATAAGATAAATAAGAACATAAATATAACAGCACTGCCATTTCATGACGACATAATATTGGACCGGTCCAAGCGCCAGTCATGACAATGACAAAAAAAAAGCAAAGAAAATAATAGAAAAACAGAAAATCAGGATAGAGTATACAAAACTTAACTTCAGATGTCCTTCAAATTAGAAAGTCATAATATAACTTCGTCTGTTAAGTTATGAATGTTTACAAATCCTCCTTTAAACTTTGTCAAAACGTCATGTTCGTATATAGTGAAATTATGTACAGCTAACTTTTGCTTGAAGTAGAGACTTAAAACATTTGATTTGGAACTTAGTAAGACAGATTGCATATCCACACAAAAAATTTTATTGTGAGATTCTTGTCAAAAGCTTTGGCTTTCCTGGCTTTATTTTTTTTATTCTATGTAACAAATATTCCTGTTCCGAGAGTCCTGTATGCTACACATTTCTCAAACTCATCCTTTTTGGGGGAAAAAGGCTTACATTCATTTCATTACAGATGTGCTGGAAAAGAACTATTAATTAACACCGGTTGAGTGTTGTGTTCATTATCACAAACTTTATAAAATTTGTACAAAACTGATTTTCCAATCCTTTGTAAGACCGTTAAAAATATCGTATAAAATCTTTTCTGTTTTGTTCATTTCTGACAGTTTCACCGAGGTTGGTGCCTTCAGCTTTTGTAACCTTTGATCTCAAATACCATCACCAGTTTACTTCAGAGTTTTTTCAATCTATCACTGTTTTTCTCTTAAACATAGGGTGTAATTTTTTTTCATTTTAAAACTAAATGGTTTTATGATAACCGGAAACCAAAAAAGAATTTTAGTGTGGCAACGGAATGAAGGATTTGTCCACAATCGATCTTTTGTAGTTGATACTTACAAAATTTCATATCTATTCATCTACATGGCTTAGATGATCATGTTTCTATTCAAAATAAGGGATTTTTTTCTTACTTACTTACTTTTGTTCTAATTCCATTTAACAGTAAAAAAGTTGTGTAATTGTTGATTTAGTAAACATATTTTTGTTCTATAAAAGATTTTTATTGACAAATGTACCTTAAGGGCGGACGATTTGAGTAATTTTACGGACGCTGTGCGTGCACTGTACGTAATCATGACGTTTAAGAGTTTGTAGTTTCAATGTTAATTTGACGTTTACACGTCAGGAGGCCAATAAAATATTTACATATACAGAATTATTACCTAATACCATTGATTAGTATATATTATCAATGCTAAGGAAGTATATTCTTGGACCCTGAACTGTAAAGCACATTTTTCAGTTGTTCATACTTGTCTTGAAACGTGATTTTTACACAATGCGGTAAAGTAGCAGCTGATTTATCTGCTATTTGGGAAGTATAAAATCCGATAAATTGGTTTTAAAAAATTTACTTTACAACATACTTGACACGATAATGTACATAATAAAGACGCATTTAATTTTTTTATTGATGATGATATTGATGGCGCCCTATATACGTCAGTTAAACAAATGAACAGACCACTTCTTAGGAAGTGAAAGATGTGATTAAAATGTGCTTGTCACTTTAAATCGGGATAAAAACCCAGCACCTAAAAGCAGCTAAGCACCTACAAATGAAAGCTAATTTTTTCTAAGCAAAAAAGATCTGTGTACAATACAGTGTGTCCCTCGGAACAGTGGACATATGCGTTTTCTATGTGAAATTCAAACACAATTTGAGCATAATATAGCAACATATTTTATAGATGGATAAATGAGAGCAAGTTTATGTGGTAATGTAAGTGTTTAAAGCCTGCATATTTTAATAAAAACCGTAAAATTTTTATAACAATATACGTAAAAAAAGACCACGATTGTCGTAATTTTTTATTAATACTGTTATTATGGATATTACTCTTAATACAATTTTTATTAAATTGGTTTAATATTTTCAACTCTTTTTTCACAATATTAAATTCACTTTACAAAATTATGTTATAATGATAAAGTTAATAAACAAATACTGTAGTCGGAATCGAACCCTGATTAGAAAGTACAAAACATTACTAGGCAACAAATTAACCAATTCGACCATGAAGGCCGCTTAACAAATACTCACATATTATACAACTAAACAAGTGAAAATACTCGATTATACAAGACGTATTGTGTGAAACAACACGAGACGGAAGGTCTTTTTAGACAATACGTCGAGAATTTTCATTTGTCGAGTGGTATACAGGTCTATAGTCTATATCATGAAAATATTACACCTTCCACAGTAATATTTTTGATAGGTACTGTCAAACTTTGAACTCTAAATCATAGTTACATATCTAATCGTAATTTTGACATAAGTGCATATACAAGAGTTCGTATATTCAATTTGGTATATTCGATTTACGTCACAATAAGCATATACGTGTTATAATATCACAAGAGCATCGAAAATAATCGATTATACTTGCGAGAAGGTATACAGGACAGTTATTAACAAAAATTATAAATTCCTTTTAAAAATGACATTTCTTGTCAAAGACTATTAAAATTGAGAAGGATAAAAAGTATAAACCAACAGTATCCTCTTTTACAAGTTTTTCGAAACCAACAAGCAAAATATCAGAATATAATATAACTTACATTTAATTGGGAATAATCATGCCCAATAGTTGGTGCTCTAAAATGACATGTTTGCTACTCTATCTCGGGAGCATACCTCCCTTTGACAGTGGGAAAATAAAAAATTCCAAATTAAAACCAAGGTTACGCCTCAAAGGCTCAAAAAATGGCTGTCAGACATTTTGGAAAATTTTATGCGTTTTTAAAATATTTTGAAAATTTTGTTTTTCGATTTTATATTTTATTATTTTCTGGTCTTAATAGTGGAGGTATCCGATCACACTTCTTCGCAGCAACTTCTTATTTTGTTTAACGCATTTTTGCTAATTTTGAATCTACGTTTCGTTTTTGTGAAACCATCATAAACTTCTTTTTCTCAAATAAGACCCTTATTTTTTGACATCATATTCTGAAAGCCGTTGTCATTCCAAATTCATCGGTATATCACATTTTGCGGGTTATTACCACTAAGTATTTTTTTCCAGTTTAATAAAGAAGTTTCCTATTACGGCCCTGTACATAGCATTTAAAGTAAAGTACAAAACAACTTGCTATATCATTTAACATTTTAAGTTTAATAATATTCTAATTGATAAATTTAAGTAATAATTCAATGAAATAAGCATAGAACAAATTGCCTTACATTAAAAAGACAAAAGTAGATTTTGGAAAACAAATGTACGTTTATTGAACGATTAAATGACTTAGAGACTTAGACAGATATAGCTAGTTGTATAGTACTTTACTTTAAATGCTATGTACAGGTCTGTAATAGGAGAGTTCTTTATTAAACTCGAACAAAATACTTAAATGGTAGTAACCCGCAAAGTGTGATACACCGATGAATTTGGAATGAAAAGAAATTTCAGAAATGTCAAAAAATAAGGGCTGTATTTAAGAAAAAAAAGTTGATGATGGTTCCGCAAAAACAAAACGTCGGATTCAAAAATTAGGACCAATGCGTTAAACAAAGTAAAAAGTTGCTGTGAGAAGTGTCATCGGAATTGATGTAGCTCTACTATTAAGGCCAGAAAAAATAGAATGTAAAATCTATAAATATTCAAAATATCGGGAACAGACTAGCTGCAACAGGCAACCGTCTGATTAGCTACTAATGTAACCACACTTCGGAACCAATAAGTATAAGTCTGCACTTAAATCCTAGCACAGAGAAAATAATCAAAGTTTAAAAATTTTTTAAATTATTTAAAGAAAAGATTCCCAAACGCAACCTCAACAAAGCTTTCTGCTCCAGCAAAAAACAAGAAACTGATTATAAAAAAAAAATAAAGGTCTGTAAATTGTAAGACATGCATATGTTATAAGAAAACGATTTCTTAAATTGTTCCAGGTTAAAAGGTGGTAAACCTAAGGCATTTTTTCTTCTAATATTAATGCTATGCACGTCTGATCTAAATCTAATTTTATTCTACAGGTATGGCGGTGTTTTGGTGGTCAAAATTTTATGATAAAACATAGAGAATGAAGGACCCTTCGTTGCACCATTGACAGCCAGCCAGCCACCACTAATGTGTGAGAAATATGTTGGCGTTTTCGAATATTATAAATAAACCGTAAACAGCTGTTTTGCATCACCTGAACTCTCTTTCTATCTACATTATCCAAACACTTATTATAAACAACATCACAGTAATTAAAATTGGACAATATTAACGATTCGCAAAGGGTATTTCTTGCAGATACATTTAAAATGTGTCGGTTAGTATAGAACAGCTTTAGAGTCGAATAAATTGCTTATTTTAGCAACAACAGGAAGATATGTATTATTAATGTGAATATTAAAAGAGTTAGATACAATCTCTCGGTCTTCACGTCTGCCAAATAGAATAAGGGAGCATTTATTTGGATTGATAAAAAAGTTGATGCTTATTTGAAAATTTATTAAGTTTGTCGAGGTCGAAATTTATTTTATACATAGAATTTACTAAGTTGTTTACTTTAAATGAAGTATAGAGTTGTGTATCATCCGCATAGTAATGGTATTTACAATATTTAATATGTTTATAAATATTAGAAGTATAAATAATGTAAAACAAAGGTCCCAGGATCGACCCCTGTGGCACTCATGATTTAATGATAAGCGAGGAGGAAAATGAACCGTCTAAAGCAACAATCTGATTTTCTATCCTTGAAATAATTTGAAACCAGTTGAAGAGCCACCTTCCCAAGACCTATGTAATGCAAAATAGAGATAAGCAATTTGTGGTTAAGAGTGTCGAAGGCCTTGGAATAATCAACTAGAACCAGCGCGAAGACTCACCAACATCAATAGATCGAAAAATTTCGTCCGTTACATCAAGTAATGTACCCGTGCAAGAATAACCAGAGCGAAATCCAGATTGATAGTCAGGAATGAAAGAGCCATCATTCAGGTAACGCCAAAGCTGTACAGATGCCAACTTCTCGAATATTTTAGAGAACACTGGTAATATACTAATAGGCCGAACATCTTCAAGAGCCGCGACGTTACTCTTCTTAGGTAATTAATTTAGCAATTTTCCAGCAGGAAGGAAATCACCAACAGAAAATATGGTATTAATAATATGGCGCATGTAATGTAATATATGAGGACAGCACATTTTTTAAGCATGTCAAGAGAAATGCCGTCTGACCCGGCTGCGCCCGAAGAGAGAGAATTGATAACACGTTCGATGTCAGTTTCTGTTATGTCAACAAATTCAAAACATCTGCAACATTTTCATGTAGGTTACTATTATAAAAATTAAAAAGTTCTGAATCAGGATCATTTTCTATTTGAACTGAAGAAAAGTAATTATTTATTAGATTGGGATCACCAATATCAGGTGGCAGAGGGTAGCTTTTTTTATTGGAATAAATGTTTAGTTTATTAAAAGATTTCCATACATCTCGGCGATCGCATGATTTAAATGCTGAACTTAAGAAACACTTTTTTCTATTTTAACTGCAAAATTAACGTAATTTCTGAGTTGCTTATAGAAATTCCAGTCAACCAAAGCAGATGTTTTTTTGAATTTTTATGCTTTATCGCGCAAGGATATCATAAACTTTATGTTATCGGTGATCCATGGTTTAAATGGTTTATGGAACTTTCGGGTGATAAATGGTGCATGCATGTCAAATAAAAGTGCCATATTATTATTGAAAAATCCAATTTATCATCTATATTATTAATGTCAAAATATGATACCAATGAATAGCATAAAGATCGCGAAGAAAATACTCGCAATTAATATTTTTCAAATTCCTAAACGTACGCAGAATAGAGACACGCACTGGAATCTGTATCGAAATATTGCAGTAAACAAGGGCATGGTCCGCAATATTGTGCACAGCAAGTACCCCAGAGTCCTCAACAGGTGCATCGACAAGACAAAAATTATATCAATGAGGGTAGAAGAAAATTCTGTGATTCTAGTGGGTTGTACAATGATTTGTTTTAAATTAAATGATTCAATTAAAGTATTAAGTCTATTAAACAGATAACTGTGATGTTTTAAAACATCAATATTGGAAATCTCCAAGGCAAAAATTTCATCCGAATAAAGATTAATAATTGAAAGTGATTCTTCGAATTTTTCAAAAAAATTTGAAAGATTGCGACTAGGGCGATAAATAATTCCAATGTTTAATGTTTTATTATTAATTAAAATTTTTAACCAAAGTTGTTCCACGCCATCATTAATTTCGCCTATAGCAATTGATACATTATAAATATTTTTAACATATACACCAACCCCGCTGCCACGATCGGTTCTACAAACATGGAAAATTTATAATTGTCGATATATTGTTATCAACACAAAAATCTGGTGTAATCCAAGTTTCCGTTATACCAGGACTAATATTACATACAAAATTTACTAATACCATTAAAGAGCAAGAATCGACCTTACATTGACATGAGCAAGTCTAAGAGACATACCTAATAAATCACTTTTCTAATGTTCATTCAAATTTAGATTTAAAATATATACGTAGAAAATAACTAAGGGGGTAAGCAGAAGTGAGGTTACACTGAATAAAGAAAAAAATGTAAATAACACTTTAATAAGTAGCAAGTATCAAGCAAAAAGAAACAACGATCATGGACGCAACTTTACCCATTAACCAAGTCTGTATCTGTTACTGTTTCGGAAATACCCATAGTAGCCCTTGTTATTTTTGGACACAGTGTATATGAATTTTATACGAAATTTAAGGTTAGAATTGTATGAGATATTCAATTACAGCTATCGCCACCGGAGGTAAGCCACTTCGCCCATTATTCCCCAATAGATTTTTCATTTGTAAATAAAATTTATTTTAAAGAATAAAAATCAATTCAAAATTTTTGTATTTCATAATTCTGTTGCAAAGCATTTTTAGTATGCATTACATAATGTTAGTTATACCTATGTTCTAAGGATATACCTATTACAAACATACTAATTTCGGTTACATCAACGGTTGTTAACTCGAACTCTATTGAAATTAAATAATTAATTAATTGTTAACGGCTTTGTTAACGACTAATTACAATTGATACAACCGTACTTAAAAGTTCTAATAAAAAAACAAAATTGGGTTCCATATTAGAACCAATTTCACTATAAATATGTTTTAATTTAATAAAGTAAAAAATTCAAACGAAATTGTTAAAGCTCAGTTCGGACCACGCTTTATGCTAATTCTTTCCGAATGTATTAATTAAACATTTCAAATTAGAAATTTAATTTTCAAATGCGAAAATAAAATTTGCCCAAAAATACCTTCCGAATTTACGGGTCACTTCACATTTACGACACATTTAGACATATATTAAACATGATGGCAAAATAGCATGGTGCATTAAGATCTATTAAAAAAATCTACAATCATGAAGTTTTAACTCGTGCGGTTTAATTTGTTAATTACACCATGTTAACATAATTAAGTTGCATGTAGCTATTTTGAGAAAATAAAACTTCCCACCTACAACGCGTAAATCATTTTCGTTGCGTTGCACGCAAATTTTTGCACTCGCATCTGACTACAATCCCCCGTGGCAAATATAATAAAAATAAATGACTATACGTTTTCTCTTAGGTAATATTACCGAAAAATATAGAAGCATTTTACGAGACGTAATTTCTGGTACAAACTACACAATAATGTTCCCCCAAACTCTAGTTCATGCACTTAAGTTTAGAGTGGATAATGATATAAAATTAACTAAAATTGATAATAATTGCGTTAATGGATGTGCACAAAACGATACTACTATTTATTAAGTGAATTTTAGCAGAAATGGATAGAAAATTTTTGAGAGTTTAAAGCTTTAGGTCTCGAGGGAAATTACAATAGAAAGCACCAAGAACGTATGGTAAAAGCGCAAGCGTAATTAGTTTTCTTAGATAGATTTATTTAGACCGACCCCACGTTTATGGTTGCGTGATCAAATATCGGATATATTTACAGGTAATTTATTGAATGTTAGTAGTGGGAGAACAAGTCATGAAATTAACTACTACTTCGGTACAAGAAAACGCGTGTATTTTAGGTTCGCATTGCAACGAAAATATTACGTTGCCTACAAGTTGTAATCATTTTAATGAATGTCGATTTTTTGTGTCATCCATTTTATTTAAATGATTAATAATGCAACCTCTTTCTTTTTGAACATGTTATTTTTTAACTTTAAATTATTGTGAATCACCGTAATTGTGCTCGTATATAGATATTCACTTTGCGTGTTAAAATGTCTTTAATTTTCTTTTGCACTGAGAACAATAAATAGTAAATTACGTGTATTTCTAAATTTGGTAGGTAATCGAATATGGCCTTTTTCAGTTATTAAATACCGCAGTTGTAGTATATTAATATTAAAAGACACCACATTAGAATTAGAATTAGAATTGGAATCCAAATTGAGGAGAAGTCGAAGTGGGAATCAGAACAGGAATAGGAATACGAATCGGAATCAAAGTCAAAATCGAAATTAAAATCGAAATCAAAGTTAAATTACGCCTGATAAGTTTACCTAGTTGTATTTCTATTTGGCAAACTGATTACCTCCACATAATTTAAACAATGTTTTAACGTAAACCAATCATACAGCGTATACGTTCAGAAATAAAACCAAAAGCCATATAAAGATAAATTTAGTTATTTTTGTTCATATGGTAGATAGAGTAATTTGTATTTGATGATCTTTGTACTTATTGTAATTAACAACAATATAATTCTTTAAAAGTGGTTTCTACTTTCTACCACTTAACCGGTTAAACAGTTAAGTACCTAATCACTACCCAACTTCTTGAACAATATTATAACCAAAATGAGTTTCAAATAAAAGCCTTTTGAGTACTCCTTTATAATTGAAGTTCATCTAACGAATTTTGGTATATTTAAACGAGCCTTTACTTACGAAAAAATCGTGCGTGTTTGTAAAGGACTAGGTAGGCGCCTAGAACACAATACTCAATTCAAGTATAATTTCTTAATCGTCGGCATGACGGACTGTACATACAAAATTTTTATAATCTTCGGTATTCATTCGATGGCAATGTTAATTATGTATTCAAGCACGTACATCTCAATAGATCCAAGAAATACTGATTAATTTATTGAATTTAGATTTTCCCAAGCGGGTAATGAAGATGCGACTTAACTTGTTAAGCATTGACGTATATGTATGTATACGAACGATTACTGTGGTAGGTAAGGTAAAAAGTTGTTGGTAATGAGACTTATTAATAAAATTTCCTTTTCAAACAAACCGACACATTTAATGAGATTTTTCTCACGGGTAATTAATAGGTGTAATGAGTGAATCAAATCATCTCCTATTCTGAGAATACTGGAAGTGCGCATAATAGAGGAATCTTATTATTTTTCTGATTGAATTAAGATATTTTTTTAAACAATTGCATGACATTGTGGAAAAACCAAAAAAAAAATTTTTAGTTTTTAATATGATTACCTACCACCAAAACACAAAAAGTTTTTGACAACCTAACCTCAAATTTATTGCCTTCCTTCAATTTTATTAGTTTCTTCGTGAAATGGTGATAACGTCATACAATTTTGTTACCGAATACCACTCGTGTGTTGATTGAATCAAACTAATTAATCACGTTTTTAACAATCAGTCGAAAACAATTCCGGAAACAAACAATACACTTGGGGTATTGTAAGTGATAATTTGCATTATATTTTTTGGAATTCGAACAAATTACATTAATAAAATATTAAAAATTTATGATAGCAGAATTTAAGTAAAAAAACCCCTTATGTTAATTATATTTTTAAAATAATTAGTTAAGTCTATTGCAAAAAACTACTTCAAATAATTAAAATAAAAAAATATAGAGGGTTTTCAAACTTAAGTCGGCACTATTGCTAACTTTGTTATTATTAGAGTTTCATGGTCGGTTAAATAGGCAAACTAGTAGCATTTGTTTCTCTCATCACTATGGTTAAAACAGAATAAAAATCGAACATCGCGTTTGAGAGTTGTGTCAAATTGTTCCATTTTTTAAAATGAGACACCCTGTATACAATATTCTCGATAGAAAATACTGAACAAAAAGTGCCCCATTATTTTTTATCCTAGTCAAAAATGGCAGAACTAAAGTCAAAAATGACAGAGCTATTCATGATTTTTCAAATTGGTTAAGGTGGCTGTGTTAGTTATAACTTTGCTTTACCATAAAGTAGAAAGTAAGAAGAATATCAGACCCGCGGGTGGTCGAGTAGTAATGACAAGAACGTAGTCAAATTAACTAGTCGGAAAACCGTTCGTCTAGGCGGTTTGAATCTTGTTCACGGCATGTACTTAAAAAAAATATTTCGTGATGGGGATAGATTAACATACAACATTCACGGTGGCTATATCCAGCAGAAGTGGTAAATGAAACGAAAAAAGAGGAATATCCATAAAGCGAAAGGATATGGTTTATTTTAATTAATTCTGTGAACATTAAAGAAAAATTCAAATTAGATGCTCAAAAACGTCACCGTCTTGGTCCAAGCATTTTTGAGCCCGCCTGTAAACGTTTTTAGTGGCTGTAAACTGTTTACCAGTGAAACTTCAATTTGACATTTTAATCCTGATGACATTTATACAACAAACAATTGTAGTTTATAAAATCACAGCCATTTTAAACTTATTCGAAAAATCATCAATAGCTCTGTCATTTTTGACTTTAGGATAAAAAAATGATAGGACACTTTTTATTCAGTATTGAATTTCCTATCAATTCAGAATATTGGAGGATAGGGTGTCCCATTTGAAAAAATGGAACAATTTGACATAACTCGCAAACGTGATGTTCGATTTTAATTGTTTTCACCATAGTGATGAAAGAAACAAATGCTACTAGTTTGCCTATTTAACCGACCCTGTAGCTCTAATAATAACAAAGTTAGCAATAGTGCCGACTTGAGTTTAAAAACCCTGTAGATCACCGTTTTCGAAAAATTAGCCGTAGAAATTTAAAAAAATTATTTTCCTACTCAAAACAAATTTCTGGCTTGTGACGTCACAATTCATATTTACATTTTCAAAAGAGTTCGGTTAGTTTTCAGTGAATTTAGAATGTCTCAACCCCAAAAACGCCCATCTAACAATAAGTGCTCTTTGTACACACCAGGTTGTGTATACACACCTTGTGTACCAGTGTACCACAAGACCATCATGAACGCAAATCTAAGGTAGTAAGAACAGATATGCCAAAGTCAAAATTTATGTTTTCTGCTGTGATCATTTTAATGTAAGTTTCTTTCATTAACAATTAATCTAGTTTTGTGTTCAAATACATAATTTTAAGAGAATATGAAAAATTACATGAGATACAGAATGATACGAGAAAAACGTCTTTTAAAGCTAGGTTGTTCTCTATGTCTTTGGTTATCAGAAAGATACAAAAAGAACTACTAGCAGTATATATCACAAGTCATTACCTACAAAACCTCAGAAAAGAAACTGATTGAAGAAGTTCCTGTCATGTCATTTTATTTAAAGAAACAAATCAGTTATTTCTGATAACTTGCCATGAGAAAGTAAATTGTTCATGACTCCCAAAAGAGTTAACTTTCGTGAAGTGGGTAGAGGGACTTCGGAACGTTTAAGCGACAAGGTACAATTTTATTCGTATTTGATGAACTCAAATAACAAATGACAAACACTGTTTACCAAGCAACTGCACACATGAATTGCAACCAATAAATAAATCCGTTTTTCGAGGCTTCTAATATCATCACAATAAGGAAGTGCATTGCATTCGAGAACTCAATCTGCAAGGAAGGTTGGTTAACTAAAAGTTTTGTTGGAAACACAATTGGTTCATCATCAGAACCAATTTTCCACAGTAGGTACTTTAAACAATGCAATACTGAAGATAACCTCTTCAGTATTTACTACAGAAAACCTAACATCTTCAGCCTTCCATTTCAAGCACTTAGAAAGTTTTTCCTAGATTTATTTATTTATTCGTATGGTACATTATACAAATATTGTATTGTGATGTAAGTGTTATGTATGGTGCCCCAGAAGATCAGTATAAACCTGTATAGTGTGGTGACGAAACCGTGTGCAATAGTGGATTGGTTCGTCTTGGCAAAGCATTAAAACCACTAAAACCTAAACATGCCAACCCTTACCCACCTTAGTATTCATATGTAAGTGTAAACATTATAGAAGGTAAATAAGAACATAAAATATAACAGCACAGCCATTGGATGACGACATATGATGGACCGGTCCAAGCACCAGTCACGACAATAACGAAAAAAAAATGTTTTTCTAGATAAGCGCATTTAAAGCACAAACGAGCAAATGCACGCGAATGCCAGAATAGTTTTCCCGCAAGAAGTTTCTACAATATTTTTTTTTATTTGGAGCAAATATTCCTTTAATAAATTTATTTTACATTAATGTCAAATTTTGATATACATAGTTACCATGATAAAACTGTAGAGTGCTATAGGTATAAATTAACGTTTTTCAAGTTTTACTTTTTCTTTTATTAGTAAAAAACATTGGAGAAATGGTGTTCAACAAATACAATAGTTATTTGTCCAACACGTGAGGAAAGCAAATGTTTTTTCCACTCGAGCTCAAGTGATATTAGAGTGAGAGTGAAAAAGGCTTTCCTCATTTGTTATACACAACATTTTTTCCACGACATTCCCCAAAAACCAACCTAATAAAAGAAAAATAGTTTATTGTAGACGTAACTTATTGTTACAGAATTTCGTCACAATTTCGTACGTAAAACCAGAAGTGAATAATAAGGTGGCTTAATACGAATGCATGTACGTACGTGATTGTTAACCCGAGTCCACAATACGTGTCACAAAACTTATTCACATGTGGTCTCTGTGTCTCTGTCATAGTGCATTGCGCATGCGCAGAAGAGACTCACGTGATTTTGTTGTTATTTAAATGTTTGAAAATGTCAGTGTTTTTTGGAATTTTTCCCGAATTGATTCCCGATTGACACTTATATAAAACCTCACATCCCAAGGGGCGAGTACAAAAAGAAAATTGAGACCTTACATGTACCAGAATAAAATAAGCAAATCCATAAATTATTGAACTGTGATATTGCGACGAGAATTTTTTGAAAGTCCAACTAAAGATAAAATAACATCGAAAACAATCCCACTTAAAGGTTAACTAACATATAAGACATCAAAAAAAAAGCAACTAATGTAGGGCTCATAACCTAACTTACATCCAAAAAACTGTAAATTTGGTTCGAATATCTCGATAACTAGTTGAGATATTGTAAAATGCTAGTGATTTTCTTAATCGGCCTCGAAAAATATACCAACTAAAATTTTTTTCGAAATCTTCGAACTTTAAAGTCGAAAACTGTTCTAGATATTAAAAATTGAAAGGTATATCGGAATCAGCGTTAAATAATACGCAAGAATCACATTTAATCTCTGAATGGGAACCCGCAATGAACAACGACGACGCACATAATAGCATCCAGTAATCAAACAGCGTTAAAGTATTCTTTCTTTGTGATTTGAAGACTTTTGATTATTTTATAGCTTTTTTTTTTTTTTTAAAGTATACTTTATATAAAGTTTTACAATATAAAAAAAGCTATAAAATAATAATTTTGAACATCTGTTGCACTAGTATTAGCATCTTTACCAAATTGTTAAATATTGCTATTGTTTTTTTTGCATTTTTATTAATTCTTGTCTTCTACTTCCCCTTAATCTACTTTAAAACAAAGATTTAGCGTCAAAAAATGATCAAAGTGGAACTACCAGAAATCTACATGAGATAGGTATAGATAAACCTAATGCAGATAGATAGTGTATAATGTATACTTTTAAAATAATAAATCATATACAGGGTGTTTCAGTAGAAAATGATAGTTATGTGATTTTTTAATATGACGATTTTCTCCCATTTCTAAAACACCCTATATAATAAAAATAACAATTTAGCATTTACAAACGATGCAGAGTTATGTTGAATACAATTTCTTAAATATGTAAGCTATTATCCAAATCTCATTAGAAGATATTCGACTTTTTCTACATAAGGAAAAGTGAAGTTTAGATTAAAAAAACTCAAAAACGTTCAAGATAGACATAGGAAATTATTAACAAAATTTGTTCAGAATAACGTAAACATTTAGAAAATTTTAAAAATATACTATTTAATATATAGAATTTCTAACATGGTTCCCGTATAACCGAAAGTGGCAAGAGGATGCTAATATTTTCAATAAATAGTTCACCCTTTAAAACCCCTCCATGTCAATTTTCAATTTTCAGCTACGTTTAGTTATCGAGATTGTCTAACCAACGCTTTATATGCTGCACCCTGTATACATATGTCTCGATCCTTTATGAGGTAAATAACGATAATCCTAAGATCCTACTAAAAATCGACTTTCAAATGCTTTTAATTATGTGGAAAGAAATTCATTGTTTTAGGAGATTTACAAAAGGGTTTCAAAATTATATAACTTTTAATTTGCATGTTATGGATCTCCAATTACGCTTTTCTTTGTCAAGAAGACTATTCTCTCCGAAGTTGGATGTCTACAGGTAGATCACATATGTTCCTTATGTTTAGTTTGGTGAGGCAGAAACTGTGCCAAGGATTTTATAAACAAAGTAACTTACAAGAAATTTGATTTTATCTCACATGCAATAAAATTATTAAAAGAGGAAGATGTTAGTTTAAATGACGCACCACTGACTGTACCAGCTACTCCAATAATTGCAGAACTATCTCTTCTATTAAATAGATTGAAATAGCTCAAATCATACATTGGATATTTTCCTTTAAAAAATTGCTTAGCAGAACCAAAGCTAACTTACTTGTTACGTACATCGCCAGCTTGGAACTTGAACTTGAAGCTTATAGATGATCTTGATAATAAAATTGAAATTAAATAGTCGATTCATTTCAACTTAAACCAAAGGAATTTAACTAGCATTCTTATCAGATATGGATAAGACACAGAAAATTAAATAAAATAATTAAAAAGCTCTTGGTTCTGCTCATATTCCATCCACTTTGGCAGCCTTAAAGGAATCTCAAGAGATGATGGGAAACGCCTAGACGGAACTACTTTTACACCCTGGTCAAATGTGAGAATTTTAGTGTGGGATGTCACTTGTTCTCATACTTTGACTTCATCTTATATTAACATGACCTTCAAAAGATAATGATAGTTGCGGAACAGGCTGCGTCCATATCAATTGAAAGTACATGGTCCGAATTTGAATCATAACTTCATCAATAATGTAGGTAATAACTTAATTCCTTAATTCCTTTTAAAACAGCTTTTAAATATTATTAAAACACTTAAAATATCTTCTGTGCCAGACTGATAAAGACCAAAATCTACTCAAATCTCCGGTATTATTAAAAAACTCTTATTAGGAGGTACTGGGGACATTCGAATTTTTGCTTTAAGTACTTACAAGTGGGGAATTAAAATTTTTGATTGCGACTAATTTGAAGATTTGGAACTAAATGAAGAATACTCCCATTAAAGAAACAAAAATAGTATTAATTTTTAATTGAATTAACTTACTGACTTAACGAACCCACGAACGTGAGTAAAACGATATTTATTACAACATGTCGTAGAGCTGCTGAATAATCACTGCATTATTTACACTCCTCAACATTTATTTGTGCAGTTCAAATAAAAGGCTTTACATGTTACTTACAGTTACTTGAATTAAAACTGATGGATGTGCTTTACATACTTGGCAGGAATATATATATATATATATATATATTTATTATCGACCAATTGATTTATTATATGGAATATGATAAACTACTAACTTTAATATTAAATTAAAAACAAGTCTATACTGTATTCTTATGACACATTGTAATTATGTGTATATGTAATAGTAATTTTTCAAATGATACACACTGTAAATCTACAACTGATTGAATATTAATGACTTACGCTTTCTACGTCACACACACGTCATTTGATAATACAGTAAAACCGTTAATAAAAGTGAAAGCATTGGAGGTTGCGGAAAATTTAAAAATGACGGATTTTAAAGCTTCAAATAGGGTGACTTGAGAAATTTTGTCAAAGATATAACATAACCTTTAAAACAATTTGCGGGGAGTCAGCTGATATTAACCTGGACACTGTTGAAGCTTGGAAAGCAAAGCTGTCAGTAATATTGAAGGAGTATTCACCCAAAAATGTGTACAATGCTGACGAGACCGGACTTTTTTACCTTGCGATGCCAAACAAAACGTTCTCTTTAAAAAACGATAAATGTAGTGGTAAAAAAGCTGCAAAACAAAGATTGACAATTTTATTTTGTACAAATATAGAAGGTGATAAGGAAAATCCGTTAATCATTGGAAAAAGTAAACACCCAAGATGCTTTAAAGGCTCTCATATCAACAAATTGCCCTTAGAATGGATATCTAATAAAAAAGCTTAGATGACGGTAGAGATTATGACTTCCTGGTTAAAAAAATTTGATGAAAAAATGAAAAAAGAAAATAAAAAGTCTTATTATTATATGCCACGTCTCATCCCAAAGTGACTCTTGAAAAGTGAACATTGTTTTTCTACCCCCAAACACCACATCCCATTGCCAGCCACTAGATCTAGGAATTATCCAAAACTTTAAGATGGCCTACAGGAAGTTTTTAATCAAAAAGCTGCTAACATTCACAAATACCGAACTTCCTTTTGAAGATGCGGAAAAAAGTATCAATTTAACCAGCGCTTTAGTTTGGATATCAGTAGCCTGGAGAAACGTTTCGCCTATTACAATTGCTAAATGTTTTGCAAAAGCAGGATTCTCGGAAAAGGTTCTGCAAGAAGATTTCGATGAAGAAGACAAAATTCCACTAGCTCAGCTTTTTACTGTATTACTAGAAGGTAATCAACGTGTAAACCTTGAGAATTATGCATCTATTGATTGTGATATTTTGACCGAAAGCCCCAATTTAAGTATTCAAGATATAATAATCAGTGAATTAGACTATAGTGAAGGCTGTGATTCGAACAATGAAAGTGGTGCAGAAGAATCCGAAATTTTACGTCAAACATTAAAGATATGGGTGAAGTGTGTGAAAAATTAAGAGATGTGCAAAGTTTTCTATTTTCTAATGATAAGAGTGAGCTAGCGGTAGAAGTACTTCAAATTTTATCAAAATGTGAATCTTCTGTTTTACAAACTAAACTTAAAAATGTAAAACAAACCTCAATACAAAAATATTTCACAAAAATGTAATTTAATGGTATGTATATGTATGTAATTAATTATTGTAATGGTATAACGAGCAATTAGAAAATAGGTACATATTATGTAAATGTATGTTATATGTATTCAATATGTATAACTCTTCCATTATTATATCGTCTAATTATTTAATATTGCATCAGCACATTTATAGTTATTTTTTAATGCAGATATATAGTACCCTATAGCGAAACTTAAAAGATTTTAATAAACAACGCATAGAAATAAATTTTTTTTCTCCCGATAACTGCCACCTTCATATACCGGTCAGTTTTGCAGCAAATTTTAGTGACCGCTATTTAGAGGTTTTACTGTATTAATAATTTTGTGTTTTAGAGCACGTTACGTTCATCAAAACACACAAAAAAGACAGAAATTGTAAAAATCACTGAAAACCGCCATTTTGTCTTAAAAAACAACAACAAACCGAAATAAAAATACCGTCAAATACCTAAAGAATAATTGCAAGTTAATCTCATGAATATGTGTGATATTTCATATAAAATGTGTTGTGTACTATATATGTGGAATCATTAAAATAAATAGTCGCGTTTTTATTAAAACACAAAAAGTTAATAAAGGTGTTATTAATTTTAACTTTAAGTTTTGAAAATAACGAATCGTATTGATAGAGCAAAGTACTTTGCAAAAATTAATTTGTAAATGTATGATGTATGCAATGCTTATACAATAGCTGGTGAATTTTTTTCTAAGTAAATTAGGTTTCACAAAGCAGTTAATTTCGTAGGTATAATGTATTTCGAGCGACGCAGTGTAAAACCACAAACGAAAATTGAGACGCCTGGGAAATTTCTACAAATAACAGCGTTAATCTGATTTAACATCGTGTATTGAAAATCTTAATATCTTTGTACATAACTGGCGGCACGTCAATGGTGGAACTAGAGTATAAAGACCCATTGTGCATTGAACCATACGTGTTCACGACCAACTCTTTTATTTACTTAAAGAACATTTTGCGATTGTTTTACCTGATATGAAACTTCTCAGATTACAAACCATTTGTATAAAAGACCCGAGGAGGATTACCTACCAGTTTGTTCATCTTTACAAATACGACAATAGAAAAACACAAAAAAACGTAGTTTCACTTATGAAAATTAGTTTTTCTAGCAAAAGCTACGATTAATTCAAATTTAAGTGTAAGGGGATGTGCAGCGGCGTCGGTGGAATGGTAAGTTGATAGCCCATCAGGCACTAGATTTATGGTTGCTGTCAATAGAAGCACCGACCGGAACCGGCCCCCTATTCATCCCTCGGGAGCACACACCAGACAAAACATTACATTAGTGCCAACAGTACGATATATGCATCCTCTTTCTAAGTACATTTAAATAATTTCCTTGTACATTAACGATACCTTAATTTATTAGAATTCAAAAAAATTCTAAAATAAAAGTGACATAAGGATAAAGCAACATGCAAGTGCATTGAAATTAAAACTAAATTATGAAAATTTTAATATAAATTTAAAAAAATAAATTAATTAAAGAAGAATTATATGTAGTTGTTCATATTTATTTGCGAAAATTGCAGGTAATTCATTTGTGATCGACAGCTGTCAATGTTGAAGTTAACATTTTGATTTATGTTTTCCGACCTTTGGCGAAACATGTTATTAATAATATTGGAAAAGCTCCGTTAGCGTGGTCTGCATTTAATACTCACAGAAAAAAAAGATACTGTCGTATTTGCATTAATGATTTTTATTAAAATTGCATATTAATCGTTTCGGGGGAATAAAAATAAAGATTAATGTTCTGTCTGCACAATTAATCTATCGTAAAAATAATTATGATGTTATAATTCAGTATATTGTATAGATTAAAAGCAAACTAATGTTCGATGTAATGAGATTTTAATCAAACTTCATTCCACAATTGGAAGAAAATGTCAATATTACAATTTTTCAATCTGTTCAATCGTAATAAACGATATAAGAATAACATTAAAATACTGTAATATGACGTTGGTTGATTCAAAAGCATTACTTATAGAAAAGAACCAAATGCGGAATTTTAGTTCGGCTAGATATGTGTGAGTTTGTTATGGGATCACCATGTAATGTAGTTTAGATTGGTTACTAAAGTGATCCTTTACTGAAAGTAAATTAAATCAACACTTGAAAATCTTATTCCAGAAAATACACAACCCATTCCTAATTTTTATTTATTAAGCTTTGCATATGGGACTTACTTATAATATCGCAGATTTGATTAGAATATGGGCATAATTTACTAAGCGAAAAAGGCCGTTAAACCTACATAGATTTTTCAATTTTTGGAATATCTAAAAAAATATTCATTTTACACATTTTTGGTTCAAATAAAAGTTGTTTGTAATTTAATTAAACTTCTATTTAAACTATTTTTTGATCCCATAAGTAATTACCAACAACAATTGTTGAAACAATATATATCTACCATTAATTTGATTGCCTATAGCTTTTATCTGAACTATTTTTTCTAAAATGCATTTTGGTTTTCTCTTTGTGTACGGAATTTTCAACTCGTCTTAGAAGGAACGTGAGCGCGCGCATTTAACAATCGTTGTCTGTTACTGAAATGTATAATTCGATTTTACAAACTGGTTTACGGTGCCTATTTTGCACTTTTTTGATCAAAAGTTTATTTTATTTTTCCGAGTAAAATGTGTATGTTGTCGCACACTTTCGATACTGTTTTATACGTTTGTTAGTATCGGAACGATGTGGACTTCTGCGCAAAATGCTTGTTTAAATACATTTGTATACTATTATGCATATGAATTTGGATTAAATATGATATTTATGGTATGAATAGTGAATTTGAAATTTATGCTACTTAAAAATTAATTGATTGACTTTTAATATAACCATTGTAATCAAATACTTTCATCAAAATTATTTAATTTAAAAATATTATTAAAACAAGTAAAATATGAATGATATCCTGTCAACCGAGTAGAATATTTATAAGAAATTTTTAGATTCACTTACTTGTTTTCCATATCGTGAAATGACAATTACTATATCAATTCTTTAATAGTTTAGTGGTTGAAAGGCACGTATGCGCCAAGCACTCAGAATTGAATGTCATCCATATAATCGTAATTTTTATTGTTCCATTAGAAATTATATAATAATTTGATTACTTTTCCATGAAATCCTGCACAACATAATGAGTTTTCAAATAAAAAACTGGGCGGACAGGCCGTGGAATTAAACAAATTTAATTATTTTTATAGTGTACAAAAAGTACAGTAAAATAACGTGTGGTGGCACGGTAACTCTGCATTAAAACGTGATATAAATATAACCTAAACACTTACAGAATTGAATGTTTTCTTAGACAGTTTGAGTTCTAACCTAAACTTTGTATCAGCTGACTAGTTTGTTAAAAAAAATGTCAAAGAAAATTCCAAGACCTACCAGCCCAGTTTTTTATTTGAGCACCCGCTGTTTTGGAACTGTGTTCTAATGTAATTGGAAATAACGTTAAAGTGCAAATGGTGTTGCGTAACTAATTTTTAGTACTTATTTATAATTTTTTTCATTATTCTGTATACTTAAAATAAATACTTTTAGGCTAGATTAAGCATCGCTTTGCATTAGTCTAATTTTTTGTAGCAGTTAAAATCCATTCAATCTAGTTACGTAAATGCTACGCGGGTTAAGCATTTATTCTACTTCCTGTACTTGCGCAGAGTGCTTCTCTATGTTTATGGGAAAACAGCGGAAGACGGAGATAACGCAAAGCAACATGTACCTAATTGTGTAGAAAAGGAAACCTACTTGTTCGGCGACGATAAAGTCAATCGTACTCTAACTAAAAAGTGACCAACCCTGTAAAGGTTTTACTAATGACAGATCCAAATGGTACAAAAATATAAAAAAAATATTTCGAAATTCGCCGAGATACGTCGATTTTTTTTTGAGGGAAGTCTTTTTGACAGTCAAGCCAACTCGATATGTTCATCCGTCTAATGCCTGGCAACCCCAACTTTAAAATTTTTAATAAGACTACCCCACTTGTGGCACATCATTTTAAAGCCCTTTTCATTGAAAATACAATGACACTTCGTTTTTAGAAATCGGTTGATTTGACGGAATTATTGGTACAAACAAGTTGACAAACCAACTTATGCGTAGTAATTTCTACGCGAATACTCGCAACTAATAAGTTTTGTATCGATTAGACACGACCACATTTACTTATTTTTGTTAGTGTGTCTATCAGTTCACAAAAAAAGGCGGAAAGAAGGAAAAAAGCTAAAGCAAATAATAAGTCAGATACAAATTGTTTTTTGTTTATAAGTCTATAGGAAATCAGAACTTTTCTAAATAACAAAAAGTCACTGTCACAAAAAGTCGGTGTTTTTTTATTGTGACCAAGAAATCGTTAGTTTCAGTTGTTGTTGAAAGTGTTAAGGTGTTTTCGAAATGGTTTATTTGATCGCGGAAAGGGTAGAAATTGTTGCAATTTATTATCGAAATAATGATTGCGCTAAAGCTACAGAACGAATTTTTATTGCCAATCATCCTGAAAAAAGCTGATTGACAAGTTCGTTGCAACGGGTTTGCTTTTAAACAAAAAGCGTGAAGTAATTGGTCCGGTTCGAAAAAAAGCAGTTGAAGTGGCAGTTTTGGGTCAAGTACGGATGAACAATAAGCAGTCGATTACAACCGTGTTTCAAGCTTCCGGCGTATCCCGTTCCAGTGTATATCGAATTTTGAAAAAATACAAGTTTCATCAATTTAAGATGATCGCCGTAAAGAATTTTGTGAATAAGTGAACAACTTCTACAGAATCCAAATCTTCTCTACAATACATGTTTTTCCGACGAATGTACATTTATGTTAAATGGCGAAGTAAATAGGCACAATTGTCGTTATTGGAGTGAAATTAGTCCTCAATTAATTAGGGAATTTCATATTCAGACTCCTCAAAAATTAAATGTTCGAGCAGGAATTTTGAGTGACCATCTTGTTAGACCATTTTTCATCCAAGAGTATTTTATTTATTCGTAAGGTACAATTTAAATATTGTTTTGTGATGTAAGTGTTATGTATGGTGCCCTAGAAGATCAGTATAAACCTGTATAGTGTGGTGACGAAACCGTGTACAATTGTAGATGGGTTCGTCTTGGCAAAGCATTTGCTTCAAGGTTTAGAAAAACCACTAAAACCTAAACATACCAACCCTTACCCACCTTAGTATTCATATGTATAATAATATCAATTAAGTTTGTAAACATTATAGAAGGTAAATAAGAACATAAAATTAACAGCACAGCCTTCCAACAAGATGGTGCGCCCCCGCATTATACTGTGGCTGTGCGACAATTTCCCGTCGAATTGCCACCAAGATCTTATTAGTGGCGAGAATTGGCGTAGAAATTACTACGCAGAAGTTAGTTTGTCAACTTTTTGTTTGTACCAATAATTCCGTCAAATCTCAACCGATTTCTAAAAACGAAGTGTCATTGTATTTGGAACGAAAAGGACTGTCACAGGTGTAGTCTCATTTAAAATTTTAAAATGTGGATGAAATTTTCCACCATTGTAGCTGCTATGAAAGAAGCAAAATCAAGAATGGCAGGCGCGCTATTATTGTCGAACACCTTGCTTCTAGGTGATGCTTGATACGGCATCGAACCATGGTTGGTGACCCCGTATGAAGATGCCTACTTACCTCAGAAATAATACCTACTACATTAAGGTATATTGAAAGAGAAATGCAACATCGAGCATTTCCTTCGAACGCAAGCAAATGCTTAAAGTCCAAGCAACAGCTTTTACTTCAAATAAAAGTAAATGCTCGATCTTAGCTTTTATTCATCCAGAATGCTATAGCATTTACTTATATTGCAGCTGTTACTCCAAGAAAAGTATTTGTTTAGCTTTGTCAATGCAAAATGCGTTTAAACGATACGTTCAAACGACAATAAAAAATTTGTCTTCTGCCCACAACTGACGTTAAGATTGCGTCTACAATTTCATATTTCATATTTAGAGAGTAGAAACACTTTACAAAAGTCGATTCTTCGATGGTATACATTTCCTTTCAATCTACGTGCACTTCTCTTATAACTAAGAATCAAGGCTGTGGGAACGTTTGGAAAATCATTTAGACTTAGACCATATGGTTCAATAAACCTGAACATAACTTGGTTGAGACAACTTTGGAAAAGGACAAAATAAAATCAAATTTTCCAGGTAAAAGCAAGGATTTGAATGTTTTAAATAAATTTCGCTCCTTTACAATATGTTGCACAGACGCATTTCAATTATTTCGTGACTTTGTGACACATAGTTGTAAGAAATAATAATTTATTTTTACTTTGACTATGAGTATGTTATTTAGTAAAATTTGGTCGCTTTTGTGTGAATTCTTCTACATAGAGTAAACCTATCAACCCATCAGTGAAATTATATAGAATATTATGAATTAGGCCGTGTAAGCTTCAACTCTTATATTGACATAAAACGATAGAATAATTAAGAATAAGGATGAATTTGTTACACCATGATCATCGAATGAAAAAGATAATTGCTGATCGTGAGTTGTATGTAATAACAGTTTAATTTAAATCAATAAACAACTCGAATTTAAGATAAAATTACAACCAATTACTATAATTATAACTTAGGATAGATTAATGCTTACATTCGTCATCTAATAAAACCCAAAAAAAGCAATCGAGAAAATAATGATGATGCATCATATAATTTGACTCGAACAACGCCACATGCTAAATCAGGAAGTAATCAGAAACCAGCGATGCGCAATAATCCTGGCAAAGAAGGCGCAGCAGCATGACCGAATTACAAGAGGGTTTTGCCAACTAATTTATAGAGGCGTCGCAACGGAGTGCGTCGCTCTACCAGTGCGTGAAATAACTAGAATCTGATAGTGTTACAACAAATACGTGACTTTGTGACAGGATTGTATTAAATTTTTCTGCAATATTCCTGAAATAAGTTCATTTTTCAATTTTGAAAAACAAATGGTGTACCTACTTTACCCTACGCTTAATTCTTTCCAGTGCGTATATGAATAGGTCACAGTATGACTTTTTTTATGAAAGAGTTGCACGATTTAACTATGGACCATATGATAGAGTCATAGTGAGAGTAGATGTCCTAATTTGCGGTTATTGTTAATTACAAAGCACATAAAAATATGCGAATACGAACAAATGAATATCTTAATAAAATATTAATCGTGTCAACAAAAAAGGCACGCGAACACTTTTACGATCGTTAATGAGCAATAAGGGTTATTATGGGCGCTAACGGGCGGGTCGTGTCAGCCGGTCCTTTTCATCTTCTGCCTACCCTAAAAACGAACCCGTAGGTCCAAACAAACCGCGTTTCCTTTTTATCCGGGATATTTGCATTAATTGGCAGCAACGTATACAGTCACGTTGATAAATCGTTCACAGTACAGAATTAAAATATTTAAGGCTAAAAAAAATGTTAAAATTAAATATTTACTATTTATGCTTCGATTCCAATTGCGATAAATCATATTTTTTTGTTGATGTAGAGTGGAGCCAGTCTGCAAGAAGTACAAAAAAATTAAATGTATACATTTTAAGAAGTGTGCCGATGTAAACGAGGTATTTACCCACCGGCGCACATAAAATAATATTGGACTATTATTTAGAATGCATACATAAATCTCTCGGTAGGTATCGTCTGCAAAAGGCACCGCGTTCTAACGATCAAAGCTCGCGTGATAGGCTCTGCTATTCAACACCATGACGGAAAATGGCAAATCGTTAGGATTGTTGTTTATAGAACGCATTATACGATAATATCTACATTCAAGCATTACGTTGTGTAAAGAATTACTGTTTTAAATTTTACAAGCTTAAAACATATATGTCTGGTATGCGTATAAAGGTAGTGCAGAGATGGAGCATTTCAACGTAACACTATATTCTACTTAGAATATATCGACTGTTTTACCAAACAAGAATTGAGGTAATGAAAACTTAAAAGGTAAATCGATAATACAGTTCTACTTTTTGTCACTTGTAACGAATTAGATCAATAGTTACGAAAAGTTTGTAAGAGAAGCATCTAGTTTTGCACTTCGAAATGATTGACCCAGACATTATGGTAGAACTACGACTTTGAAAACTTATATCTCACAATGTCACTTAGGTGATTTTGCAAAAGTCAACATTTAACCTTGTAAATTTTGTTGTCATAGAAACACGCCATAATGTAAGCATCTGATTCGCTAAAGTTAATGATGGAACACAAATGATCTACATTAGATATTTTACATATCTAATTATTAGACAGTGTTGCACAATACACAGTTCTCCCCATAAGCGTTTAGAATGCTACAGTAATACAATTTTTAGATTACCATTTTTTTGAAAATCGTGTTTTTTTTGTAGTATCCTGTATAATTGTTTTCAAAACTTAATCAAGGATTACTTTATTAAAAAGCCGCTTGAGTATTTAAATACAGGGTGAAAACCAAAAATCGGTGTTTAAGAAAAATTAGAAGAGGCACGTTTATCAAATTTTCAGAATATGTGTAAGAGATCGTGGTCATTCCGAAAAATGTAATAAAAAATGTCTAAAGTCTGTATACTATTGGCGCGGAGTAATAAATCATAATTGCTTGAAATAATTCTTTATTTTCTTGTGAAAGCGGTACTTCTACGGTTTAGTAAAACCAATAAATTCTAACCAAAATTCGATCATTGTGCCGCTCTTGCAGCATATCGACCCATCTAGGGTCTGAGAACAATAGGTTAATCTGTGTAAACACGTTGCCATCAGTCCAGGTACTGACGAAACGAGAATCATAGCCGTAGATGTGGGTATTATACCAAGATACAAAAAATAATGGTATATAATACGTAAGAAGAAAAATTTGTAATGTGATCTACTATACAAATAAAATAAATAACATATAACCACATAATAATTCATATCAAGGTAGATTTTACTATAATAATATATTTACCGACTAAAAATATGATTTTCCAAACGTATCAGGTACTTACGCCACTGCAATACGGGAGATTCGATAATTCTGACAGGTTTATTACTCCGCGCCAATAGTATACTGAGTATAGGCCTACTCTTTTCCGCGCAGCAATAGTCAAATTTTATTTTTTTTATGGGCGTATTGAATTTTTGTCTTTTTCGAATCCTCGTAAACAATGCTTTTCAAACATTTATAACAATCATATGTACGGACAACAAAAATACGAGAAAGCTGTAATAATAATAGTTAGTCATATAAGGGCCTAATAATGATGCGAAATTTAACTCAATTAGCATAGCTTTAGGAAATGGAATTCATATTATTTCCCATATTCCAATTTAAATTAGGCAAAACTCAACATTTAGCCTTGTAAATTTTGTTGTCATAGAAACACGCCATAATGTAAGCATCTGATTTGCTAAAGTTAATGATCTACATTAAATATCAGTATACAGTGTTGCACAATACATAGTTCTTCCCATAAGTGTTTAGAATGCTGCAGTAATACAATTTTTGGATTACCATGTTTTTGAAAATCGTGTTTTTTGTAGTATCCTGTATAATTGTTTTCAAAACCTTACCGAGCAGTTTAAATTTCAAGTTTTTCAAAATTTTTTTTTATTTTATTTAAAACTGCCAAACTGTGCGAAAAATGGTCAAACGAATTAAAAAAAAATTACTGCTATGAAATTTCAAAAACAGATAGTCATTTTACTTCATTTTTTTTGTAAAAGGCTTTAAGTCTCATCCGGCAATGAGAAAATCACCAGGATTTCTAATTTTAAATATTTTTTTCATTTTCCGCCTCGATAACCAAATAAAAAACATCCGAGTAGCGTCCGATGTAGGTAATCACTCTTATCACTAATGACTGCAAAAAAGTTTGTTTTGAAATTGTTATTTTGAATGCAATTTTTTAAAGAATGAAATTGTAATGACTGTAACCTACCTACTAACACCGTTCACCCCAGGTCACATAAAAACAACTTAAATTGACAAAACAAAATTTTCGTAAAAAAAAGTTTGTTTTTAAAATTGTTATTATAAGTGTAATTTTTTAAAGAAAGAAATTG
Organism: Abscondita cerata; assembly: GCA_030710515.1. Lineage (NCBI taxonomy): Eukaryota > Metazoa > Arthropoda > Insecta > Coleoptera > Lampyridae > Abscondita > Abscondita cerata. The sequence continues at coordinate 282,255 of JALBCR010004442.1, read as the reverse complement.
TAATAACTACTTAAGATTAATCCCACTCATACGGATAACCCGTCGGACGATACTTGGACATAGGTACGGACGCTAGTCAAATATAACATTACAGGCTTAAAATTTTTAGAACGCCTTTCGGATTCCCGGCATTCATTAATGGCCAACTTAATTAATTTCAATAACGAAAACTTAATAATTTTTATTTGAAAGTAATAATTATGAAATATGATTAATGTATTTAATATTAATTGTCTATTTGTAAGTCTATCTCCTATCGAAAACTATTAATTTGTACCTAGATATTTTATAATAGAAGAATTTTCAATTGTCGCGACTATATAACTGAATGTATCAGAAAAAAAATTGTCAATTCCTGCAAGAACGGTGCTGAAATCCGGAATTTTTAAAATATTCATACATGATGAAAAACAAGAATAATAGAAACATTAAGTAGCGGTTGATATCACAGGGCACAAGAGCACGTGCCCCTAAGTCACTTACTTTTTTAAATTAAAATAATTAAACATCATATTAAATTTTTTAAATTTTTCTTTCATTTTATGAAAGTAATAATCTCATAGTTTTCCCACTATACCGGACGAGGCTCAAAATTCGCAAATTTGCTAATTAAACGATGTAGTACCAACGCATAAGGTAGTATAATAATTTAGTACGTTCAGTACTAGTTCGATGTATGTTCAAAAGTACAATTTAGTAAGTTCAATATGACTTCAGTGAATTCAGTTCAGTAAATTTATAGTACCTAATGATTTAAAAAAATTTAACGCTCAAAGTATTCCCCATAACACAATAATCGAGTTCTTAGTTTATATTTCTGTGTCTCTTTTGTAACATGTGCGGAGATATTTTACGATAGACTGCAGTTATTAGATTTTTAAGATTTTCAATGTTTTTCAAACCGTCTAAGGTATCCTCAAACAAAAAAATTCAAAATTGAAAGATTCGGCGACCGGGCCGGCTAAGGAACAGCATCACCATTTGCTGTCCAATAATTTCCAATAATTTTTAACAGCACTTGATTTACGTAGAGCCGTCTTGCTGAAACCGCACATATCCATCGAAGAGATGGTTATGATTCACATCACAAAATGCTATTCACCTTTGGTTGTCACCTTCATGTTTGCTTTTTGAGGATATTATATAGCTTGTAATACGTAAGTGAATCCTAAATGGACAAACCAAAACTTCAGTTTAGTAAAAATTGCGGCATGTGGGTGTCTCTGCTCAGGATACTAATTTGAATATATTGCACTTGCCTCCATTGTTCCGGGATAATTTAACTTAATAGCATACTGTGTAATTAATGAAGCACAAATTCATTTTGAAATAGAAAGTGTCTACCTAATGTGAATTGTTCGTCATTCTTAATAAAGTCCATCACCATAAACATATGTAAAGACGGCAGGTTGTTCAAACAAGCCTTTACAAACTCTTCCGATGTCATACAATTATAAACACCCGCTTTTAATTACAATTAACACAAAGATGGCCAGTGAATCAACCGTAAAACTTAAACAAACCACCATTTATACGAGTGTTGACGTCACGACCAATGACAACGCGTTTAAAGAATGATTTTAAAAGACGGTATTTTGAATATCTTTCAAATGAAAATATTTAATTCTGAACACAATATATATTTTTTTGTGGTACTGGGATTTTCTTTTACGTTTATGACTAAACAATGAAGTATAATTTTCTTAAATATAAATTTAATGAAAACACCCAATTGTACCATAAAATATTATTTTGACAAATAACTTGGCAAATATTTACTTGCACATTAACACATTAACTTAGTCTATTGATTAATAAAGTTTTGTTCCTTGTATTGTCTTTCCATATTATTCCGAAATTTTTCTTATTAAAAAGGTGTGATAGAAGAAGCCCACATAACCTAAATTAGAAAGTCCCTGTTAATTCATCGTTATTCAAAACCATTTACAGGACCCAAATTAGTATAAACAAACCATAATTTTCTGAAAAACCATCTCAAACCAGTACAGTGACATTTTGTCTTTGTTGTTTAATTTTCTCAAACTACGGTCCAGTACAGTGACATTTTGTCTTCGTTGTTTCTAGTATAACACGCGCGAAATTCAAACGTACCAAAATCTTCAACGTTAAATTAACTTATTTAAAGCACTATTTTATTATCACATTACTAAGTTTTCTCCATCATATTAAACCATGTTGCAAAATCTTCTCTCGTCAACATGACCACAGAAGACAAAAAAGGTGAAATTGTTCATTACTGACTACTAGTCAATAATGAAAATTATTTTTCACCTGTCATGCGAATTGGTAGAGAATTCGAGTTTCATAGCATACATACGAACAAACCAAGTTCTATTGCTAGTAGTAAAAAATAGTATATTACATACCGAGGCAGAAAGTTTTATATTCCTGTCGAGAGAATTATAGTTTACCGAGAGGCGCAGCCTCGAGGTAAACTTTTCTCGAGACTCGGGAATAGAACTTTGCCGAGGTTTGTATACTATTTTATTCACAATCATTAATTTTTTCAAAAATCTTAAAAAAAATTAATTACTGTTACTTATCATAATGCCATGACTTGACATCAATTTTAAAAAAGCAGGCGATGGAAACAGCCATATTGTAATGCAATCAAATTTTATTTGTCGCGTTATTTTAATAATGTCTGAATCAAGCGAATTTATACATTGTACTCCTCCAGAATTACGCGAAGCGGCCGAAAGCGTGGAAAAAAGCTTGCTTCCAGAAAAAGTAAGGAGAGATATGAATTAGTTTATCGTATGTTTAAAGATTGGTGCAAGAATAAAACAGTACATAACGTTTCGGAAAATGTCGTGCTAGCGTACTTTGGGGAGTTAGCTAAAGTTAAAAACCTTCTACTTTATGGGCGACTTACTCTATGTTGCGAAAAACATTAAATATAAACGAAAATATTGATCTGTCGCGATTTTCAAAACTACAGGCGTATTTAAAAAACAAAACGTTGGATACTTAGCTAAAAATCGAGCGTCTTCACAGCTACTGATATTAATACATTTTTAAATGACGCACCAAAAGAATTTCTTCCACAAAAGTAACTTTCATTTATTGAATGCAACTACATGCTAATATATAAATTTTAGGTTGCTCTAATAATTGGTGTATCTGGTGCTTGTCGCAGTGATGAGCTTTACAAAATGAAGGTTACAGACATCAGTTTCCTAGAAGATAAAGTTTGTATTACGATTCCGAATACTAAAACCTATCAACCTCGTTCATTTGTTCTTACCAATCCTCAATGGATTGCAATGTTAGTCGAATACATTGGTCTTCGAGAAAATGTTATAAATGAGAAGTTGTTTATGCAGCTGCGATTTGGCAAAATTACAAAACAACCATTTGGGCATAATTCTATTGGATCATTTCCTAAAAAATTGCAGCTCACCTAAAATTAAATAATATAGAAGCATATACGGGGCATTGTTTTCGTAGAACGGCTGCTACACTACTTGCCGATAATGGTGGAGACGTGATACAATTAAAGAGGCTGGGAGGGTGGAAGTCTAGTGCGGTGGCTGAAAGCTATGTTGACAAATCGTTAGATGGACAAATTCAAGTAGCACAAATGTTATCTACGCAACGTACCTCAACTTGCACCAATCCCCCATTATCACAGCAGGAGACATATACAACAAATCTTTTCTCACTGTCACAACCGGGGCCTTCTACTTCATCCAGTGTTGATTCACAGTCGGCACACTTTAATATAACAAAGGAGGAAATGAAAGGATGTTTAAATGTGAACATAAACACTTACGGTAATTCTAATGTAACTATTAATTTTTCAAAATAAGATAATTTGTGTTTTATTATACCGCTTATCTTGCTCTATTTCCATTTGCGTTGTAATCGAGACTATGACTACCTCAACAATAAGATAGCCCTATAATCGAGGTTAGGTATACACTCCCCTGGGTGTAAACAAACCTTGCAATTTTATGGAAGTAAGTAATTAAAAGATTTATGTGTAGTAGTAACTAATGCAAATTCACACATAAACCTTCAAACATCTCATCTCCACTAAGCTTATGTTATGGTCACTTTCATGATCGTATAACCGTCTCTTCATGCTTTTCCTTTTTCGTTCGTACCAATCTAAACTTGAAACAGAATATTGTTTGTCATATCACAAATACAGAGTTAGGATCCAACTATTATTTAACTTATCTGTAAGTTCATCGGATGTTCCTATGATCGTATAAACCAAATACTATATTTTCCATTCGGTGATCCTAATAATTAACTGATATAAAATGTTTAAAACATACAAAAAGCATTCTTCTGCTTGCATTCATGAAAATTTTTTCCTTTAATGGCGTTTAGCTATTTCTCTCTCCGATCTGTGATGATGCAGTCAAATGGGGTTGATAATCGCTGATGTTTATAGTAAAATCACTGGAATGCGAAAAAACCGTACTTATACTTTTTCCTTAAAACTTTATACACAACTGAGTACTTCCACAATTAACAATATAACAAAACCAAGATATTTTAAATCGATTTCTAAAGCCATACGACGAACTTAAGGCGTATTTTATGGTTATGTTTTTAATTGTGTTTACATTTTAGTATACTTCACAAGCGCTCGAGTGGCGTTTTAAAGAATTAGTAACCGGTCAGTAATAATTATTCCTGGCTAGCTGGTAAAAATTTTGAACACCAATTGTGTAATCGCCTATTTCCCAACTTTTCACATGCAGTGTAATTGGCATATTACAATATGATTGTGAATAAAAAATTTTTTCCACTGAGTAGTGGAGAAAATTGGTTTTCTTCACCGGTGAGGAAAAAATGTCATGTTGCAAGAATGTCTCTTTAAATATAAATTTAAGAATGTATCTTTAGAACTGCGCGCTTAGAATTTAATAAAACAATTTAATTGATTATTCAGTCACTTTTGTTTAATTTATTATCTTATATTTCGATTTTAAAAAATTGTTACCCTACATTTATTGGTTAGAATTACGCGGCTGGGAACATTCAGAGACTACAGAGTAAGTGACAAGACTATTGTAACCCACCTATTGTTGACTTTTGCTTGTACGTACGAAATTGTGACGAAATCCTGTAACAATAAGTTACGTTTACAATTAATAGATTTTCTTTCATCAGGTTGGTTTTTTGGGGAATGTCGTGGAAAAAATGTTGTGTCTAACACATGAGGAAAGCTTTCCTCACTTGTTGGACAAATAACTATTGCGAAACTTCTTTCGTTTTGTGTAATTTGTTTTTTTTTTCAATCAGTAGCATTATTTAGACACTGAATGGAATGTAGTATTTTTTCTTAATAAACTTTATTTCAATCTTTCATAATAAAATAGTTGAACAAACGAAATCAATTACACTGTATAGTACAGTCCAGGTTATGCTTAATTATATGGTAAATATTTTTGTAAACTTTAGATATTCTTCGGTATATTATATGAGGTACTAGATTAAGTACTTGAAGCTACCTGTCCGTATGAATATAAATTTTGGGTTATCAAATTGTATGCCATCATAAATAATGGTATAGGTACTACAGACTGCAAATATTTATGCAGAATATCAGAACTAAAACAAACCCAATATGAAAAAATAATGATTTAATTAAAAATTTAACTAGCGAAATTTAAAAAAAAATAGCATTTTACTAAATCTTCATCATTTAATAATCCTCATAAGTAAACTGCATGAACATCTGTCTGTTAGTTAGGTACAAAATATTAAACGCAGGTATGGCCAAAATGCAAGAAAATGTTTCCTTTACACTCATATACCTACATTACAACATATATGAATTATACACAATAAAGTTAAAAAATTGCATCCAGGTAACAGATTTGTATAAATGAAAACTATTTCGGTTAGATCGTTCAAAGAGCAGACACCGCGCTTCCATTTTCCACTCAGATGAACTAAAAGGATGAGCTTAGGCGGTTTTTTTCATTGTTCACTATACATTACACATCTCCACTCAAGATACGAGTTAGATAATCCACTCACAAAGAAATATTCGTTCGCTGATAAAGTTTTCTACGTTATGCATACTAATTAAAATAACAAAAAAAAAGAGAGAGAAGCATTGACAACTGCACGACGAAGATTAATCAAACAAGAGTTTATTTAAATTCAACTTCAATTAATTTTCTCCGGCTCCTGGCACAACAGTTACACAAACAAAAAAAGCATTTTATTAATATTTAATTCTTCTGGTAGTCATTTATAATCCGCATTTTCTGAGAATAAACACAAATTGAATAAAGATTGTGTACAGTTATTGTGAGACTGTTAAGAAAAGCGAAAATGCAGACGGAATACAAAAGTGAATTTGCATTCAAAAATTTAAACTATAATAAATTCGTGTTTTCGAAGAAACAATAAATTCTTGTTTTGAAAGGAAGAAAAGACTGGAATTGTTAAAATAATTAATTTAAATAATAATTAATTCAATACAAAACTTTAATAATTAGTTAGTTTACCAATTTGACAGTAAATTATAATAAAATTACCTAAATTTCGATTATGATTTTTTGGTATTAGTTAGTGGGCGTTTTGAACACAATAAACTACCAAATTTATTTTTTAAGCGTCAAAGGTCCTTTATAAACCCAGAAAGGTAGAAAATTTTTAATGTAATCGTTTGCAACTAACTACATTAAAAATTCGAATCACGAAAGTTTTACCTGTGGATGGAGATACAGATACAAAGATATATATAGAAAACATTTGGCAGAAACTTCATTTCTTTAAATGCGGTCACATTTCTTATTCTGTTGAAAGGAAACAATGAACAGTGTCTGCATAATGCAACCAAAAACAAAAGGAACCGAGCGCTCGCCACCAATAAAAAAAGTAAACCGAAAAGAAAACAAAGAAATATTGTAACAAAATAAGAACGTCGCGAACTTCACCGGCAAAAGCCAACAGACGCGCGACATAAATTATGGAAATGTTGAAAAACGGGTCCAGAAACAACGAGAGATCGTCAGCGTGATGGGTTCCGAGTCGTTATTAACACCGACGCAGGAGACACTTTGATTTAATTGTCCTGTTCTCAGCTTGGAATTTCTTCAGGTGCAACGTGAACGCTCCGGAATCTCGGTTGCATAGCTGTGATTGTTTTCTCTTCTATACCTTCAAGCAGCTACCGTGACAGTTTTATTATAAGCTCAGCATTCGATTGTTTTTGCGATTTAAACTGCATATAATTGGATAAGGCCCCGAGGAATTCTTCATTTCGATTTATCTATTCGAATATTAATGTTTGTAAAAAAAACGTAACAAATATTACAATTCATAAACTTGAGCTTTTCGTAACCATTGTCTTACAAATGCATTAAACCTAATTAAATAAAAAATAAGAAATCACTGATTTGTCACATCAAATTGTTTTTTAAATCAGTTTAAATATATTTTGCAAGTCATATTTTTCTTACCTAGAATATTGCATATAAAGAAGAAAATCATATCGTTTCCGAAAATCCTTCCAGAATCTCCAGAAGCGGCAAATTATCAAATACATTCAAACATAGATGTACAATATCACTAACATTTGCAGATTAATTTTGTAAGATTGAATAAGAAAAATCAAATTATTTGTCTAATATTAGTCTCAGGAAGAGATTAATTATGACCGGTTGCACCGACACGTTTGTTACAAGTTTAAGTCGCGCCAGTGCAACCGGGTACTAGTATTATTTATTCACTCACAATATACTTGGGTTATCCGAAACGTTTCCGACCTCAACGCGAAGATTAAGCTCACCAATAGAAGTGAGGAAATGTGATGTATGTGTTGAAGAGTAATCAGTCATTCAGAGCTTTGATGGGTTTAAATTCTAAACTGAGAATCATGTTCGAATGCACATTTCCAAAGATCTGCTGGCGCAGTTTTTTACCCATTATCTTTAAAAATAAAAAACATTACGCATCCTTACTTGTTTGACAAGCTTCGTAAATTGTCTGAAATAGAAAAATATACAAAAGAGTTACACTATACCTTCTTGTTACTAAATATTTTAATTTTTTATCAATAAGTGTTGCGACATCTAGTGTCGTCTCGTGCTAACGTAACGGAAATGCATTTACATTAAAGACAATTTCATTTTTTCTTAAGGGACAGTTCTTATTTCGTGACCAATAGACAAGGACTTGCATGATCACGTTATACTTGGAAAAAAATTAACTAGCCAGAGCAGGATGGTTGTTATACAAAAGAATGTTAATTCTGAAATTTCAAGTATAGCTGAAAAATATCAGAAAACATTTATACCACTTGATCAGAAGATTTACTTGTCCATGCGTATTTATATATTGGCTAAAATATTGATGAAACCAAGATTGGACCGTGTCGAAATAGTTTATATAGTTTCGCCAAAGTTTCGACCACGACGTTTTTGTTTCAATAATGACTCCGACCGTGGAAGCATCAATTCTTATAATATAATGGTGTTAATGACGTTACACTAGAATTTTGGATAGAGTTTAGCAACGTTCATACAATCTAAAAACTTCAAAATGTTTCAGTTAGATAAAAAATGATTGGATCTTTGAATATAATTCCAACATAGTCAAAAGAATATATTAAAACATTTTCCAAATAGCATCATTACTACAAATTGGGCTTCAAATCTCATAAGTAGAAAATCAACTACTAGATTCCATTAAATGCGCCGCAACAACATAATGTACTGTATATTACCCGAAAAATGAAAAAAAACTTCTACAAAAGAAAAAGAAGAAAACGAATAAAACTTCGATGAAATTTTACCGTAGTTTCTAAACACCCGAAAACAATTTCCTGAATTAAATATCTAAAGTGATAACGATTTTATGGAAGAATAAACCTGAAACAGATACAAACTCATATCGTGTAATAAGTCTGCTTGGGGTAATTTGCAAGGTGTTTGGAAAGACTGATTATTCAAATAAATCAATTAACATTTCTGAATTCGTAAAATGGCAAAATATAATCTATATATGTATGTACATGTTTCTGAGGAGGTCGAATTGTATGGAGCGAAGGTAGTCAAAAAATGTAACTTTCTCTTCGGGAGAAACTAAAAATTGATCATCAATTTGTATCAAAATGCTCTTCAGAAGCAATATTTTTCTATTATGTTTTATGCGAAGTTTTGCATTCTCAATCAATTTTAATAGAATTAATTCATTTAAGAGACTTTAGATTATTTAATGACATTATTTAATTATTCTTTTTAAATAAGAAAGTCACACAATCAATTGTAACTATTTTGATTTCATTTGTTTTTTACGTGTTTCCTTACTTCTTATTTAAAAAAATAAAATCAAAAATTCAGATTATCTAACAGATCTAACAGATAACTGGTAACAATTCTTTTATTTTGCGTAGTGAAGCGCGCCGGGACAGCTAGTTTACAATAAAATTGTCAGTTATGCTTTCATAATCAACTAAAGGTGTTAGTACAAAAAGGCGTGAAACGGGCACATTTACTGAACAAAATATGTCAACTGTGGCTTGTGGTAACAATATTGAAACAAGAATACCTCTCATGATTCTATTTCAAATGAAACGATGCAATACCTCTAAGTTGGTCTGAAATTATGACTGAAAGTGAAAACCCCGCTGCCTTGAGTCCATTAGCAAATTGCCACTTCGAGCACAGTATCAGGTGAAAGATTTGATATGAGGTTGTGTTGCTTACAACTCACGAACTTTTGAGTAATACGACAATGTAGTAAAAAAATTTGCACATACCTATCCAAGAAAACGATACGTAAGCACAATGCTTTTAAGAAATGTCTGAAATAAAGTGAAGACGTCATATATTAAATCATGGTTTAAGCGTACAGGAATGTTGAAGTAATCCCGGAGGTTGCATTTGCTCCTATCGGAAGCATTAACCACGATCAAAGCAAAGATTTTCGGTAACAAAAGGGAAAACGATGACCATAATTCTACATCACCGGTTAATTCTCATTTGGTTTATTATAAGATAAGCACTGAGTCAAAGGCACATATTCTACTCTAGTGGCAAGAGCAATGTTTCAGAAACCAGTTTCAGTATACACGATGAATATAGTGGTGATGATTCTAAAGGAAAAACTGCAGAGCATATTGTTTCAGCAGCAACGTACCCTATAGTAATACATTAATATCTCCCAATGTAACTGTAACAAAAGCTAAAATAAGAATACTTTCACTTCGATCTTGTGTAAATGTAAAGACTATTCCGCGAAGATTGTTATGGAAACAAGTACGAGGATGTATTGATATCTAGTTAGCCTAGACCAGTTCCTTGCATAAACAAAATATTACTATAGCAACGAACAATAACTTATTAGAAGTGTCAGTGTAAAGTTTTACGTCAAAAAAGTAAACCAGAGTCACGCAATAAATTAAGTAAAAAAAGATGTCCACCGAAATTGTGAAAATCGAAAAATTGGAGTATCGAGCCATCATCAAGTACCTGTATTTAAAACGGTTAAGAGGTAAGCAGATTTACGCAGATATGCTTAATACCCTTTGTAATCAATGTCCTTCGTATGCGACCGTCAAACACTGGAATGCAAGCTTCAAAAGAGGTAAATTTTCCATTGAAGATGATGACCGATCGGGAAGGCCAGTTTCTGTGTCAGTCCCCGAAAATATCGATGCAGTTCATGACATGATTTTATCAGACCGTCGAATTGGGCTAAAACGGATATCTGAAGCACTGAATATTTCATACGAACGCGTTCATCATATGGTTCACGTCAATTTGGACATGAGAAAAATTGCTGCAAAATGGATCCCCAAATGTTTGAATGTTGACCAAAAGCGTGCAAAAGTAGAAGCATCGCGTTCGATCTGTGCTCGATTTGAAAACGATGTAGACTTCTTAAACCGAATTGTTACTATGGATGAGACTTGGGTACATTTCTACGATCCAGAAACAAAGCAACAATCGATGGAATGGCGACACTCTGGTTCTCCAAGACCTAAGAAGTTTCGTGTCCAAAATCTGCTGGAAAAGTTCTTGCTTCAGTTTTTTGGGATTGCCATGGAGTAATCATGATTGATTTTTTGGATAAGGGTAGAACAATAACTGGAGATTACTATTCGACATTACTGACCACTCTACGGGAAAATATTAAAGAGAAAAGACGCGGAAAGCTATCCAAAGGTGTTTTGTTTTTGCAGGACAACGCCCCTGCACACAAATCTCATGTTGCCATGCAAAAAATTCGTGATTTAGGGTTTGAATTACCCCCCTTATTCACCCGATTTGGCTCGGTCCGACTATCACCTCTTTCCTCAACTGAAAAAAAGTTTAAAAGGTCGTAAATTTTCTTCCAACAAGGAGATAATAGAAGCTGTGAAGTTCTGGTTTGCAGAGCAAGAAGAACATTTTTTTTAAAAGGTCTAGAGACGATGCAGGTTCGCTGTAATAAATGTATCCAATTAAGAGCAGAATATGTTGAGTAATAAAATATTTTGACATTGAAATTTTGTTTGGTTCTATAGTAGGCTAAGAATTTTTCAATATATCCTCGTACAACACGAGAAAAGTCACTATCAACATTTTTCAACCCGGCCGATTGTAATTTTTTTAATGTCCTTCTTGTTTTAATGGCAAAATTACATTAGCTTCCAAACGGCGAAATTCATCTGGAATTGATTCAAATTTGAATATAAGTTACCTGATTTTCTCGTATTATGAATTATGAATTACCTACTTTGCTTTAATCTGTTGGCATATTATGTTCTTTTCTATTCACTTTCTTCTTCTTCTTTCGATTTTGGCCAACTATGGACCACGTGAAATAACTTATGATTTCTTCTCTCCCTTCTTTCTTCTCTTCCAGTATTCTTTCATTCTTTCTCCATGTTGCTTTTTCTTTCCTCCGTCCACTTAGTTCCAGTCTTCTTTTTTGGCTTTTCTTGATAGCCTTTGAATTTTCTTATCTTCTCTCTGAATTCTTGTCTTCTCTCCACCTCCTCTCCATCAATTTTCATTTCTTCCATGTCTCTTCTGACCTCCTTGATCCATGTCATCTGTGTCTTGGGATTTCTGTCGAAATAGTTGAATATTCTCTTTGTCTATTCTATTCACTTTATTATAATATTATATACCGAAGTCTCTTATAGGTTGTCCTCAAATAATCTAAGTCATTATAATTTACTTTTTCTCAACAGTCTTTTAATTACCACAGCTAACTTTACAAGTATGGGTATTAGGGTTGATTTGTTAGGTTTTTGATGGTTTTCTCAAGTTTCAAGATGAACCAATTCATCATTGCATGCGATTTCATCAATGCAAGAGATTGTAGGTAAAATTTTTTTGGGAAACTTAGATTACTATATAATGATTAGTACTTATGCTTAAATAAATAAGTGATGTGTAGGTACGTAAAGAAAAATTAAGTTTGTGGAGGTTGAATAAATATGCGCGACTTAGGAAAAAGTTAACGAGTAGGTACAATATTATTATGCAGAAGAGTAGTCTCGTTAAAAGCATTAATATTAAATGCATCTACAATGCAAAACATTCACATCGTGTTAATATTTAAACATAATAATTAAAAAGCGTACAGCATGTTGTGCAACAAGCCCATCATCCATAATTATAGTAAATAGGCACTCCCTCAGGAAGCAATATGAAGAATATGCTAAAAGTTCATCAGACTTTTTAAATATTTTTAAGCGCAACGATCGTGAGCTTTTGAGTAAACATCAACTCATCAAAACATACCTAATTAAAGGTATCATTATCGTGTTCATGTTAGTTGGGTCGAAACCTCCTCCTGTCAGCTCTCGGTCGAGAATGGGTTTGCCTTGTTTGACACTCGTCATTTAAACTGTAATTACTATTCAAGCTGCTGCAACAGGTTGTTTTAACGCTGTTTATTTTTCTCCTCGTGGCAATTTTACTGAAATCACAATTAATGCGGTTTCTATGAGCGAAAACCCGGTAGTTCCCAAATATTTACTTAAGAGGATGTATAATCTCCAATGAATTGCTTAAAAAATTAGTAACGCCGAGTTCGCAAACAAACTTGGATATAAATGCCATCATTATCAATTGTTAAGCTCACCGGTGGTCTAACCTGTGCCCAACGAAAGGTAAAATTCATGGGTAAATAGTAGAAAGAACGTGGTGATCACCAGGGGGTCGGTGTCGCACCGTCGGAGATCATTGTGAACCCGTCAAGAAGTTTAAGAGTAACGCCACTCGTAAACTATCTTTATTATTATTATGCATGGCGACAATTGAAAGTTGACGCAATGTTATTTTATTGCCACGTACCTGCAGCTTCTTTTACATTGTCGGTTGAGGACTTACCAATTATCTAGAATCTAGAATCTATCAAAACAAATTCTCTGGTATACGTATAAAGAAGCAAAAATTTAGAATACATCAAATGGAAAACTTATACTTAGTGAATATAATATAACTTCTCACTCACGCGACTAAATATTTATATACAAAGGCGGATTGAAACACAAACTCAAACAATAAATGAACGAATATCATCCAAAACTCGATGTGGTTATCTTAGTGCGATAAGCACGCTTCAGTTTGTCCAAAGGATTAATAACACGTAACTAAAGTAATTAACGAGCTCGTAAACTTCTACAAAAGACGCAACTTACAACATATTCACCATAAAATTATAACATAAATTATAAAAATTCTTTATTTATTAGCTATTTATGGTAGGTTGCACCACCACGACTTAAACTTAAGCGAAGCTTAAAACAATAATTGTTGCTATGATTTTAACAATTGTGATTAAGTTTAACTCATGTTGGTTCAACCGGCTGTTAGTAGGTAAAAGCAAAGACCATACAATAGTCTTTGGTAAAAGTCAGTTCAGTTGTACTTATAATTTCAAAACCTATAGCTTTTGTTGAAAAAGTTGCGCAACGCTTTCTTAACACCTAAACTGTATTTAGTATGTAAATTCGGAACTAAAAAAAGTCAATCAACCTAAATTAAAATATTATTCATATGCAAATTATTATAAGAATTTGAAAGAATTTTTTCTAACATTCATCATTTGATGAATTCGAAATCGGCTATTTAACAAAGCGTGAGAATATTTTACAAAAATGTTTGTGCATTAATTAACTTAAATTATGGAGCCAATTTAATCGCAAAATAAACGCAATTTCGTGTTTAATCTGAAAACGGTCCTCATTCAATTTGTCAGTATAGTTACTACACTTTGACGTTTCAATACTTTTCATTGTAGGCAATTGACCAATTATCATATACCTAAGCATTTTTAAGTGTACCTGAATAAAAAGTATTCGACAAAGTTAAATTTTCCAAATTTCCATAAAATAATTACTTAACCGAATAACAATAATTATTGTGTTTTTATTTGTAGAAAATAAAATTCTCAAAACCTAAATTCTTTATTCATTTAAACAAATCGTAAAAAAATATTGCTTTAAAAAAAAACTTATAATTTTGACATTTCAATAAATTAATCTAAAAACTGTTTAAAATTCTCACCCAATACACTTGTTTTTCAAGCGCTCGACTAATGTTTATCTCTCATTCTATTCTGCTTATGACATCTTCTATTTGATACATGCGGTCATTCACACAAATAAAAGAAAACAACTAGTTTTTTTTCGCATCTTTTATAATAGCCGAGTATCAGACTTTAGCGCACTAATGCGTCAACCCTGTATACATGCAACATCTAGATTTATACAACCTAAGTCGCTGATTTAATTAACTAGCCATTTTGTTAACAATGTACAAAATGTAAATATTGATAACGACCGTTTAGATGTTTTCCAAGCTACTAAATATACCATCAGATAGAAGCTGTAACAGGAGAAGATATTGAAACAATTATTGGAAGTCATTGTTTAAGAAAAGGAAAAATGTTGGCAGGCCCAAAACACCAGAAGTAAACAGTGAACTTGTTTTGGATGGAATTTGTAGCCTATCCCTAGGCTCAGGTCCCGAGGAAGGCCTAGGCCTAGTAGGTCCAGAGCCTACAAATTCGCCAGTTTGCAGTGCTTCTAAGAAAAAACTAGGAGATTTAGACTCTAAATATGATGTTTTTAAAAATGAGGTCATGGATGAAGACTCAAACGTGATTGTAAACTTGATGCTTTTGTCTGAAGTTCTAGAAAAGTCAATGAAGTGTTTGAAGTGCGATTCGGTCGGAATGGAGCTCACTACTTGTCAAAATTCTGGATTGTGTTCTTATATGAACCTGGTATGTTGTTCTTGTTAGTTTTAAATCTTCTAAAACTGTGCCTAACCACCCAAATTTGTATGACGTTAATGTTAGGTTAGCTTATGGAATGCGGTCCATCGGAAAAAGCCAAAAGGCTGCTGATGTTCTGTGCGGAGTGATGAACCTGCCTCCACCTCCAACCCGTTTTAACAATTATATCCAATTGTTGGGCTCAGCAGTTGAAGGTGTTTGTTTTAAGTCTATGGATAATGCATTAGAAAAAGCTGTCCGTGAAAGTGGTGGTAAAAGAGACATAGCTATTGCAGTAGACGGAACCTGGCAAAAACGTGAACACACTAGTCTAAATGAAGTTATTTCTGCCACAAGTGTTGACACAGGAAAAGCTATTGATGTAGCTGTTTTTTCCAAATTTTGCAAATGTCCTAACAAGGCCTCCCATTTACCTAACTGTACTACGAACTTTAGTGGATCAAGTGGTAGTATGGAGGTAGAAGGGGCCAAAGCGATATTCCAAAAATCTCTGTCGAGGAAGGTTCGCTACACTAGTTATCTGAGCGATGGTAATTCCAAAGGTTTTACTTCTGTAGAGGCGTTGGATATTTATGGGGACACCCCAATAACAAAATTAGAATGTATTGGACATGTCCAAAAGCGCATGGGATCAAGGCTTTTGCGATTAAAAAAGAAAACCGCCAAAAATCCGCTGTCAGATGGCAAGAGTCTTGGAGGAAAAAACAGACTGACCAAACCTTTGATTGAACAGCTCCAAAACTACTATGGACTAGCAATACAAAATAATCAAGAGAGTGTTGCAGACATGAAGAAAGCAATATGGGCATTTTATTACCATAAAGTCTCTACCGATGACAGCCCTCATCACGGACTGTGCCCTAAAGGAGCCAATTCTTGGTGCGGGTACCAGCCATATACCCATAAGAACTCTGTTCCTACAGCAGTGATGGAAGCCATAAAGCCTATATTTAGGGATTTAACAAATAAAGACTTGCTCAAGAAGTGCCTCCATAGTCGCACACAAAATCCCAACGAAAGCCTAAACAGTGTGATTTGGAATCGATTACCAAAAACTGTGTTTGTTGGAATAAAAGTGTTGCACATGGGTGTTTATGGAGCAGTTGCTTCCTTTAATGAAGGCCACATAGTTAAGTGTCAAGTGTTAAAGAAGTTGAAGTTATCTGTGGGTAAAAATACAATACAGGCAATGAAAAAAGCCGATGAACAGCGAGTGAGCGCCAAGCAGGAGAGTTTCAAAAAAGGGCTAGGAAGGTGAGAAGGATGAAGAAAAGAAAAATGGAAGAGACAGAAGACTCGCCAGATGACCCAAGTTATGGTGCTGGATTATTTTAGTGATAAGTTATAGGTTTAATCAAGAAAAAAGGTTTAGTATGTAGCATATCTCACTTTGAACGCGATTTTCCAAAAATTTAGTTTTTTTATACTTTTGTACACTTTTCTCTAAAACCGTTTAAGATAGAGCTTTGAAATTTTTACCACTTGTAGAAAATGTATATTTGTTTGCTTTAACATGAAGTTATTGTAAAATTATGCTTACTTTTTGCGGTAAAAAAATACTGTTATAAAACATGTTTATTTTTAAAACATTTTTTAAAAATTCATAATTTTCAAACAAATTTTTTTTTAAAAGCTTGTGTTAAAGTAAACAAAACATGCCCATAATTAGGCACAATAAATTCAAGTTATTTCCATGAGAGGTTACTGAGAAAAGTGTGCAAAAAGTTACTCAATTTAACATAGGCGGCATAGGGCCTACGGAGTCCCCTTAAAACCTGAAGAAGCCTTCACACTAGAAAGCGAAACTTATAAGCAAAATTCAATTATTAATCCTCTACCAATCCTCTACCAAAAACTAATAAAGCTAGAGAATTAAGACCTACGACCAATTACTGTGTTACCAAAAAATTTAAAATTATAGAAAAAATTATGATTAATTTCATAACCCAGTACATCTGCTGCAACAACTCGTTACCAAATATAGTCAGGGTTCCGTCCCAAACTTAGAAGCACTTCTGCAATGATTAAAATAACAACAGATATCGCTAGAAACACAGACAAAACTGACCTTACTTACCTTACGCTTCTCGACTACATTCGATGTAATTGATCGAGATTTACTGCTGGCTAAATTACATTATTATGGTGTTAACAAACAAATGCTTCACTGGTTTTCAAATTACTTGAGTAACAGATTTCAAGTGGTAAGATTAGATGGTACTATGTCAGGTGAACTGCAAGTTAAGTATGGCGTACCTCAAGGAAGCATTCTGGGCCCTCACTATTCACGATTTTTACAGCTGATTTGCCTAATGTTCTCACAAATGAATGGAATATTCACCTATACGCCGACGATACAAATAAGTACAAATAAAAACAACAATCATGTGTATTGGATCAAGACCAACAATAAATAGAGCTAATTTAATGTTAATCGAGGAGATAGTCTTCGGTGATACTGTGTTAAATATAAATGAAAGTGCACGTGATCTGGAACAAATATAGTTGATAAAAACTTAAATTTTTAAAAGCGTTGCATAATAAAATATAGTCAGTGCTTTCCAAAACTTAAATCATTATGGAAATTTAAAAACATTTTTCGACAATATACTAAATGGACATTAGCGAATACTTTAATTTTAAGTGAAGTAGGTATATTATATTTTTTTAACAAAATACATCCAAAATAAATTTCAAGTGCTCCAAACTGCTGTCTGCTTTAGGCATATTCAATTTCTCCTAGGGATCATCACTCCGCATTATAATATGCTCGATATACTGAAGCTTGAGTACAGATTTTTGTTATCGTATATGGTACGTTTTTATACAAATTGATAGAATCGGAGGAACCTTCATATTTGTATTCCATGTTACATAAACAATCCAAAATTTTACTGTGTAATACTAATTTAAGAAGGCGTCCCTCGCCATCGGATAAGTAAATTTAAAGGTTCCTTTGAATATAATGCACCCAAATTAATTAATTCATTTGAACAGATGTTTTTGCAACCAACAGTAGATAAATTTAAGAAAAGTTTCAGAGTTCATTTAATAACTGAAGGGTACACGGAAATAACGATTAAAGTCACAATACATCAGTTTCGAGAAAAACGCAATTTAATGTTTAAAACGCTATTAAAAACAAAATTAAATTAAATAGGTCAATTATTTATTCACGGAAAAAATTATACACCTAAACACTAACTATTTTATGAATAAAAAATTAAAACCATATGGTGAATATTAGAAAAAAAACATAACAAAACACGTGTCCGAATATGGTTTTTTGTGCAGTTTTTGGTGTTTTCCCTTTTGTTATTGAAGCCATGTCTTTGTCGGGTTCTAAATAGCTATGCCCACAAACAGAAAAAGTATTTTGCAAGATTTCAACCATTTCTTTGCTGTTGCAATTATCAATCTTAATGTAAACTTTGTAAACTATAAAATTAAATATTTAACAAAATGTGACTGATCATTATTCCCCTGTACCCTTCCTATTAATGTGCATCTTATTCACACGAGATATATGTATTACATTTTCAATGGGAAAAATGAAAATTTTTAGGTATAAATGTGGTTTTTCACTACTAGCAATGCTACTAGCCTATAACCCTATCGTTATTGACTCATTTTCGAGTTGTGAAGTTGCTCTTCTCTCAAGGGGTTAAAAATTATTTATTATTATACTACTAGTAAATAATGAAAATAGCTGTAACCGATGAAAAACTAGGATAAAGGAAAAATGAACTTGTTGCTTAGTAACATGACTTCATAGTTTCTAGAATAGTTTCTAGATTTTGAATTTTAGGTGAAGAGTGATTAAATCGTTATTAAATTTAAATTTAATTTTATTTATAGTAGTGCTAAAGAACATTATTATTGCCTTCGCGGTACTTATCTCCCTCCAGCTGCCCCTTAGGGTAAATATACTATTTTATTCTTTTGTCTTTTTGTTTTTTATTTTCTACATTATTATTATTATATTTGCACCCTCAGATTACCTTCCCATTCCAACTTCTTAAAGACACATTTAACATTTAAGGGTATAAATCTGGAAAAAGGTAACAAGCCCATAGAAATTGAAGATATATTCCTCCACGTCATTAGAGGATACCGTTACCTTTACATTCATTGATATTTAAGATACTCTGTTAGTGATGAAAAATAATTTTAAGGAAACAAAAATGAAAAAAAATCCAGAAGAAGAAACAATAATTAGGGATAAAAAAAAACAAAATCAGTCCTCGGCTATATTTCATTTGTAGATGATTCTTACGAAATTCTAAATAAAGATGATTAGAATGTTACTTTGAATGTCAGAGAGTCCCGTTTTTGAAGGTTTCTTATCAATAGTACCTTTCCCTAATAGAGTAAAAAAAAAAATAATACTTACAGATTAATTTGGTTCTTTTTTCGATATAAGTCGACCGGTTAAATCCGTGTCAGAATATTTTTAAGAATCACAGAATTTTTAAAATATGAATGTTCTTGAAGGTACGACCGTAACTTTTTAAATACAAATCATAGTTGGCTAAAACATCAAAAAAGGTCATTGTTTGTGTTTTCCAAAAATAGCTGTTTTATTTAATAGAACATAATAAACTTAAGATTAGGATTACATTTCACGTAAAAATTAATGGCTTTATAAAATTTTAATAGCACCTTAAATTGCTTAAACTATGAGGTAGTTTTATTGGAAAAATTATGTTTGGTTATGTCATGTCATAAAAAAATCTTTTTTCTTCAAGCGACATTAAAACGGTAATTATTGAACTACTGGTAGATGTTAAAAGGCAATTTACTGTCTAAACATTAAAAGCAACTTCTTTTGTTTTCACAATTATTTAGAGGTTAGTACCTTGGTTATGTCATGAATGTAATAGTAAAGTACCAACTTGATTCGTCGAGAATAAAACGTCACTATAATACTCAGGATTCTAAAAAATTTGAAAATAACACATGAAAACTAGCAATAAACGCTTGAAGAAAAAATAATATATTTCACTTAGAGTTAAAAAAAATAATTGTTTAACTCCTAGTTAAATAAGATACTATTTTCACAATCACTATGAAAATTTGACATTTCATAGTCATAATCCACTAGAGAAATCTTGTCATTTCTGAAAATATAACCCAAGAAATGACAGAAATAAATGTGTTTCTTAGATACTTTGAATTTTAACCTAACTTTTGTATCAGCTAACCACTTTGTTAAAAAAATTACCATGACCTACTCAACCCAGTTTTTTCTTTGAACACCGATTATACCGTAATTGACTGAATGTAGTTAAGTTGATTGGTTGTTCCAAATTAATAGCAAAGAATATTAACTACGGTAAAGAAGCACTTGTCAGTTTTGCATATGACGTTCGTCTATTTTAAAACTACAAATTCATTGGTATTCTTAAATCTTACGATAAATACATAAAGCTACCTTTGTAAAGGAAGTTTCAGACTTCAAAAGTTGATAATCTAACATTTGGATATAAATTTTGACAGAAAACCCACGCACTAAGTAAGATTTTCCTTACTTATTTATCGTAAAATTAAAGAACGCTATTAGTAATTCACGAGTATTTTATACATAAAATGAGATCTTGATAACTAGTGTCAATTATTATTGGGAATAAAAAGTCTGGTAGTCATAGAAACCTGTACATTTTTTTTTATTTATTTATCTCAATATACTATTTTTTCAATTGAGTGTAATAAAAAATTTTTTATTACACGCAAAAAGCGTTGAATAATATTTTAGCAGCGCATTCTATACAGGGTGAGTTTTTAGTGCGTATTTGCTCTATAGCGCCTTAGCTACTTATTAGAAAAAATAGTGTGCTATCCCAAGTTGTTGGTAACCTTTTTTGGTATTTTTTTAAAATATCTGTGATAATACAGAGTGTTACATATTTCTTGTACAGCAACTAACTTTCTTATTTTAAATAGAACACCCTATATATTTTTTGAAATTCGGAAAGAACACAAAAATTTAATTCAAAAACATGTATCGCATCCTGTGCTAAACCTTAAGGTATCGGAGGTATTTAACATAACAAGAAAAAAATTTCAGTTGGAAAGATCTGGGTGGAGCCTTATAACATTTTCCATATGTTATATCAAAATTTAATTTTTGGCATACCGTTAGTACATAGAATTGTCTAACTTTTGCAATTAAAACAGATTGGAAAATAATATACTAAGTGTTACATTTTCAAGTCACATTTAGCTAACTTTAAACTTCGAAAACATTTTTTTTTTCAAATAGAACACCCTGTATTTTTCTATACCTAATTATGTAAAATTAAATTACCTTTCTTCTGGTATAGCCATTGCATGGGTTAAAGTTAGCAACTTTTGAAATTAGCCTTATACTTAAAAATTAAAAACTGCTTTTGATTGAAAATAAACTATAAAGAACGCGAACACATTTTCAATAATAACTTTAATAACATACATAATAATAACAATAAAAATATCTATTAAAAATCAATTTTTCAGTAGTGATCTACATTCCGCCCATTATTTGCTATGCATAACTCAATTCTTTGTCTAAATGACCGCTGAACATTTCCCAACATTTCTAGTGTAATTGTACGAAAAGCATTTCGTATTTTGTTTTTCAGATCTTCTACATTTTCTGAAATTTCTTGATAAACAAGATTTTTAATATGCCCCCAAACAAAGAAATCTAAGCAACTTAGATAGGGAGATCTTGGGGGCCAACTGACTGGACCCGTCCAATCCATTTATTGGGAAATAAGTTATTCAAAAATCGGCGAACATTTCGATTGTAATGTGGCGGAGCCCCATCTTGCATAAACCACATGCTCCTGATTACATCCAATGGTACGTTTTCAAGTAAATCAAGTAGATTATTTTGCAAAAAATTTAAATATCTTTCTCCATTTAGATAATCCTGTTCAGTAATATTTTGTTCATATTCAGGATGATAGTCATGGAACTTATGTTTACGTAATGTTTTAACTACCGAAGTCTGAGAAATATCCAAGACAGCACTAACTTGTCTAGTACTAATCTCAGGATTTTCAGCTACTGCAGTAACTATATCAAATTGCATAGCTTCATCCTTAATTTTTCCTTGCCGTGAGTTCTTCTTATAATTAGCATTAGCTGTAAGTTCAAAACGTTCCTTAAGTCTTTCAAAGCATTTAACTTGACGTTTTATTTGCTCAGGATATCGCGTTCCATATAATTTGGACGCCAATAAACAATTTCTATTACATTCTCCTAATAAATAAGTCATGTCAACTAATTCTTGAGTAGAGCAATTCATCTTAATGTTTTATTAAGAACAACACAGTTGTAATCAAGTAATTAAACGAGACTGTCAAAACCACTGAGAAACTGACAGTTTTATTTGTTGTCAAGGCCTTCTAGATTCTACTCGTGTGGTATTCAAGATCTTCTATGAAGTATCAATCTAAATCTAAAACATAATAATGTTTTTTTTTTGTTAAAAATAATTAAGAAAAATAAATATTTTCGAATTTTGTTATTAATTATTCAAGTACAAGACTAATTTTATATGCAATTTTTAAGCAAAATCCTTATAAATCTGTCACCTGGAAAGAAAATTGCAAATACCTCAAAAGCTGCTAAGTTTAACCCCTGCAATGGTTATACCAGAAGAAAGGTAATTTAATTTTACATAATTGAGCATAAAAAAATACAGGGGGTTCTACTTGAAAAAAAAAATGTTTTCGGAGTTTAAAGTTAGCTAAATGTGACCTGGAAAATGTAACACTTAGTATATTGTTTTCCAAACTGTTTTAATTGCAAAAGTTAGACAATTCCAGGTACTAACGGTATGCCAAAAATTAAATTTTGATATAACATATGGAAAATGTTATAAGGCTCCCTCAGATCTTTCCAACTGAAATTTTTTTCTTGTTATGTTAAATACCTCCGATTCCTTAGGGTTTAGCATAGGGTGCGATACATGTTTTTAAATTAAATTTTTGTGCTCTTTCCGAATTTCAAAAAATATATAGATTGTTCTGTTTAAAATAAGAAAGTTAGTTGTTGTACAGGAAATATGTAACACTCTGTATTATCACAGATATTTTAAAATAATGCCAAAAAAGGTTTCCAACAATTTGAGATAGCACACAATTTTTTCTAATAAGTAGCTAAGGCGCTATAGAGCAAATACGCACTAAAAACTCACTCTGTATAAGTTACTATATTCAGCAAAGAAATTTTTTACATTTACTAGAATAATAAAGCAATTGGAATAGTATATTATACACCAAGGTTGTGAAGTCTGTCATTATTGCCTTAGCACCAGTTTATTTAATAAGGTGCGTAGGCAATAATGGACTTTACAACCATGGTGTATATACTATTTTTTCTACTACTAGCCAAATTTAAGCGAAAAATAAAAAATAAACATTTTTCTTGTAAAAATCAAGTAGCATAGGAATGCAAATAAATCAAAAAGCATTAAAAGCTACATACGTTGATAAACCAACTGGAACTGATTCACTAAACACTTGTGTGACATATTTCACCTTCATTTTCTGAAAATTATTCAGAGTGAAATGTAAATTAGTTGATTTAGGAGCCAATCGCAGCGGTTTAGATTTGTATGACATGTAGAAATTTTTAATGTCTTTCCAAGATGCTTTTTTGTTAATAAAGATTATATCGTATTTAATCAAGTTATTTTGCACCGACTTCAATAAATAGGGGACATCAAAGAAATAATAGATTTTCTTATCGTTTACGAGAAGGTATGGTTTTTCCGGTGATACATCGATTCTTTTAATTAGGTTTCGAAAATTTTACTACTGCTCTACCATTGGCACCGCATTGTAGTTGTAGCTTTTCTATGCAGTTTAATACTATCGGCTTCAATTTGTCACCTTTACATATCGTATTTGTAAAGATGTAGCACAAGGGTTGTTTAACTTTTATATATAACTCTAACCATGATCACGTAGCAGTTTGAGCTGGCAAAAATTTAAAACCTACTTTAAAATTAACATTTTGGGGCTCGTAAAATATAATTTTAGTGAAAATTGTTTGTATTCCTCTATTTATCTCCTGCTTCTTAGTGGTTTATTTTTTAAGTCCACTTCGGCTGTCACAATTTGTGCTCTGCTTTCGGGAAGTAATCGTTGGGAGATGTTAACTTCAATTGAAGTGCTTTCTTTTCACGTTGCAATTTAAGAATGTTCCTCCGTAATTTTCTTTACCTAAGAGTATTTGAGCTGCAAGCTTGAGTAGTTTTGGTATAGCTAGAGATGTTAACGGGCATTTATTGCTTCGCCAATATACCTTGCATCATTTGAATATTGGGTTTCAGAAATTGATACTTGTAACTCATTTAGGAATGGCAACAGATCGGACCATCATATTTAATAAAATAAATAAATAAATAAATTCGGTTATGTATTTGCGGTTATGGGATGGGGGCGCGAATTTTAAAGTAATGGCATTTTTTTATTCAAATAATTTTATCGTGTTAGGTAATTTTAAACAGCAAATAAGTTAAAGATATACAAAATTATGTTTCACTCGTTTTTGTTAAACAACTATTCTTAGATTCTCAAAAATTTGAAATTGTCCATTATTAACCTAGGTCAACAATAGAAAAAATTATTAACCACTAATAGAGAAATTCAACTTCTCAGTTGGCTAGGAGACGCAATAATTGTCTACTTTACAGCTAGTAGTAGAAAAAAATATTATATTAAATTCGTTATATAAGGGGTCTATTGTTCGTTGAACAATAGACTGCTTATACAACTAATTTAATAATATACTATTATTTGGATAATTAGTTTAGTTGATCAAGATACGCTGCTATGGGTTTATTATAGTGTGTGCAAGCTATGAACATAACCTGTAACCACTACATGTATTTTATCGATTTTACAGTTTAAAAAACGGGTGCCATTTATATTACACTAAAGTTTTATAGTGATGGAAAGTCAAAAGCGGAGTAGTTAAAAAAGAATTGTTACATGTTTTCATTGTCAAGAAATTGAAGGACAAAAAGAATAAATAAATAAAATGGTTCTTTTAATAAATGCAATAATAACTTATGCAAATACCAATTATGTATATTGAAATTATTTATGTAGCATGCATGTTTAACTGGTAATTGCATAAGTTATTATTACATTTATTTAAATAAAATATTATTTAAAATATAACATTGTTATGTTTATCTATAATCTTTTTATGCTATTTTTCGATTGATTCGAGATTTAGAAACATTTAGAGTTAATTTGTAAGTCATATTAAATTTGAATGCAATTAAATTTTATTTGACTTCCAATAATTCGACCCCTAATCATTTTACCATTTGAGAGTGCAAATTTAAATTACAATTATATATATTTTTCATAATACATAGCAGAATACACAATTCGCAATTGCCGTCAACAAGTTATACGCGCCACTTTTGTAACGACTTTTTACATTCCCATTAAAATTTATAGCAATGTAATATATAAATGATACTTAACACTTTTAATAAATTTTGAATTTCTTTACATTTGAATGCTATTGAAGAAGTTAGTATACCTATTTATCGAAACAAACACAATCTATACTCAAAATTAGTTAAAATAAGTCAATACACTTGGGCTAATGACATAAAAATTCATTGCCAAACCAAACAACTACTAAAATATCCGTATAAATATTCATACATTTTAAATCATTCTAAATTCATTCATATAATTTCTATTGTCTGTATTAGTTGCTGGAAATGTCAAGCCTCGATACTACAATAAAGTTCCTATTAATATGACATTAAATAATAATTAACAGTAATTAATCCAGATTCATTTGTAAGTACTTAGTCGTTAAACTATTGGGATACTGCATCTACTTAAAATGACGACACATAAATATTACAGAGGTTTGGTATTAAGTAAATTTATTACAACCATATAAAAAGTCCCATATTCAATTAATGGCCGCAATTCTAAACGGTCGAATGTTTGCTTTTATCAATTATGTAAATAGCCGCAGTAAAATATTTCGTTCATATCTATATAAAAAGTTTATAGCTTCAATGAAAGAAAGAATAAAATACTCTAAACACCACTCGAATTATGAAATTAACGATCTGTAAATAGACGTAATAAAAGAATCGCAATTGAGTTCATTAACTTAAGTTTTTCGAAATTTAATTTGAAGAAATTGCTACTATGGATTATGTAATATTAAGGTCCATTCAGTTTTTTGTTTGCATATATAAAAAAAAATTAAGCAAAAGAAAGGGCAGGAGGCCAACTGCTATGAATGTTCATAATCATTAAGAATTTCGTGCCCCCCAGCGATATGGCATGTAAACCTGAACCAGACTGGACCCATATCACAGAGAATATTGAAATAAATGGTAATCATCTGGTAATTAATTCGTATAACAGCTCGCGGTGAATTGTTGTTTTTTGGCCCACGCTATAAAAGCTAAGCACATGCTAACTAGCCATAGAATACTTACGTTTGTTATTATTTCCAGTTCTCAGTTAGTATACATGTATGTAACATAGCAATTTGATCACGAAGTGAACGATTTCCGAACCCATCAAACATTTTTATTCGATTATAGTATAAAAAGTATAGTATTTCCTAGTATTACACCCGTTGTTGGTACAGCATCGGTGAGGACTTGGCGCCGGCGACCGCCCGTCGCACACCAGACAACACGCACACCCATCGCCGCCCGCAGTGTTTTATTGTTTTACCGTTACAGATATCAAACCATCCAGTCCGTGAAATACGACCTCAACCATACTTCTCATGCCAGTTTTATGAGCGGACACCGGTAAATCAGGATGACATCAACTATCTTAAAGATAAATATCAACAGCAAATAAATTTCAACCGTAGAAAACTTCTGGAGAATTTTGTCCCATTACAGTGGGAAAATTATTAAAAACAAGTATTCGTTTACTGTCGTTAATAAAACGCTAACAAAACAAGGTCCTAATAAAACTGCCATTGTTTCATGCATCGGATATCAAAATTAAATATTTTCTCTTACTTTCATTTAACAACAAAAAATTGCATTCACAATGTTTTCAAAAATTGATTAGCTTAATTGATGTTTTATTGGCCAAATTTTAAATTTTTTACCCATGCTCCTAGCAGTGGTTAGTGATCGGTAAATTGGAAAAATTATTTAGCCGCTCATGTCTGACGTTCTTTAGATTGTTATATAAATTCCAACAGCAATTATTCGTTTTATAAATAAATAAACATAATTCAGGTATATAAATGCAAATTTAAAGTAGGTTAAAACTAAATACCCTTAAAGTACAATTATTAATTTGTAGTCGATATTGTAAAACCAAAAACTAACGCAAAAGAGTTCAACTAAATAAATAAAATTAACTAAAACAAGAAAAACAAAAAGAGGCTAAATAAAAGTAGGGAGTCTGATACTGCAATAATATCAGTATTTTGTATAAGATCGTTAAAAAAGTATGAGTTTGCTGGTAAAAGGTAGCCCCTCCAATTACACAGACAGGAGATGTGGTTCTTATGGGTAACACCAAGTCACTTGAGAAAAAAAAGCATAGAATAATACTAATTGGAAGATCATCCATGAGGGTATATGTTTTGAACTGAATATGTCATGAATTAAAAAGCCCCTGACACTATACATTTTTATGACGAAGTTTTGAACAAAAAAAAATTGGTATGGAATAGTTGGTGACATTTTTTAAATAGAGTAAGTGGTGTATGATACCATTTCCTAATTATATATATATCCTATGAAAGTACGCGCATTATGCGCTACTGTTGAATGCTTATCTTTACTATAACTTCACTAGTTACATTTTTGTATTTTACATTTAGACAATTTAACGTCAATAAGTGGATACTTTATCAGCTGCGAGTGCTGTCAGCACTATTACTGTAATTGCTGCGTTAATTAAAAAAAGACGTAAATATGATGAACAACTGCTCATGGGTGGGTAAACTTACCGGAGCAAAAATAGAACACGTTCTATTTTTCGTCATGATTTTTGTTCATACATTGTTTGATACTTAATTCAAAATTTTGCCAAAAAAAAAATTATAGTGTCTCAAGTTTTTTTATAATTATATTTGAAACATTTAATTATTACAAAACCTAATTTGACATTTTCTGGCTTATAAAACTATGTAAACGCTCCAAATTTTAGAAAAATCGCTTAAGTGATTCAAAATTTATATTAAAAAAACAATTTCATAATTGCAACTTCTGCACCGTATTGTACCGAAACTAAGCAAATTGTCATTAAGGTAAGCTTTGCTACGTCAACTTATTTTGGTCTGAACAATACGTGGTAGAATGTTTTAAAGACCTTTTAGGGAAACTCTGTATATTGAAATAATAACATTTGCATCCATGAATAACATGGCACATGCAATTGTTTTTCGAAGTTCTTCTCAGATGGTGTAAATTTTTCCATAACAGTGACAGTGTTAAACATGCAGTTTGATGCACAACTTTTTCCTATTTTATGCATTACTATTGCCTCATTATACTTATTTCTATTCGTAGAACATTAACCAATAATATACTTTCAACGTAGTGTTGGCTCAGGACAATAATTTGAATTTATTTCATTCTGCACATTTAGTTTTTTTGTAGCAGGAGCTCTAGAACTCGTGGAAAGATATCAGATGGGTCAATCAGAACTATTTGAGCTGAATCGGAGCTTGCATTGCGCCGATCAAATCCGGTTTTCCGGTGCCGTTCGGGTGTTCCAGTCTCAGAGTTTTTTCCTTGCTGTTGAAATTTTCAGGGTGTTTATAGGTCTCGATGGCCCCCCTAACCAATCTGTCATGATGAAACCCATCGACAGCACGGAATACAAGCCACGACATGCGGTACGTACAGGGTGGGCAAATTTCGACGTTTGTGTAGGGTATCTCTGTAATCATAAGAGATAGAAAAAAATGGATGTCGGAGTCTTCATTTGTTTTTTCGAGAGAAACTCATTGGTGAAAACTAGAATCGGCTAAAAGCAAAAAGATCGTTTTTAAATATTTTGAAAAGTGTCTATATCGTAGTTGTTTATTAAGTTATAAAAAAAACTAGTAATCCTTCTTTAGACACTTTTTTGAGAGGAACTGAATGGCGTTGACGAGTTTTAAATATGTACATTTGTTTACGAGTTATAAAATATTTTTTTTCTTTAATAGAAACCATAGTTGGCTGTGATTTATTTTTATAGAGTTTTTTGTTCTCTTTACGACGATATATATATATATATATATATATATATATATATATATATATTAGCAACTTTGCCGACAGGTATGTAAAGCAGTTACATAGTCGATTCTTTATTAATTATAGCCAACCTAACAGTTGGCAAGTATAAAAATTTCGAATCGCCTGCAGTAAAGTACGCAAAGTTGCTAACATTTTCGTACGTGAACGCTTTCACGAGTCGACACTAGATGTCGAAAAAACTTATCATTTAAATATATATATATATATATATATTTGTAATAAAAATCTTTGGGGTTTAAACACGTGTAATAAATATTAAAAATTACAACGTTTCGCCACGCTAACACGCAGCTTTTTCAAGTAATTAATAAATAACAATCTTAGTTTCTATGCGATTTTGACCTTGAACGTGTCGCTGGACCAGAGTAACCAATAGCATTACGTATCGGTATCATGGTAATGTTGTTTTGCATATTTTGTTGTTCTATTTGTTGGATATTTGGGGATCTTCTATCCTGAGGTAAAGTTAATAACGGTTTCCAAGTGTTAGGTAAACCTTTTCCATCATCTCGTTTATTAATGCAACTAGGACGTCTTTCTATCTCGATTTGTTCTCTAATGAGGCGGTTACATAAATATTTTTCTCTTCCTAGCATTCTTGTATTTTCAAAATCGATTTTATGTCCTGTTTGGTGATGATGTTCAGCTAGAGAATAAGTTAAACATCCTTTTCGGACTGCTAGTTTGTGTTCTTCTCTTCTCGCAGAAATACGTCGATTGGTTTGTCCAACGTAAGAGATGTTACATCCTCCGCAAGGAATTTCGTAAATGCCTTGATCTTCTAAAGGAATAATATCTTTAGGGGAACGGAGGAAAGACTTAACTTTATTAACAGGTACAGAAACTACTCGTATGTTGTGTTTCTTTAGAATGTTACTTATCTTCTCTGTAGTACCTTTGAAGTACGGGATTGATACAGTAAACGTACTCTTATCGTTAACTTCGTCGTCACTTCTTTGTTTCATCCTTTTGCTTTCATAACATGATGACGTGAAAAACCATTTTGTTTAAAAGCTTGATTCAGAAGATTCATTTCTTCGTGTATATGCTCGCTGTCTGTTAGTCTAGCAGATCTAATTAATAAGGTTTTAAAACAGAATTTAAATGTTGTGGATGATGATGTGAATTAGCATGTAGGTATCTATTGGTATGAGTTTGTTTTCTATACACTGTATGTCCTAAACTTCCGTCTGGTTTCCTAATTAGTAACACGTCAAGAAAAGGTAGTTTTCCGTTAACTTCTACTTCGGTAGTAAATTTAATTTGTGGATGAATATTATTTAAATAATTTAAAAAGCTAGTAATGCTTCATTACCATGTGGCCATATGGAGAAGATATCATCAACATATCGTAACCAAAGTTCTGGTTTGTTGGAAGATTCTTGAATTGCATTTGTTTCAAAGTTATCCATAAATAAATTAGCAATTGCAGGTGAGATAGGTGATCCCATTGGTGCTCCTTTAGTTTGTTTATATTTCTTAGAGTCGTATAAGAAGTATGTGTTGGTTAAACAATGTTTAGTTAAACGAACAACATCAGGTGTTAACATATGTTTGTTTGCTAGAATATTAAGAGTCTCTTCTATTGGAACTTTAGTAAACAAGGACTCAACGTCAAAGCTGACCATGATATCTGTAGGTTTTAATTTACGACCTCTAATAATATCTATAAAATGTGTTGAATTTTTAATATAAGAACTTGAGGATTCAACAAAAGGTTGTAATATTTTAGCAACATATCCAGCTAACTTTTGTGTTGGTGAATCTATACTACTAACAATAGGTCTAAGTGGTACTCCATTTTTATGAATTTTAGGTAATCCATAAAATTTTGGACATTTAGAAGACTTTTCTCTTGGTATTAATTTCTTTTGAATTTCCTTATCAGTATACATTCCTTAATTACAGCTTTAGTAGTTTTTCGAGATACGTTGTAGGATCAGAGTTTATAATTTTGTAAATAGGATCTTGTAACAATGTTTCGATTTTTGATTTATAATCTTCGGTATCCATTATTACAGTTGCATTTCCTTTGTCAGCAGGTAGCACAACAATAGAATTATCTCCTTTTAGTTCCTTTAACGCTTTCAATTCCTTGTAAGTGACGTTGCGTTTCGGAAGCTTAGATTTCTTCAGAACATGAGAAACTTCTTGTCGTACCGTTTCTGCTTCAACGTTCTCAAAATCTTTGACTGCTGCTTCAACCTTTGTTATGATCTCTTCTACTGGAATACGAGAAGGAACAACAGCAAAATTGAAACCTTTACTAAGAATACTCACAGAATGTTCGTCTAATTCTTTGCTTGAAATATTGTGAACTACATTACGAACATCAGTGTCATTCCTGTTATTCCAATTTTGAACTTTTTGACTGAGACAATCAAATTTCTTCAAGTGGCGGGCAGTTTTTAGTTCTTTAATTTTTTGTGATCGTAATTCAGCCAATTTATCTATGCTTCTCCATATTACAGGAAGAATAGTGTTAGAAAGATCTAAACTAAATGAATTGATAGTAATTCTGTACTTACGTTAGATAGATTTCTTCTGACATCTGAAATCATATTTCGTACTAACGCTAACCTATTGTTAGTAGTATAGATTCACCAACTTTTACAAAAAGTTAGCTGGATATGTTGCTAAAATATTACAACCTTTTGTTCGAATCCTCATAGAGTTCTTATATTAAAAATTCAACACATTTTATAGATATTATTAGAGGTCGTAAATTAAAACCTACAGATATCATGGTCAGCTTTGACGTTGAGTCCTTGTTTACTAAAGTTCCAATAGAAGAGACTCTTAATATTCTAGCAAACAAACATATGTTAACACCTGATGTTGTTCGTTTAACTAAACATTGTTTAACCAACACATACTTCTTATACGACTCTAAGAAATATAAACAAACTAAAGGAGCACCAATGGGATCACCTATCTCACCTGCAATTGCTAATTTATTTATGGATAACTTTGAAACAAATGCAATTCAAGAATCTTCCAACAAACCAGAACTTTGGTTACGATATGTTGATGATATCTTCTCCATATGGCCACATGGTAATGAAGCATTACTAGCTTTTTTAAATTATTTAAATAATATTCATCCACAAATTAAATTTACTACCGAAGTAGAAGTTAACGGAAAACTACCTTTTCTTGACGTGTTACTAATTAGGAAACCAGACGGAAGTTTAGGACATACAGTGTATAGAAAACAAACTCATACCAATAGATACCTACATGCTAATTCACATCATCATCCACAACATTTAAATTCTGTTTTAAAAACCTTATTAATTAGATCTGCTAGACTAACAGACAGCGAGCATATACACGAAGAAATGAATCTTCTGAATCAAGCTTTTAAACAAAATGGTTTTTCACGTCATCATGTTATGAAAGCAAAAGGATGAAACAAAGAAGTGACAACGAAGTTAACGATAAGAGTACGTTTACTGTATCAATCCCGTACTTCAAAGGTACTACAGAGAAGATAAGTAACATTCTAAAGAAACACAACATACGAGTAGTTTCTGTACCTGTTAATAAAGTTAAGTCTTTCCTCCGTTCCCCTAAAGATATTATTCCTTTAGAAGATCAAGGCATTTACGAAATTCCTTGCGGAGGATGTAACATCTCTTACGTTGGACAAACCAATCGACGTATTTCTGCGAGAAGAGAAGAACACAAACTAGCAGTCCGAAAAGGATGTTTAACTTATTCTCTAGCTGAACATCATCACCAAACAGGACATAAAATCGATTTTGAAAATACAAGAATGCTAGGAAGAGAAAAATATTTATGTAACCGCCTCATTAGAGAACAAATCGAGATAGAAAGACGTCCTAGTTGCATTAATAAACGAGATGATGGAAAAGGTTTACCTAACACTTGGAAACCGTTATTAACTTTACCTCAGGATAGAAGATCCCCAAATATCCAACAAATAGAACAACAAAATATGCAAAACAACATTACCATGATACCGATACGTAATGCTATTGGTTACTCTGGTCCAGCGACACGTTCAAGGTCAAAATCGCATAGAAACTAAGATTGTTATTTATTAATTACTTGAAAAAGCTGCGTGTTAGCGTGGCGAAACGTTGTAATTTTTAATATTTATTACACGTGTTTAAACCCCAAAGATTTTTATTACAAACATGTTTACACGTGAAAGAATAAAGCATTATATATATATATATATATATATATATATATATATATATCAGTAAGGTCAATCATAGTTAAATTTAGTCAAAACTCATATTTTCCAAAATCAAATAAAATTATCGTAGTTAATTTTATGACGGATGTCATGTATGTATGCTGCCTCTAATTACTTTACCACATTTTCATTCTTCAATCGTCTGGAAAGTACGAAATGGCTTACGAAAACTATGAAAAGTATGATATATTAGAATGCTTTATTCAAAATAATAACAATTCCGACATTGCATCGGAAATATACTTCAATCGTTATCCAGAAAGAAAACAACCTCATAAGTGTATTTTTGTTAAATTAAAAGCTTAATTCGTTTTCGAGTTACAGACCAAACATGTATTTTTTTAAATGGAAACCATAGGTGGCTATGACTCTATTGATTAGAGATTTTTTTAGCTTTCTGAAAATATATGATTTTACATATTTATCTCGGCAAATAAGGAAATTATAAACGATTTTTTGAAAAACAC
The DNA here is from genome assembly GCA_030710515.1 of Abscondita cerata. NCBI lineage: Eukaryota > Metazoa > Arthropoda > Insecta > Coleoptera > Lampyridae > Abscondita > Abscondita cerata. Next base: position 248,054 of record JALBCR010004442.1, on the reverse strand, counting down.
CTACTGATCAAAGTCACCTATGAACCTTTGTTTACTGCGCGCATTCGTTGCTAAAAGCTAAAAGTTATGAAGCTTTAAAGAAAACGGCATAAAACGCAAAACACTCTGTATCTCCCAAACGAGTCGAGATATCAAAGTGCCGTTTAGATCATTGAATTTGTCTCAAAAATCGGGCCAAAGGTCCCGACCACGGTTTTTCCCTATCAATTCGCGAAATACCTAAAACCCCCCAATTACATCGAAAATAGGACACCATGTACACATTAACAACCTTATTGAGTGGATAGCTTCTGGAAGTACCGACTCCCATTGAGTGATAGGTTTTTCTAGATACTTCAGACCCGATTCAACAGTTTTCCAAATTCATTATGGCGCTCAACTTGACCATTACCTCGAGAATTGTTTAGCGTGGTCGTACTTGAAGCGATTCCGTTTGAGTTCAGAAAAGTTTTTACTTCATTCGATATAAAAGAAGAGTCTCAGTCGGAATGTACGTACGAAGGAAAAACAGTGACGACCCATTAGATAGTGACGAGTGAATTCTATAATGGCATAAGCTTCTTTTTCAACAGAAGCATGTCGACGTTCGGAGCCAGAGAGTGTTCTCAAAGAAAACGCTACAGGTCGTCCAGACTGCACGAGACGAGCACGAATAACTTCTTCTGATGCATCAATTTCAACTGTAAACATATCTTCTTCATCAATAGGAGCAAGGGCAGTATTTTCAACATCCCTTTTGAGATCATGAAAGGCTTTGAGGGTCTCAGGATTTAAAGGAAAAGTACAATGAGTAAAGTGAGCTATCTTCGTAGAAAATTGAGCTATATATGCTAAAAATGTAAAAACATTCCTAAGATTCTCCTTAATGTAGTTAAATCTTTCGGAGGTTGTAAGTCTAATCACGACTTTATCGGGTCAGAATCCGGACGAATAGTTTTATCAAAAATCCAGTATCCAAGTAAGCGTATAGATCTCAACAAAAACAAACTCTTTTCGTTGTTTAAAGTCAAGTTGTACTTTCGAGCGGTTTTCATAAAGCGTTTAAGATTCCTATCATGCTATTTCTGATCTTTACCACATACAGTGACATCATCCAAGTAAGCATAGGTGTCAGTCAATTTCTCGATGCATATAATCTTGTCTAGAACTCTTTGAAAAACAGCAACCCCATTAGTGACACCAAAGGATATCCTCTTGAACTGGAATAATTGTCCACAAGCTTCAAAAGCAGTATACGGTTTGTCTTCTTCTTTTATTGGAAGGTGATAGTAAGCACTTCATATTTCGCAATACTGTTTACTATAGTTTCGATTCTAGGCAGAGAGTAGGCGTCCAACTCGGTAAACTTATTAATAGTTTGAGAGTAATCGATTACCATTCTCTTCTTGTGATGATCCGACGAAATTACCAAGACTTAAGCTTTCCAGGGTGATTGACTTGCTTCAATCGCATTCTCTTCGAGAAGTCGTTCGATTTCAGCTTGAATGAAACCAGCGTTAGTAGAAGTTTGTCTTTGAGTTTTCAAGGGTGATTTTTCTCCCCCAAACTATACTTGAACACTGGAGTGTTGTTTCATAATATCATGTCCAATTACTGCATCAGCGAAAAGATTCGGGAGAACGCAAAGTCATACGTTTGTGTACGTGTGTCCTAATATGCAACGATCAGCCGGACACTGGCCGGATGTGCAAGAACGATGCGACGTAGATGCCATAGTGATTTCATCTAACGAAGGAATAATCGTTAACTTAATTCTGTTCGCTGAGTGATCGCTGATGAAACTGCATGAACACTACCAGTATCCATTAAAGCACGTTAATTCTATCCCATTGACTTTTATACGAATAATAGTTTTCTTAAGGCTTGACGTAACGGTTTTACCGCAGCTGGTACAATTAGAGCAGAAGCAAAAGCAGAAGATTTCTTCGGGTTAAAATTGCTACTCTTATTACTTTAATTTGCTTTACAAACTTTCCAATAGTAACCACGCTTTAGACACCTTTCTCGAGGATGAGAATAATACCCACAAAAATAACACTTACTGGAACTGGCTGCTAGAGTAGGTTCTTCTAAAGAATCATCATTCATTTGTATTTGTTTCAGAGGAGACGAAACAGGCGAAATACAAATAGAATTTAACATTGGCGAATGAACGTAGGACAGAACCTGTTTCTGAGCTAATTCCTGTCACCTTGCTTTTTATCGTGAGCATCAGTTAGAGTCAAAACAGGAACTTCGAGGAGCCGTTGTCTGATGTGAGAGTCAGACAAGCCACGGATGAAAACATCTCTTACAAATTCGTCCTGGTGTTGTACAGCAGTGACGGCTTTAAAGTTACAAACTCTGACTAACAGGTTTAAACTTTGTAAATATTGATCTACGAATTCTTCGGGTTGTTGGAAGCAAATTGCGAGCTTGTGACGATTGTGAATTTCATTGACAGGTTTTACATACAAACTCCGCAGAGTTGAAGTAACATCATTGAAAGTACATATTGGCAAAGCTTATGTATTGATATACTCTTGAAGATACATAATTATGAAGCAGTTTCAGATTTTCAGAATTGGTTCTATCCATAGTGAAATTCAGAAATGTTTTGCACCAAGAATCCCATTTCAGAGCTACCATCGGTGAATCCGAGGCGATATCTAATCTTTCAGGCGCGAGAAGTTTTTTTCCATTTTCTTGATTACAAAATTTTTACGTTTAATAAATTGTTGTATGTTGAGTTATAAACAAGTACCTTTATAAGGTTTTATTAAACGTAAAATAACACATGTCAAACGACATTAAATTATAACAATTCTATTAATAGAAAATATTACAATATTAAAACAATCCAATCCAATTTTTGTCTTTAACAACTTAAGGGTATGTAGCGTAAATTAAAATCCTATCAAATGTTGATTGAATTTTGATATCAGCACGTTTTGTGTTGGGTATTGCTCATCCTAACAAAACCTCTAATAGTAGTACATACGTTTGTAAAATGAAGGATACATTATACAAATATAATTCGTGTCCGAAATACTAACCACATGATTATTATTATACAAAGAAAAACCACATGACATTACGTTTAGATTGAACACTTTTACATGTGGTTTTCTCTATTCTAAAACGACGCGTAAAATTTCACACAGTTTCGTGTGAAACCAACTCGTAACATAGCAAATAAGTAAAAGAACGTATTTAATGACGCGCTTTTCATTTGTTAAAAATTAAATCATATTTTTGTTAATCAACGAAAAAGTTGTCAATCGGTCTCAATCGATAATCGAGTGACGAAAACAAAAACCGTTTGTTCCAACAGACAGTCAATTTAGATGATAAAATATGTCAATGTTTGATGCCTACGATACGCAAAGAGGCGAAGGTCCCTATTTTGGTCACGTGGGAGAAGAATGTTAACGTGGTCCTACCTGAGTGATGGATTTGTTAGGCTGGTACACTTTGTGAATCGTAATGTATGAGACTGGCTAAAACAAAGAGCGTGGCGCGCACGGATGTTGTCCCGCAGCGGGCCATGATTGAATGCGTAGGTTTTTGGCTTCCCGCAGTATCAATTATAGTCAGTTTCGTGTATTTACTTATCTAAATGATGAATTTTCAAGAACTGCAAAAAGCATCAGAACCAATCATCATTTATTTAAATACCCGAAATGCGCACCCTCCCTTCGGGCGACGATAATAAAGTTACTAGAACCTAATGCGGCAGAAAATTAAAACGGGAGCTCTTTCATTATTCATATAACCTGACAAATATTTACACAAACTTGGTAACACGAAGAATAATACGAAAAGTCGGGTTAGAAGGCCACCCGCTAAGCTGGACCTGACACGTCTTACCTGACCCATTACCGGGCTCGTTAATTTAAGAAATTGTGGGTGGATAGACATTGATTAGGGGGGTCTAATGTCAAAATAATTCAGAAAAGAACGTTCATCATACAATGCGTGTCGAATGATAGACACGTGTGGAACAATCGATTTTGCCAACTTTGTAATTACGAATTTGCATAATGCCTTTGGAATAAAACCAATGGAAATAACAGTCTGCACTTAAGGCAATGTCGATTACCGTCAGTGCCCACATACTAACATCTTCCATTATAATTTAACTATGCTAAATGTTCGCTAATAACAGTTATCACCATCTTAAGCATTGTTTGTTTAATAGACTCGTATATAAATTATTTACTACGAGTTTGAAATGCTGTTTAATTTTTTAACCGAGTCAATTTTTGCAAAATTCATCATGGTCAGTTACAAAAAATCAATGTAATTAAATAATTATAACAACCAACTAATTAGCTGATAAATGAAAATACATATGTAGGTAAGTGGAAATTACATGTAGACACACTATGACCTGAACAAGTTATAATTATTAACTGTTTATAAATTGGTTTTTTCAGTAAAACGTGTATGTAAAACACCATCAATTTAGTCAAAACGAATGAATATTTAATTTCTAAAAATCTTAAGGATGGGCAGTCTGTTTCAATTAGCGGTCGTTGAAGCCATCCATTATCCGAAACCAACAGCCCGAGGACGTGGACTATGCTAAATGATTATCGGCACAATTTATAACATAATTATATACCGATTGTGACAGGGTGTGATGGTTTGTGTGGGATTACGGTAGTCTTAAGCTGAGACCACCGAGCCAGACTTAGCTAATTCTAATGATTACCGGGCACTCGATTACGCGGGGCAGGACCGAACGTCAAGGTGCTGATTGATACCCATACTTATCACTGTTTCTTGGATTATTTATTATCTTATATTGTGCAACGTCTTATAATAACCGTCATAACAATACTGTACTACACCGGTCATTACTACATTCAACGTTCTCAAGAAAAGGGGCGTATTAAATCAACACAATTCATCATACAGACTTCACCGTCTACCATTTCATTTATTACAAAAAAAATTCACACTCAGGGCTTGAAAATTATAAACCCATTTGGGAAATTACCATATTGTCAATCACAATTCTATATTAGTTATTCGTTTGCTAAAAGCCAAAGTAATATAAAGAAATAAAGATAATCCTAATCATCTATTGCAATCGCTTTTCCAAAACGTTGCTCTTGGCGTTAGAGTTCATAAGCTCAAAAATTGTGTCATTCAGTGATTATTTTCACTATTCCAGTTATATATATATCTACACTGAAAATTCCATCAATCGGGAACAAATATCTATTATACAAGCTGGGTCTGTCTGTAAAACATTTACATTTAAGATTGGAATCAATGTGGTAGGAAATGTTCTCCCTATAACTAAACGTTCGGAAACATGTAAGAAAGCATTCACTGTATATACAGTTGCCCAAGCACAAACATGCATAAAAACATACAATGCAATATTCATGTTTCTTCACGAACTTTTTAATCTCTACCATAGTCGTAGGCTGCTGTGCTTAGCTAAAACACAATATCTACACATTTGGTAGACCGGAGAAAATGAATGTTGTATGTGTTTTGCTTTTGCCATGTATTTAATGTAATTCTTTAAAACAGATATTCCAAAATACAAAACTGTGTATAAGTTCATTTGATAAGAGTATATGAAGCATACAGCCACATTATTTTTTTTCCCAAAAAAAATCAAAATTGATAAAAAATGTAGATACCGTATTTTAGCAAAGTACGGCAGTAGGGATGTTCATTTGGTTGTAGATTCAAACCTTATAGGGTGTTGATAGCTCTTCCAAGAATACAGTACAGTTGTCTCAAGTCTGAATTCGGTTCATACCCTGACGCTTTCTTCAGATTTAAGTTTATTTTTATTTCCTTAGATATTTTGTTTGGGGCAAGCTTCTGTACTTCCCTTTTAGCTGTTGCGTTTTAATATTTAAAGTCGTTTTTTGGGAGATGTCACAATTTGTTTCTGACTCCTTCAACATTGGGTTTTATGCATAATTTCCTTTGTTTTATGAAATGATGCTACCCATATGATTTTGCTAAAGTTTTCAGTTAAATTTCTTGTTTTTGGAGCGGGATAACGCGTAAGTTAATTTTTTTGCCCAGTTTGTGGTTTTTATTCATCAGTGCTGGTACAGTTTCCTTCTTCCTTAGTAATTCAGTGAAAAGATATGAAACACATTTTGATAATTGGATTTTATGTATGATATCTTTTGTTTATTACGATAAAACCATCCTATTTCTCAAACAACATTTCTTAGTTACATACGCTTACTATTTCATTTTTTAAGTCATTACTAATGACGAACCTTTTGCCTGGATGTTGACGAAGAATAGCCTTGTTATTTAAGAATGTCTGAGTGAACAGTAGATGGCCGTGAGCTTTGTTTGGTGGATTTGATCCCAACCATAATTCGTAAGTAGCATGCCAACGGTATACAAAATAAGTTTGAGTTGTCGCATTTGTTTCCGACTTCAGACATAAACCTATGTTATACAGATTGAGAAACTCTTTCAAGAAGTGAGTAGGTTCCTTTCTAGCTTATCATTATTAATGGTTTTCGTCATGCCTTGATCATTTTTTAATTGAAGGATTTTGATTAATTTTGTGTTGCCTGTGCATACGTTATACAAGTTTCAGATTTCTTAGAAACAATTGGATGGGGTGTTGTTGGATTCTTTGCCCTTCGGATGTTATACATTCTTTTTGCGATTCTTTAACCCATATACATCTCCGATAACTACTTTCAAATATTTTATTTATATCATTTGGGGTTTTAAACTGGAGACTCTTTTGAGATTCTGGTGGCACCATGCCACTTTATAACCTGGTTAAATTGTTATTCCTCTATAGCTTTAACTTTGAATGAGAATCTAGGTTGCCATAACGAAAGTTTTAGCTATTAAAGATGGTTATGACTAACATTCACATTAATATTTCCCTTAATTATTCGACATATTGTTGTTGCATTTAATTTTATTAGCTTTGATCGAGGTTAAATCTTATCATATTTTTTATAGTCTTTTTCTGTCCAAAAAGCTATCATTAATATTTGTCGATGTTTCATTTCTACTTTAATATCAGAAAAAAGAATGAGCTTGAACGTCCAAAATCGATTGTTGTGCCAGAAAACATCGATGCTGTGCGTGAATTGATATTGCAAGATCGTCATGTGACATACGGTGAAATTGAGGCATACATTCAATATTGTATGAACATTTGGCTGTCAAAAAGATTTGTTCGCGTTGGATACCGCATAATTTGACAATTGCTCAAAATCGATTCATGGATCTATGAATATGAACCGGAAACTAAACAATAATCGACTGTATGGGTCTTTCAAGACAAGTCAAACCCAATAATATTTGTTCGCGCACGAAGCACTTCAAAGCAAATGGTCGCCTGTTTTTTCGGAATAACTGGACATGTCGCCACAGTTCCATTAGAGCAACGTAGAACGGTTAATTCTAAATGGTACACAAGCATTTGTTTGCCAGAAGTGTTCGGAAAAATCAGGGAAACCAATCACAGAAGACGAATCATTCTCCATCACGACAATGCAAGTTCTCACACATCAGCTCAAACAAAAACATTTTTGAGCAGTCAAAACAACGAATGGATAGGTCATCCGCCTTACAGTCCTTGTTTGGTACCCAATGATTTCTTCTTATTCCCGGAGATCAAAAATAAAGTGCGAGTTCAACGTTTTTCAACGCCTGACGAAGCAGTTGATGCGTTCAAATCACATGTTTTGGAGAATGGAAAAAGTGCTTCGACAATTGGTTCAAACGCATGCAAAACTGTATTGATCTTTATGGAGAATATTTTGAAAAACAATAAAGCCATTTCCGATTATAAATATCTATTTTTATTTGTCTATCTCTAAAGTTAAGTAGTAACCCTCGTACAAGGTTTCCACGGCCGAGTAGGACATAGGGAAAATACATGTAAACTCGTTTTTTTGTGAATATTATCTCCCTAGCACTTCCTTATCCAAATTTAAGCGCCGAATAACATAGCTGGTGGAATGAGGAAAAATTCGACGTAAATAGTTAAAAAAAAATTTTTGTAATGACAAAAAATATGGTTTTTAAATTTGTTGAAAATCTATCGCTTATAATTGAATTAATTTTATCCTTAAAGTGGAGGGAAGAAATAGAGTCACTACCCTTGATTCAATGTTGTTCGTCCATTTCGTACTATAGTGTGTCTTATTAATATATATTTATTTATTCAATTTATAAACTTTTAATTTGTGACCGCTGTTAATCATGGTGATTCATTTAGTGTATAATTTTGTTGGTTTTTTAAATATTATGTTAGATGTGACTGTCACGTTCTAAATTTCAAGAAGCCCTAAAGAAACCCGCATAGGTCGGGCGAAACGTCGGCACATTGAATCAAGGGTAGTGACTCTATTTCTTCCCTCCACTTTAAGGAATCTATATTAAGATATAAGTCTATATCTATCGCTTATGTTCTTGTTATAGACCCCGACCCAACTCAATGCTCCCCCGTAGTTCAGTTGGTTAGCACGTGCGATTAATAAAACAGTAATTAAATCCACGCGTGACGTGATATTATATTAAGGTTCGAATACCGAGAATACTTTTTTTTTAATTTCTCTTAAGTTTGTTAACTATCAAGTTAGTTAAATTATAAAATGTAGAATATAAGCATAAATAGCAAAATCAAAAAAAACAAAACTTAATTGAGTATAAAAGAAATAAAAAAAAAGTATTTTTCTTCAAGCGGCGTTAAAACGGCATTGAACTACTGACAAACGCTAAAAGGGCTTTTTACTGCCTAAACATTAAAAGGTGGCAGTTCCTTTGTTTTCACAGCTATTTAGGTTAGTACCTTAGTTAAGTTATATATGAAGGTGGCAGTACCAACCTGATTCGTCGAGAAGAAAACGTCACTATAACATTCTAAAATTTCGAAAATTTGTGAATAACATGTGAAAATCAGAAGTAAACGCTTGAAGAAAAAATGGTATGCTAACGCCTCGCCATGCAACTTTTAAACTTAACAATTGTATTGTTTAACTCCTAAATAATCTATTATTTGAACGTAATTAGCAGCCGTGCAATTTGGATACTACTTTATATTCGCACGCTTGCAAAAATATTTTTTTGAACTACTTACGTCGCTATGTGATTCGGGGCTTAAATTTAGGTAAGGAAGTGCTAGAGAGATAATATTCCACAATTTTTATTATATTTTGAAGAATATTCTATGACAAAGTATGGAAAATAATTTCAGCCAAATGGCCGCCGCGACTCCGCTGTAGATGTTGCATTCTGGTAGACCATTTTTGGACGACATAAATGGGGCTCAATTTCACGAAGAACGCGAGTTATGTTGGCCTTTAGGGCAGCAATTGACTGTGGTTTGTCAGCATAGACTAGAGATTTCACGTAGCCCCACAGAAAGTAATCGAGCGGAGTTAAGTCACACGATCTCGGTGGCCAGTTGATGTTGCCACCACGCGAGATGACGAAGCCCTCGAATTTCTCATTTAATAAATTTAATAATTTTAACAATTTCTACTCGTTGTTGCAGCGTGTAGCGTTCCATGCTAAAATGTCACGACTCAATAAATATTTATGCTAAATTTGACAGCTATCGCTTCACCAAGATGGCCGCTATGCGCTGTCAAAGTTCAAGCGTCCCTATTGAAAAACCCTTTACAAAACTCAATGGATTTTGAGATATTTCGATTTTCAATTTTTCTTAAAAAAGTTGATGTTAATATGTTAAAATGTAATTTTCAAAAATTTGTGGAACTTTTTTGATGGAATACTTGCCCAACACTATGGTCTTCCGTATGGAATAAAAAATATCCTTAGCATTTCCATCATGTGATAATTTCAAAGAAAAACTTGTGCAAAATAATTTTTCAAAATCAGATGTGATAATTCTTTGAGGTTTTTCAAATAATTCTCAACGCTTCTTGCGTACAAATTGTGTTAAAACTTCCTTGTTGCAATAGCTATCGAACAAGCTGCGAATCTTACAACAAACCCTTAACAGTTCCAAAAAATAGTAAAAATGAAGCAGTCGACGGAATTTATTTAACTGCTGTCCACCATTAGACCTTATACATAGAAGTCAGCTCCAAATTAAATTAACAATAAGTACATTAGTACTTATTTTTTATAAATCTTGTTCAAAATGGAAGTCCCTGTTACGTATACATGCACGGCAGCGTCTTCTTATTTCTGTTTTTGCCACTCTGGTGGTCAATGTATTCCGTATAGATGCGGCAGCGTCGACTATCCTTTGTCTAAGGTCAATCCTTGTATTAACTGGGATTGCGTATACTATATCTTTTATACGACCCCATACAAAGTAATCCAGAGGAGTTAAATCTGGACTTCGCGGTGGCCAAACTATTGGGCCTGCTCTTCCAATCCAACGGTTAGGGAAACGTTCATTCAGCAAATTCCGTACCGTCAGCCGCTGGACAACCGTCGTGCTGAAAAATCATTCGCGCTCTGGCGGCTAAAGGAACATCTTCTAGAAGCTCCTGCATGTGATTTTCTAGAAACTCTTCATAGATCTCTCCGTTTAAATGTTGAGGTAAAAGTAAGGTCCTATTAAATAGTGGCCAACAACTCCCATCCATACATTTTCTGAAAACTTCTTTTGGAAACTAGTTTCCCTTATTAAATGTGGATTTTCTTCCGCCCAATACTGCATGTTATGAAAATTGGTTATGCCCTCGCGATTAAATTTAGATTCGTCCGTCCATAAAATGTTGGTTAAGAAGTTTTCATCCTCTGCATCTGAATTTAACATAAAGCGGCAGAATTCTAATCTCCTTGCAGGATCACCTTCATCTAAGCTCTGGACAGGGGTATAATGGTAAGGATGGCATCCAACTCCGTTGGTATCGTAGACCAGACTTTCCATTGTGACGCACCAGTTTGCCGTGCCACTTTAGCAGTTGAAGTGCCTGGGTTATCCTCAAAATGGATTAATATTTCTTCCTCATCATCTGGTTGATATAGACAAGGAGCACCGGCGTCCACTCGCCGACGTTTCACTGAACCATTTTCTGCGACATTTCGATATGTCGTACTAAATACACTAACATTCGGTCTGCGACGGTTTGGAAAGCGACGTTCATATTCCCGACGAGCTTCTGCAGTATTCCCATCGCAATATGCGTATACAAATAAGATGTCGGCGTATTCTGCATTGCCATAAGCGGCCATTTCAGTTAAACAACAATAACACCGAAAATCTACAAAACCGAAGTTAAAGAACTTATTATAACTAGTTATAACAAAGAATCTTCAAATATGAACTTAAGACTGTCAAAAAGTTATACGAGTGAAACGTCATATTCTACCTTCAGTTGTTTATACGTATAAGGTCTAAGCAGTTAAATAAATTCCGTCGACTGCTTCATTTTTACTATTTTTTTTGGAACTGTTAAGGGTTGTTGTAAGATTCGCAGCTTGTTCGATAGCTATTGCAACAAGGAAGTTTTTACACAATTTGTACGCAAGAAGCGTTGAGAATTATTTCAAAAAACCTCAAAGAATTATCACATCTAATTTTGAAAAATTATTTTGTACAAGTTTTTCTTTGAAATTATCAAGTGATGGAAATGCTAAGGGATATTTTTTATTCCATACGGAAAACCATAGTGTTGGGCAAGTATTCCATCAAAAAAGTTCTACAAAGTTGGCGTAAATTTTTGAAAATTACATTTTAACATATTAACATCAACTTTTTAAGAAAAATTGAAAATCAAAATATCTCATAATCCATTGAGTTTTGTATAATACATATTAGGGTTAAATTTACTCCTTACCTCTTGTTCTATCAGATCTCCAAAGGAATGTATCCAATTACCAGTGACCCTGTATATTCCTTATGCCCCACTCGGCCGTATAGATTTATTAAAATATGGTAATGTAACAACACGCAGACGCTTAGGCTTGCGCATACTACTACATACTGTACATACACTTTCTGTTGTCAGCCTGATGTCGTATTTCAAAAATAAAATGAATTTTTAACAATAATTTGCTCTGCATTTTGATTAACTACAATAGTTATTTTATAAATATGGTAATGTAAAAACATGCAGACGCTTAGGCTTGCCCATGCGTACAACCGAGTACTACATACTGTACATACACTTTCTGTTATCACCCCGTATGTCGTATTTCAAAATAAAATGAATTTTTAACAATAATTTGATCTGCATTTTTCATTAACTACAATAGTTATCTTTTATTTCTTGAATACAAGTTTCAGTTGTATTAAAAATTTAATTCACATACTGCATTCAAATCTTGTTAATTTATCCATTATTTAATTAACTACTTATACCACCCACATATTTTATAGGTATAAGTAAGTCAAAATTCTACTATTAATTTTCATGTTTGTTACATAACATAAATTTACAAAAGTATTATTTGATAATTTGAAAATCGCTTTTTTACAGTTACTAAAACTAGTCACAATACTTTTACCTCGATGACATTACGACTATTAAAAGATATTCACTTACCCACCAACGTATTTCTTGATTAAGCAGTATAAAACTTACCTAGAATAAAAAAAAGATTAATTACAACTAACAGGTGCCACAGTTCATACTACCGCAAGCAATTATTAAAATAAAGAACTATAATTTCAATTATAAGTTTTGGACATCGACCAGACAGCAACAATTTGTTATTGATGTTAAAAATTAAAAAAAAAACTCTTGACATCAGTGATAGTCTACAAAAGCCTAACATCATAAATCTTTTAGAGACAGATCTTATCTACAATTAAAATCTTTAGAATATCAATTGTTTTTGAAGCCTATAAAATATTAATAAAACGTCCTACTAAAAGTCAAAAATGCAAATTTAGTATTTTTACTGTCGCTCATTTTTGCTGTTATTTTTAATAACAATAAAGTCAACATGAGACCCTCAGCGCGGTCCGGTATTAAAGATTGGAATTACATTTAATATATTGCTATACGAGAAGTACGCCAAAATCAATTTAAGTTTTTATTTTAATTTGAACCGAACTTTTTCATTGTAGGCGTTTACTTATAAATGAGATCATAATACCCCAACAAGTTTTTCACAAAATAAATGTCATCAGAGATTTTTGCAAACATAAATGTTGATTTGTAAATTATTACTTTTAGTACGCCTGTTTATGTTAACAAAGACATAAAAGTTTATTTTGAACATCGTAAAAAAATTCGGTTGTCTGACTTTTAAAGTTTATAATAAATTCGCCAAAAGTTTTTGAAATAAATAGTTATGTTCCAACGTCTTAAATTTAAGAACAATCTTAAGTAAGTTCGCAAATTATTTATATACACTTAAGTACATCAAATAAAATTATCCCACAACAATTTGCGTTTGATCAAATGAAATAACTTTTTGTGTGATATGAAAGTAAAAAGTAATGAAATTTTAATTAGAAATAAGATAATCAAAATGGTAAATGTAAATGTTGATATGTATTGAATTACAAAGAGTAACCGATATACTCAAAAAAATTTAAAATAAGTAAAGATTGAAAATGAAATTCCGGCATACTTTTCAAAATATCTTTAATTTAATTAAAAGTTAGTCCATACTTTATAAACACAGTGTGGAATAAATTAATAAGCTATTACTAACTCATGTTCTTTAAGTATGGTGTGTAGGGAGATGGATTGTATTTACTTACGTTACCTACGAAGATCATAAAAAAGTTTTGATTTAAAATAGTAATAAATCAAAAGTAATTGAATATTTAAATTGTTTTTTTTATATTAATCGGATATTATTGATAATATAATATTTACAATTTACCCCAAAATAATTATTAATTTTTGTTATTACTCATAATTAACGCAATACATTTTTTGAGGGATTATTATTACATGATTCTATAACGCAAATTTATTATGATTACTTTATAATATTGTGCTCCTGTCTGGTTAAATAGTCTATTATTAAGTCTACTCCTCTTGATTGACTTCCTGTTTTTTGTTATATTACTCTCAAACATTTGACGAAAAGCTGCGTTAAAACTAGAAGGAGCTAAATGCCAACTTAATCAAAATTAATCAATTTGGAATGATATTTAGAACCCTCCAACTAAAAACTTAAATATCGAAGTTGTTTATGGTTGCAAGTTGCAACTACGGTTTTTTCTGAAGTTAAAGAGTGGAAAAAATTATGGTTTGGAGTTGATGTTTTCAATAAACATCTCATTGATTTGGTCAAAAGCAAATCCCATAAGAATATGCCATTCAAAATGCAACTACATGTTGTTTAAATGGGGTGCGATTTCTAATCCAAATTGTGAATCTGGAAACGAACCAGAGACCATTGCACATATTGTGGAGTATTGTCAATTAACAAGGTTTAAAGGAGGGTTTGTAAACATTCATAATTTCACGGACGAAGCTATATTATAGCTTACTAATCTGAAGAACATCTGAAGTTAAGCAATATTTTGTATTCTCTGTTCTGATTATCTGTTTTTCCATTATTTTGTTTGCTATTTCTTTAACCTACTATTTTTTTTGTCATTGTCGTGAGTGGCGCATTGGGTAAGGGTTGGCAAGTTTAAGATTTAGTGGTTTTCCTAAACCTTGAAGCAAATACTTTGCAAAGATGAACCATTTCACAATTGTACACGGTTCCGTGACCACACTATACAGGTTTATTCTGATCTTCTGGGGCACCATACATAACACTTACATCACAATAAAATATTAAAAATGTACCATACGAATAAATAAATAAACGCAAATACCATGTATGTTCGTTATAATTAGAAAATAGTGAACATACGGATTATCATACTGATGTTGTATTCGGGATGAATTTATGGTAATCCTTTAATTATTGAATGTTTAGTAAACCCATATGAAAAAAGAATGTAATAGTTATGAAATCATTAATGTTGTAAAAATAGATTCTCGCTATATGTGATTAATTTTCACGGCGATTAATATCGTCTCATTTTTGAAACAAAAACACCTTCCTGGATTGGACCGTGTCGAAATGAGAACCGGAGTTTCCAACGTTTTGCCCACTATATCATATGGAGCTTCATCAGGGTCAGAAACGAGAGTTCGAGACAGAGTACTTTTAGTAATCCCTGATGAAACCTCTTACAATAGTGGACAACTACTGTTACCATTTCCAATCTCGGAAGACGTTTGGTTTCATTAATGACTCCGACCGTGGAAGGCCCAGTTCTTATAATTTGTATTACTTCACCTATTATAATGAAAATTGATATGCTCACGGAAAAAAAATAACAATTGTAGATTAGATAGTTTTCATCAATTAAGGTTTTAAGTTTTTCAGACAATCAAAGCAAGATTGGGGAATCACTTCTCTACTACTCGGATTTTAAAAAATGGCGTGCCATAAGGATCTACCCTCAGTTGCACGTTGTTTGCTATCGCTGTAAACGATTTGGCTACAGATTTAGATCCATCTGTTTTTAAGTAGACGACCTGGCTATCATGATATCTGGAAAAACAGTAGGTGCCATCACACGCAAGCTACAGGATTCCATAAACAAAATAATTACAAACGGAGAAAAACTAGGTTTTACATTTTCTGAAGAAAAAACTAGCTGCGTGCATTTCTGTAGACTCAGAACTCTCCACTATGATCCGATATTGTTCATTAAAGACCGTATAATTAGATATGTCAACCGCATGTTAAATTTCTGAGCATGATTTTTGATTCCCAATTAGCCTGGGTTTTGCACAAATCCTCGTTGGTCGAAAAATGTCGTAAAGACATGAATGTGATTAAAGTTCTTGCTCATATGAAATGGGGAGCAGGGCCAATATGTTTGATACGCATCTGTAGGGCCATTATATTATCTCGACTAGACTACGGCTGTGTCGTCTACGAGTCGGTGCGTAGAAATTTGTTACGTAAGTTGGACACTGTACATCATCTAGGACTGCGCTACTGTATAGAAGCTTTTCCGAACAGTTCGGTCGAGAGCTTATATTGTGAGACAAAACTACTGTCGTTGTCCCAGAAAAGGACCACTCTAACTACATCAACATCCTGAACATCAAAATTATAATTGTCTCTTCCTCCTCGAAACGTATATGTAGTAAGACCAACCATAACCAGACCTAATGGTGTCCGTTTTCAGGAATTTATAAACTCGCTGGACGTACGCATTTCTACACTAATTACTGAGGGTCCAAATGAAATACCACCCTGGACTGTCCCTGATATAAATCTAAGACTGGACTTACAACAGCTGGATCAAACCATATTACAAGCACCACATCAACTGATATTCAATAAACTTTGTTTCCAATACTGTGGGGCAGCTTTTATTTACACGGATTATTCTAAAACCGAAGAAGGTGTGGGGTGTTCTATTTTTGTTATTAATAGCACGCATTCGTGGACGTTGGACGAGAATACATCTATATACACGGCTGAAAAATATTCGATCTGGCAAGCTCTTCTTGTAACTTCTAGTATAACAGAAAGTGACACCACCATTTCAGCTGAATCGGTTTTTTCGTTCTCATTATTCGTTTAACATGCTATCGTCGAGACACACCCTGTACAGGTTTATACTGATCTTCTGGAGTACCTTACATAACACTTACATCACAATACAATATTAAAAATTTACCATACAAATACATAAATAAATAACGTATTGCTTATATAAAGAAAATCATATTAAACTGCAATAGAGAGAGATTAGGAGGTTTGCAGTTTTATCAATAACAATTATAAAACGAAAAGATTTCGAAGCAGAAGTAATTGTCTGAAATCAAAGATATATCCCAAGTCTTTGGCCATATAAATTCTGAAAATGACAAGTTTGCGCTTCCTCGAAAATGAGACAATTTTACTCTTTGATATCTTGAGATGATGGTACTTATTGGAGAACCATTGGGAAACTAAGATAAACTCATTTTGCAAAAACTGACAGTCATCGCTAGTTGAAATAAAATTATATAACTTCAGGCATCATTAAATGTAAATCATTAATAAAGATAAGAAATAACAGAGGTTCAATGTCACTATGAAGTTACAAGATTGGAAACCATTAAAAATAGTAGAACGAGAATATTTTATGATTGACATTAAAAAAATTAATTGAAATCGGCGAATAAATTTTTTGGCCCCCAGAACTGTTAAACACATTTTTCAGTTATTCATACTTGTCTTGAAACTTGATTTTTACACACAATGCGGTAAAGTACGGCTACTGTGCGGTAAAGTACGGCTACTATGCGATAAAGTAGTGACTGATTTATCTGCTATTTGGGAACGTTTTAAAAATAAACTAAGTATAAAATCCGATATTGATTTAAAAAAAATCCTTTACACCATATTTGACACGATAATGTACAGAATAAGGGGCATTTAATTTTTTTATTGATGATGATATTGATGGCGCCATCTATATGTCAATTCAACAAATGAACTGATACATATTAGGTGGTGTCTGTTAAAATAGTTAAAATCAGTAGAAATTATTTTGTTTTTTTTTTTTACTTTTTGATGATAATCGTCGGCCAAAAAATATTATACAAATTTCGTGTGCAAAGTTAATAAGGAGCTCGCCCTTCTTCCTCAAACAAAGCTGCCGCGCCGTAAAATCCTACTTTCCACACTCTAATGTAAATAACTATTACAGGAGTCGTGGTAGTTTCCACTCTAAATGAGCTATACTGTACGTACATGAAAAATATCATCTAAATGCATATCATTGTACTTTTTGTTAATTACAGGCGGTTCTAATAAACGTGTAAAAAATATTGAAAGTGTGCGGTGATAACAATTTGCCAAAAAATAAAACAAACAGCGTGTAGAAAGTGCGTCGAAAAAGTGAAAAAAAAAACGATACCATATATATTGGAATTCAAACTTAAACTTGGCTTAAAATAAAAGAAAAGAAAAATTGCGTTTTCGAACAATATACTTCAAATAAAAGTTATAGACAATAAATTTCCAACAATTTTCTTTTACAAAATTTTTTTTGTATAATTGATATTTTTGAAGATATTCTTAAAATAATAACTGTCACGTGATTGTCATATCTCGGTAATTACTTATTGGATCAAAAATAGTTTAAACAAAAGTTATGTATAATTATATTACAAACAACTTTTATTTAAAAAAATCGTAAAATGAATATTTGAATGAAAATATTCCAAGAGTTCAAAAATCTACGTAGGTTAACAGCCCTTTGGATTGACAGATTGTGCCCAAAATCTAATCAGTTCTGCGCTATTATAAATAAGACCTATACGCACAGTTTTATAAAATCAAACCGGTGGTTTTCTTGTTATCTTGTTATATGGCCTTGGGGCCATACTTCATTATAACGTACTAACTCTAATTCGTCGGAAAAAGTGAAAAAAGGGATGTTAAAATTTTCTACATCCAAAATTAAAAAGAATTGACGCGAAAATGGCAATACAGTCGACGATTTAAGGCCAAATGCACATTCAAAAGGTGATCTTTTTTCTCGATCAATAACATAAAAGTTTAGTTAATATTAAATGTAATTATTGCTAAGGATAAAATTGTTTGTATTGATTAATTAGACCTTTTAATTGTAATTTTTGTAAGCCCGAGACACCACTGATAAGTTGATTGTAAAAAACACCTACACTGTGAACAGTAAAGTCGGCATCCTATCGGATTTTTTTGTTAAAAGCTTTATTCGAAATTTGGGTTTGGTATTGACGTGTACAGTGTCCCAGTTCCATTTTCATGTGTTTTATGGGGTTTCTCGCTTATGAGTGGAGATAGAAAGTTGTGTTCTTGCAATAGTGGCTATACTTTTTCATGAAACAAAAGAGGCAATAATTATATTTCTCGTAGGCCTCGTAGTCTTTGAGCTACAGAGTGGAATTAATAATTGTCACTTTTGGAGAACCCCTTGCATCTCGACCATGCAAATATTTACATGTAAAGAAAAAATAGAGTCTTATAGATTTTCTTACGTAAATTTTTTTCTAAACACAACCGTTTTTTAGTGATTGATCAAAGTATTTTTTAATGGGGCACTATATACTTTTTTTCTAAAATCGAATCCGCTTCTTCATAAACTTTCCAAAAATACTATATTGTCAGTATTTATTTTAGATTTTAGAAATTTTCTAAAGAATAACTTTTTTCTGTAAAATTAATAATAAAAGTTACCCAGGTGTTGCCAACTTAAGTCCACACACTGCATATATTAGCGGACTTTACTGGTCACACTGTATATCATTTTAATTATATTTTAGATTTTTAATATTTCATTTTAAATAAAATTATCAATTTTGTAATTGTAAAACAATTTAACTTTATAAAGTACGCACTAAACTCGGCAGTCTTAAAATTAATTTAATTTAGATTGATAAGCATTGAACAGTTCTAAGTTTGCTTTGCAAATATTTTCCTTATCTTTATAAATTTATCAAATAATTAGAAAATTTCTCGCCAAAAGAATTTTGTTTGGTGTTAAAAGCGAGAATACAAACAATTTCCAATATATTGACAATTAACGTCGATTACAAATTTTAAAACCATAACGATAAAACGTCAAACTCCCAGATAAGAATATAAAATTTATGCAATTTTTAACTTAGATCAATATACTAGCAAATGCAATAACGAAATGCGCTTTTCTCAAGTGCAACAGGTAACCGCCGCGGGGTTTTTTAATCGCATATTTAACATCACTTCGGAATTCACAAACCACCACCTACCTGTGATCGTATTTGATACGTATTCACTTTATAATGCAAATACTCTCATTAATTTGATCGTAATCGGAAAAAAAATTATAAATCCGTTCGTTAATTAATGCAAATATCTTTTTGTTTTTATCAAAACGTCCGTTTTGATGCCTAAATAGTTTTATATTCCCATAAATTTTGTTTATTTTACGGTAGATTATTAACCAAGAAAGGGTTATATAAATTATATGACATTTTTATGATGTTAAAACACACAAGCTACAACCAGTATGTTTCTGCTCGGGTATAACGTGAAAAGATGCTTGCAATGCAAAAATAATATAAACCTTTACAGGTAATAGTCGAAGAATTAACCTTTTATTTTCCAAATAGTTGATGCGTTGGCGTTTTAACCTATTGAGCCCGTGACAATATAGAATGTAATACAAAGTTAATATTACCTAGTAATTTTATCAGGAGTTAATAGGTAGGTATCATAACCATGAGGGAGATATACAGCATCATTTGTTGGTATAAAGACACAAAGCATTTTTCTTACTAGGACTTTTGTACATGGCGTAACTGATTTTAGAACATATTAGGAATATAAACATACTTCTTTCTGAAAGCTTTCGAGAAAAACCAATTGCTACTATGTTGTAATTCAATGAAATAAAAGTTAAGTCCGAAAGAGAAGTAGTGAGTGAATGTATTTTTAGAATGGTTTAATAGTATACAACACGTACAAATCGGACAGTATGATTACGAAACAGTATACACAGAATAACCTTCTTCAAATACAACAAAAAAAAAATAAAACAAACGTTATTGTAATGTGCATTTTTGAAGAAAACAACGTCCGTATGTAAACAAGATATCAAGAAAAAACCACCAGTTTGATTTTTATAAAATTTTGCATATGATTCTTTTTTATAATGTGGATCAATTTATATTTTCGATATAATCTATGGAGTCAAAATGGTCGTTAATCTGTAGAGATTTTCGAATCTAGAAATATTTACAAAAACATTCATTTTACATAATTTTTTCTTCAAATAAAAATTGTTTGTAATTTTATTACACACAACTATTTTTTGATCCTATAAGTTAAAAGCGACAGTAACGTGTAACCAATTATTTTAACACTAAAATATAAATTATACAAAAAAAGTTATGGAAGAAAAGCTGTCGGAAATTTTATTTTCTATAACTTCTATTTGAACCATTTTTTTTAAAAACATTTTTCATTAACCTCTTTTTTAAGTTGGTCTTAGTTCAAGCATTGGTTCAAGGAAGAGAGAGCCGAGAGCGCGCGTCAATTAGTTCGAAGAAACGGGATAAAATCAGATACTTACACTCCGTGTAAAAAGTATATTTACACGTTAAATTTTTACGGTACTTCTCGAATTTTAAAGTGAATAATAAATTACGTACCTAACATTTAAAAAACAGTTTTTTTCTATTTTCTAAATAATAATATTCACCAACTTAAAACAAGAATAGCATTGAAAATATATAAATAATCAAAAGTTAATGTTAACAGCACGTTTATTACTTTATTGAAATCGGAAATTGCGAAATGGTACCTATTCCAAGATTAACACATTACAACACAAATTATTATGGTTTCTACATTAGTATCAGTTACTCGTCCTGCAATTTGGGATTACCTAGAAGACATGATTAAAGTGAGGTATAGCTAAATTTGGCTACAATTTGTTTAATAAATTGAAAAAATAAAGTTTTTCATCTTGGAAAATTTAATATACCACGTCATCATACACTTGATAAGCAGGTAAAATAGACCAATAACGAATTTAAAATTCATATGAATTTCCGTCATACATAAATGATGGTCTCATCAGGTGAGCGTTGGAAGCTTTAAAAAATGCAAATTTGTAGCTGAAATTGATAGTGAATTAATTTATGCTAATGTCAGTTATTTCATCGTTTCGTTGTAATGATTATCCCTGGTTGTAATTGTGTGTTGTTCGTCGTTTATCGTTAATTTTTTTCATTTAATTGCCAACTTAATGAAACCATCATTTATAGAAACCCTGTATATTCCTTCTAATCATTCAGATTTTTTAATATTGGCATTGCTAGCATTAGAACAACGTACCCAAAATTTACTGAGTCACAAAGTTTACCAAACGTTCACAAACCAAATTACCCCATCAGATCCCATAGTGTGTTCCATTGATTCACTTATATATTCAACTTACACGTTCTTATCAATCATTTTTAATAATTGATGTCAAGTTTCATACCCCTTTCCAGATTGTAAATTGGTTTCCCTTGATGTAACGAATTTTTTTCATCGATTCCACCTAAAGACACTTTGCCATTGATTTACAACCTTTTAAGTGAAAACAATTTACCTGAGTTTGTAATTAAATGTTTAATTGTGTGTTAATAAGTTAATTTTCTTTTAGCAACAAAGTTTTCAAACAAGCAGGAGGTTTACTCATGCGGGATCACCTTACAATGTTTATAGAAAACCAACAACATTTGATTACTTTTCAAGTTTTTCTGATTCCGTCAAGTGAAACTAATTACAAAATATTAAATTTTCCACATTGCTGAAAATAATGATTTTACGTTTCATCTTGTTTGAAACTCAAATATAAACAATCCCTTAAGTCTTACACCTACACGTGACTGACTCATTCTTCCTCTTTTGAAAATTCCAACCAGAAATACATTTCGATTCCTTTTATTGCACAGCTTGCTTACAAAATTAAAAAAATACAGAAATTTCCAGACTACAAAATTACATATTGACATGCCCATGCAATAGTTTTTGTATTGAAAAAAACTTCTAGAAAATTTGGCATCGTTGCCTTTGTGGTATGACAATTAAATTATCCAATGATGTAAAAAAAGTGATATCGTTGTTTTATTTTTTTTGCAGAAAATACACTTACTTGCCTATACAGGGTGTCCAGTAACTCTACGGACAAACTTCGCGTAGTGATTCTAGACTCAAGAATAAGAAAAAAAGTTCGTAAAAACCTAGGTTCGGAAACGCTTCGTTTAGGACCTACAGGGTGTTTGCGATATTTTGCGAACAAATTTGAATATAGTCCTGAAATTTGCAACACAGGGGTTTTTGGTAACATTTATTTATTTAGTTTTATTATTTATTTCTCCATTTTAGTTCTTAAATTCAAAGTTAAAGTAAAAATGCTAACATACGTTACTTTGATTTTTAATTCCAATTAGCTAAGGATTATAGGGAATTAAATTAAACTGTTCATCAACCAAGATCTCGAAAACGGTTGATCTGAGGGGCATCGACCAAGTATACCTTTTTTGCTCAGAACTGAAAAGGAAACAAACTATTTAAAATGGAATGTCAATATACCGGGTGGTAAAAAAGTTATGGCCAATTAACTGTTACACGACAATTTTTTAGCATATTTTAGGAACTTTTGGAAAAGAAAAATTGACCATTGTTTTCGCAGAAACTTGCTGATTAGAGGACATAACACCAATAATATTGTTGAAGGATCCATTCGCATATTTAAGGACATTGTTCTTAAAAAATGCAAAACTTTTGATGCTGTGTCTTTAATTGAATTTCTAACTTCATTTTTAGAACAGTTTTATAAAGAAAACTTGTTAATTATGCCAATTTTAGAGATATGAAGTTACAAATATATTTTAAGAAGTTTTTCAAACAAGCAGTTCATTTAAAAGTAATAGAAATATCAGAATCGAGTATCATGTTACTCCCTCAACCTATTTACACAGTTAATACAGAAATAGAAAAATGTGACTGCCCACATGGCGTTGGAGGGAAGTTCTGTAAACACTTGTTGCCGTGCATACATTTATTTCACACAGCTCAACTTTCGTTTCAAGATTGTGTAGAATTGACAACTTTAGCTGTTGGAAACCCTGTTGATAATTCATTTTTAGAAGAGATGGATAAAAATACAGCAATAGAATATAATAATACATTACGACACCAATTCAGTCACCCTATGAGAAGACAGGACGAGGATACAAGTGAACTGCAATACCTCACAGATCATTCTGAAACACACAATAATAGTAATGAGCATATTGAGGAATACTAGTCAGAACTTCAAAAACTCAGGGAAAACATGGAAAAAACATTTGCCATCGTCGAAAAAAGCAATTCTAAGTTTATGTTACAAAAATTGGCCCATATTAAAAACAAGATGTCTAATGTAAACAATACAGAACAGTTTTTTGACCTGTACAGGATGGGCAAATTTCGACGTTTGTATAGGGCATCTCGGTAACCATAAGAGATAGAGAATGGATGTCAGTGTCTCGATCTGAGAGAAACTCATTGGTAAAAACTAGAATCGGCTTCTTTTGTTTTCAAGTTACAGCGAAAAGATCGATTTTTCTATATTTTGAAAAGTGTCTATATCCTAGTTGTTTATTAATTTAGAAAAAAACTAGTAATAGGTACCTTCTTTAGACACTTTTTTGAGAGGAATTGAATGGCGTTGACGGGTTTACGAGTTATAAATTTTTTTTTTCTTTAATGGAAACCATAGTTGGCTGTGATTTATTTTGATAGGAGTTTTTTTTTCTCTTTACGACCGTATATATCATGTAACGTCAATCATAGTTAAATTTAGTCAAAACTCATATTTCCCAATCAAATAACATTATCGTAGTTACCAAAGACATTTTGTTTTAATTTTTATACCGGATGTCATGTATGTATGTTGCCACATTTTAATTCTTCAATCGTCTGAAAAGTACGAAATGGCTTACGAAAACTATGAAAAATATGATATGTTAGAATACTTTATTCAAAATAATAACAATTCCGACATTGCATCGGAAATATACTTCAATCGTTATCCACAAAGAAGACAACCTCACAAGTCTATTTTTGTTAAATTAAAAGAAAATCTCACGAATCATGGAACATTTAACAAACCAAGACCAAAAAAGTACAACATTCAAGATGCTAAAGAAGTTACTATAAATGTAATATGTACAATTTAAAAAAATTGACTCCTTGACAATTTTAGTTTTCTTAACTACCGTTACTCCCGACCTCGCCTAGAAATAAATTTC
Organism: Abscondita cerata; assembly: GCA_030710515.1. NCBI lineage: Eukaryota > Metazoa > Arthropoda > Insecta > Coleoptera > Lampyridae > Abscondita > Abscondita cerata. The sequence continues at coordinate 223,344 of JALBCR010004442.1, read as the reverse complement.
AAAAATGTCTAATACTGAAAACATAGTCCAATACCATGTCTAACCGTTGTACAAGTTTCGCTTACATAACTTTTATATTTCATAAAATATCAATTTGTCAGTAGATTTAAATTTTCGTTAGTAAGGCTTGAAATTATTTTTTTTACTTAATAATGGTAAGAGATAGGTACGCTAAACCTGATAGCAAAAGACGTAAAATTTATGCGGAAATCAAAAATAAAATAAAAATTGAGGAATTGTATTTAAAATAACAAAGTTGGTATCCACTTCCTGTATAACCGGAAGTGACACCGCCATGAAAATATTTTCAGTAAGTAGACCATGTTCAAGTTACAAGTTTTTGTTGAGACATACCCTGTATATTATCTGGTAAAAGCAGAAAAAAAATTTATCGGTTTCAGGCTGTAAGAAGGCTCTTTACATTCACAAAAGTTAGTTTATACCTTTTAACTGTATTGGGAATGTAAAATCAAAAGTGACATTAATGTAAAAATAACATATTGGTAAATGTTATATTTTTACAACATATTTATAATTTTACAATACAAGAAAATATCAACTTGCATGACAACTTTGATTTTGACGCAAAAACTACGAATGAATTTTTAATTTATTAATTTTCATATTAAAAGCATAATAATCAAAATGCGTAGGTAGTTGCCTGAAACCGTTAAACTATTGAACAAACCTCGATGTTATGACACATTACAGCCTTAGATGTCTGGTGACTGTGAATAAATGTCAATAACATTTCTCGATGATATTATGACTTCTTTAACAATCATAAACAGAGGTTGGTTACCACAGTTTTGCAAATTATTATACCATATAATATTTTAATAAAATATCATAGGATATTTCTACTATATAAAATAATCGGTTTTCCTTCCTGACGCTATAACTCCAGAACGCACGACCGTTTCCACGGTTGCACCGTGAAGGTCTGGCCCGGAGGTTATAGAAGAATTCAGAAATTTAACAAAAAGCGGGAAAATCTTTTCACATACACCCTCTCTTACATACATTACACAACCAATATTTAAGTAGAGCCCGGCGCACAATACAATTAACAATCGCAAGCCAATCGCTTATGTTTGCGGGAAATTTAAAATCATTTTTTTACATGGGCAGTTATACGTTGCGGTTCACGAGTGGGAACCTCCGCTTGTTTGTGTTAACGTCAACCAAAACAAAGTGGTTTACCAAAGTGCACTTCAATGAAACGAATAATTTGCGGACACGTATAACGCTTGATTCAGTATTTACTTTGATTCACTTTCATTTACTTAGAGAAGTTCAACTAAATAACACTTCATTTTTAATCGAATGAATTCATTATTGTTGTGAAATGAAATAAAATTTTTCCTTTTCAAATATAAACAAAAAATTTTTCTTCATCTTTAATCACCAAACGAAAGTTACATAAAACGAAGCCATCTGGTGGTGAAACGGAGTTCGCCGGGTTTGCTAGTTCTTTATAAAATGTGTTGGTTTTTTCAGCTTTTTAGGTGTTTTATCCCAATATGGGATGTGGAGTTCTGCACGAAACGCTTATTTTAATAGCACTTAATCATATCAATGAAAACAATTGTAACGTTATAACTCTTCCTATTTCAACAAGTAAGTACAGATTGTTAAGTTGTGCTCTATTTTTACAAATGTAAGTATTAATATACGAAATGACCTAAATAAGAAATTAATATTGGGTTTCCAGTATCAAACTTTTACCAAAACGAAAAATGCAATTAAATGCCCCATAGTTAAGGGAAGTATATAAACGCTGCTTAATTACAAATTATAACGGATTACGAACGATTGATGATTTATTATGCGGAGTTTGAATCTAATCGATTTAGAAAAGTTAATGAAACAAATAAAAATTATTTTGAAATTGACATTGTTAAATTTACACTTGAATAATTACGTCAGGTCAATTTTCAACTAATTTCCTATGCCATTGAGCTCGAAAATTCAATCTTCCTACGACTAGCAGGTTAATAAAGTGCACTAGCGATTAAAAATAATTGATAAATTTCCAGTCATCATAAATTAAAAGTTGGGTGTAGTTAGAGAACAACAAAAGTGAAGACACTTGTCAAACTTTGTAATGTTGTCACAAAATACTAGCAAGTACCTATAGTCAAATACCATCTCAGTCTCTAATTGATTAGTCCCGGTGGTGGTAAAACAAACAGTGCGGGCGCCCCTGGGGCAGGTGCTTCTTTAGGGACGACCAATTATCCGACAACCCGTGGAGAAGACTCCGGCACGGCGTGGAATGTAACATCCAAAAGTTACCTATACATATCACGATCGCTTTGATGAAATGATTTAGAAGGGATTAAGACCAAAAAAGGCCCAAACAGCGAGTGGCGTATTATGCATTAAAAGTAATTATACCCTGCGTCATCCTGGCACAACTTCGGCAAAATAAATTTTGCCGTATAAATCAAAACGTTGCCCTTCTGTTGACCTTAAATTATTAAAGGTCTCATAGGATTATTGTACTTCTATTAACTAAATAACCTCTATTAAGAATACAGATAACTCAAGTTTTCACTGTTTAGTTAACTTATTCCACCTTTAATGGAATGATTTATGGATCCACTGATGAATATGTAATACATACAACAAATTTCAATAAACCGAATTTGATTAATGACTCAAATATGAATCATAGAAGAAATTTAATGATGTATATATGTTGCAGTATAATATATGGATTGTTAATTCTATTTGATTTTTACGTGTTAAATGTATTAAAATTTCATTGTTAGTTGTTTCGCGTTTTAATAACAAAGGAAAACCTGATCGGTAACTAAAAGCACTCTTAGCGGTACTAAACTGAATTTTAATCTCAAACAAGCAATTACACTCTTAGCATATCTTATAACGTACCAATTTATTGACTGTTAAAATGTTATTTACTCAAAACCGCATGGCATGAAAACAACACTTTGCATAAACCTCGGCATTACGTTACACAAAATATCAATTCCCCATAAAAATGGAATTATATTTAGAACAAAAGTCATGCTAAGAAAAATTGTAGAAAATGTAATTTAAACAATTCATAGAATTAAAGGTTTACTGAATTTTTGGGTAGATTGGTTTAGATTTTTGAAAATGATATAAAATAATATAATTATTTTTATTCACTAATGTCACAATTTGAAAACTTGTGGACGAAATATTTTTGTATTTAATGAAATGTTTAAACCATTGCAAACATTCTTGTAAGCATTTCGGGTTCGGGGTCTTTCGTCGAACTAAAAAATGTTGTTTATAATTCGTTCTTGTGAAGATTGGGATTTTCTTCACTCGTGGGGTTTCAAACACTTGTTTAAAAAAACCACAAAAAAACACTACTTATCATCGTATGCGAATACTTATTTGGGTGGGTATATCTCAGAAAACTTGTTCCTGAGGAATATCGAATATCAAAAAATTTTATATTCATAAAATAAGTAGAATTTGAAATCATCTTTAAGTATGGATCATATTAGCTCTAGGACTATGATCAGCAGCAATATTAAAAAAGCCGCCAAAGACAGACACTTAAATAAGCTATGTAACTTTGTATTTAAGACTGATACCTACTGTTGAGCTATGGACCCAAATCAACAGCTGTTCAAATTACAACAATAAATTAATACTTGCTTGTTTATAGGACTTAGATTTTAGTTATTTATTTTATTTGTTCACATACAATTTACAAATATTAAATTGGTAGCAATCTCGCAATACAACTTACACAGTTTAAGATTACGTAAGCACTTCTCTTTTCAGTACTGCCGATTTAGAACAATTTTCCTAAACTAAAGGGTAACTTATGTGACCATTACATGAAGAGACGAATGGAAACCCAAAATAAAATCTACTTTTATTACTACCAATGATAATAACATAATTTTATGTCAAACTTAAGTCTATTGTTTAGTTGATTAAACACTGACTATTTGCTGATATATAATAGTCCATTGCTTTTTAGACAAAAAAAATGACTCGGTTTCCCTACTCCTTGGAGACATGGCTTAAAAATCGTTAAAATGTAAATTTATGAGACAACAATTGGCGACATAAAGTGTGATCAATTGTTGTTGGGCGAGTTGAAGAAAAAACCGTGTTTTTTGGCTTCAGAAGCGTTCTCGGGAAAAAGTACAAATCGGACCAAAAAGTGTTGTTAATAATGTTGTTGACGATAAATTATACAAAACATGGCGCAATCCGATTTTAGAAAAAAAATTTTTTAAGAGAAAATTAACTTTTAGTGAAAAAAATTTAACCTTTTTCTATTAATTATATAGTTGTAAATAACAATCGGACAGCTTTGTCTTTGCACAGAAAATAATCCAAACCAATGTCAATATTGTACTGAAAATCTCAAAGCTGTCCGATTAATAGTTTCTTGCCAATCCAATGTTTATTAAGAAAATGCCAATGTTATTAGAAAAAGTGCCACTTTGAGGTCGCGTCTGTATCTTATTTTGTTAACAATCTCAGATCGGTAAAACGCATTGCAATCTGTCCTCAGGACCACTGGGCATAAATATTTAACAATGAAATTGCATTTTTTTTGTTTATAAACATTGTTTTAGCATTTGCAATTAAGCGGCACTTTTGGAGCACCGTTCAAATTGAAAGATTTTCAACTGTGACAATTTAAACTTTACAACAATCTGCATAGGACATAAATGCCTTTTCCAAATCCCCTCTTGCTTGTTTTTCAGTACCCTTACTTTCACTAAACTTTATTTTTGAGCTAAGCCAAGTTTTGCATAAAATGGATTTGGAGCTTGCTGATAAAGATGGGAATGTCAACGTCCAAGAGTCTATGAAAGAGGTTACTCAAAGGGAGAAACAGCCGTTATCTTTGGAAATCATTCGTCAAGTGGCATAGATCGTACATTTCTTACAATACGTAGCAAAATGCGAACTAAAACTATTTACATTTTGTATGAAGACCTCCAACATTCCTGAGGCTTCCGTTTTGAGTCAGTCTATCAATTCCCAGTTGATGCCTACCCAGAATAGTGCTTCAACGGACCTAAAAGGTGTCCTTAAGTGCTGTGAGGCCCACACCCAGTGCCATTAGATTCCCAAAGTCAGGTTCAGGTTCCTGGTACGTCAACTGGACTCTGTGCGAGAAGAAGCAGTAAACGAGAGAATGATGCTACAGAGGAGGAGTAGTGACAGTTCTTGGAGACCACTCGCAACTGAAAGGACAAGTTCTTCCACTTTGTATGTATGCATTTTGTATATAAGTGATGATGAGATTTCAGATTAATTTTTATCCTTTGTTTTGGTGTTACAAATTACCTATTTAATATATCTTTTATTACTTCAACATTCTGAATATAAAAATATTATTTTTATTCACAAACAATAGACTATTTACATTTTGTCCCCCCCCCCCCCCCCCCCCCCCCCCCCCCCCCCCCCCCCCCCCCCCCCCCCCCCACTTTTTTATTACCTTCAGCATTCTAGTTATAATAAAAATATTATTTCTTGAATTCATCTTCAAACTATTTACATTTTATCGGACGACCTCAACACTCATAGTCTATCATTCCCAGTTTCATGTCTACCCAGAATAGTGACCCCCCCCCCCCCCCCCCCCCCCCCCCCCCCCCCCCCCCCCCCCCCCCCCCCCCCCCCCCCCCCCCCCCCCCCCCCCCCCCCCCCCCCCCCCCCCCCCCCCCCCCCCCCCTTTTATTGGACCTGGAAATGTCCTTCAGTATGGAGACCCTCCACCCAAACATGTTAAGATTCCCAAAGTCAGTTCAGGTTCTGGTACGTCAACTGGAAGCTGTGCAAAAGGAGCCCAATGCCAGGAAGTATGAAAATAGGAGTGTTGTGGAGTTTTGGGTTGACCACTCGTAACTGAAAGTTCTTCCCCTTTGTTATGTCTGCATTTTGTATAGAAGTGATGATGAGACTTAGTTAGTCTTACCTTTGTCTTGATGTACATTTAACATATCTTTATTTCCTTTCCAAAATTCTGTATTAAAATATTTTCCTATAGTATATTATGCTACTAGGAGTAGAACGCATTCTTTTTTGTGTTGAGCGAAGGTAAATACTTTGCGAAACACAAAAGGCGTTCGACTCCGTGTAGCATATACTATTTTCTTCAAGCGTAAAAAACCAAATTCTTGAAGTAATTGAGGTGGTTTTAGAATGAATAGGCAACAGCGTTAACTCAACTTTACAACTGTCAAACATGACTGTCAAACAACATTATTTTTGTTGTGTGTATTAACACAGTTTGTAAAAGGAAAATTTTTGTATTAATTTGTAGAGTAAGAAAGAAAGCTATAATTATTTAACAATACAACAATAATAATAATTAACTCTTATTTCAGATGAAAACTTAAAACAAACATTCTTTTGTAGTAACTATATAGTGGAAAAAATACCTATTTCTTATTTATAGTAATATTAAAGGTACAATTTTGTAATGTCGAGTTAATAATATTTAATCCACTACTTGCTGTTTTAGAACTGACATTGACGTCATTATAGTCGTGATGGATTTCATATTCACTTGACTGGGATATGCTCGATGTTGCGGTGGAAGTACTAGGCCTGTTAAGATCACCTGATGTTACGGTAGATGTGTTACCTTCATCGCACCCTAATATTCTATTGGCAATTTCACGTTTGTTTGAAAGGGAGTCTTCGATGTATCCCTCAGCTACATTGTTAGATTTCCATCCACCGTGTCTTTTTAGAGTGGTAATGTCTCCACCATTGTCAACTAACAATGTAGCTGAGGTTCGTCGCAGTGTATGACCAGTGTATTCCTCTGGATTAGGTAGTTTTAAAAAGTTGCCACTTGTTTTGGTATACCTGAAATTTTATGTATCCCCATAACGACACGGTGGCATCTACCATTTTGGTATTTTAAAAGAATCTTGTTATGTTGATGTCATTAGGTCGAAGTGTCATATATTGTCTACATAAATTTAAATAAAATCTCCAACTATGGTAAATGTCCGTGACTTATTCGTTTTAGTATTAGGAATTTTTACTAGTATTATACGTTCCAGGTCTTCGATATCCTGTATTCTTAAATTGACTAGTTCGTCGCAACGACATGCCCCACTAACTCCGAATATTAATACGATCTAAGAAAATAGTATCTACTTTAGCGATTGAAAAAGTTATATTTGAAATTACCTTCATGGCCAAATATTCATTGTTTGGCGCATTTTGTAAAAGTTATTAAAATGTTCTTTTGAGAAAACTTTTGCTTTTTTGGTTGATACCCATCAGCTTGGCGCTTCAAGAAGGAAATTAATTTTGCGTAATTTTTAAGTTTATGTCATGTTTAATATTTAATTGGCACTTTAGCATGGAATATTGTGCCCATAATGACGAACTTTTCATAGTTTCCGCCAAATGGGAAAAATACGCTAACATAACATTTTCTGTGTAATTGATTATATTATTTTCTTGCGCCCATTTCAAAAATTTATTGTAAGCAAAATCATATATTTTGCGCGATTTGTTGGGGATCAAATTTTCAACTAAGGCATCGGCGATTTGTTTTATTTTAGGTGGAGTTCCTTCAATTTGCGACATTTTTAAAAGTTTAAATTTTAAATGGCGTTTCTGCTTAAAAGTGCTAATACCTCTACCGGCAAACTAAGTTACTAATTGAGCGTAAAATAATAATATTATTGTACGCCGTAAAATAATGTAGTCGTTCTATATATTCAATGCGGTATAGTAAAATTCATATTTTAGCACGCTTGAAGAAAAAAAATATTATGTCTTAATTCACAAATAGCTTCATTTTCTATCAAAATATTTATTTTAATTAAGTATACAAATTAACAATTATAAAACATAACTTCCACCACTAGTGTTCCACGTCACCCCTAAACTTACCTTAATGAACACGTATTCTCCTTTACCATTCTCATTTTTATCCTTTCCATCCACCCTGGGCCAACTTGAATGTTATCCGAAGTCACCAAATCGCATTTCTATCCTTTCCATCCACCTGGGCCAACTTCCATGATACCCGGAAGTCACCAAATTTCATCTTTATCCTTTCCACCCACGAACTCTAATAGCTTATCGAATAGGTCAGGGCTCATTCTCATATTTTGGAAGAACTTATCTGAATACTTTACATGCATATCATCCAACTTCACATACTCGCCGTAAACGTTCCTTTTGAGAAGCATAAGATGAACCCAAAAACGTCGCTTTCTCCGGTAGATTCTACATAACATAATTGCTTCCACCACCGCATATGTTAACATGAAAAACTATGCAGGAACCGTTATGTACTTTATGCATTTTTTGTAAGCAAAAATTCATGCTTTGACAGTTCTCTTACCATCTTGAAAAATCCTGAGTATCAACTTTATTCAACACGCTCCAAAATCAATGCAAACTAGCCAACCCACCTCAAATCAGTTTCAAAACGAATGAAAAAAAAATTTTAAGTGTATTTGATTTATAAATGAGATTTAACATCGTATATTTAAATTCTATTTATACGATAAATTTGGAAATTCGGTTGTACTGATTGGTGTATTTAATTATGAAGCATTACATTTAAATTTACTAATTGAATTTGACACAATAAAAATGTCCGATTCAAATTCGTAATACTGTGCTTTACACTAGATATGACAATGGTAAGTATGTAGAGAACTTGATCACATCATGACCATGACCCAGTAGGGTTGACAACTTTAAAGCGCAATATCTCGAAAAGAAAGCCCTATATGAAAAAACTTCAAAGAATCATTTTAGCTTCGAATTACTCAATGAACACTTCCACGAAGTATGTATAATCAATATTTTTGGAGGTACTGTTAAAACAGTTAGAATCATGAAGAGTTGTCATATCTCAGTAATTACTTATCGGATCAAAAATAGTTTAAACCAAACTTGTGTATAATAAAATTACAAACAACTTTTATTTGATAGATACATGTGTGAAATGAATATTGTAAATATTCCAAAATTGGAAAATCTAGTAAGTTAACGGCCCATTTAGCTCGACAAGTTGAGATAAGGAATTATGCGACGATTTCCAAACCGAAGATTTTACACTTCTTTTTTTCCACTTTTTCGATAAATTAGAGTTAGTACGTTGTTTGCGTTTTTAATAAATTGGGTAATGATAATGTAAATTTTCATTTGTATAATAGATGTTATATGTTACAAAGAAATTTTAGTTTTCCTTTTACTAGGCCTTTCATAAATGCATCCCTTACATTGTCATTTAAACAACAAATAATTAATATCAACTATTGATGCACGATATGACAATCACTTGACACTAATTGTTTCACCAATATCTCCAACTATTATACAAAAAAAGTTACATGGAAAAGTTGTTGAATGAAACCTTTAATTGTCTATAACTACTTTTAAAAAATATCGATACTCTTTCACACGTTCTGCGTAAAAGACTTGTTTTTTGCTTTATTATAACGTACTAAACCTGGTTCGTCAGAGAAAGTGAAAAAAGAGCCGTTAAAATTGTTGGTTTGGAAACGGTGCATAACCCCCTATCTTATTTATAACATGTAGAGAAAAAACTTATCTAGGAAATATTAACTTAAGTACTCTAGAGGTTCTGTTTAGCGGTCTTATTTATTTGTGGTTCTTCGTTCTTACACAGTTGAAGATCTCCAATTTTTTGCTATTGTTATAATTACCACCATCTTTTCTTTTCTCCAGATATCCTATAATTTGAATCGAACAACTCCAAATTGTTTTAAGCCGATTATTAAGTTGTGCTACATTTACGTTAAAAAATATCTGAATCCGTTCAACAAATAAAAAATATTAAAATTTGATTATAAAATAATAAAAAATACTATTTTAAAAATGTGTTTATCAAATTTCTACGAGTTCTGCAATTTCAAATTTTCACACTTTCTAAACCATACCAAATAGATAAATTCTGCTACAAGTACAACAAAAGTTTTGTACTTACAATTGCCCTTTTGAAAACTGCATGATTAAAAAATAATTAACTAGAAGTAGAGGGGGCTAACAAATACTTCATCATTTTGAAATCATAGTCAGACTAGTGTAATTTTAGATTTATTTAATTATTTCGTTCTTATTAAAGTTATCACACAAAAAGATGTAGTACAATTAAATAAATCTAAAATTTAAAAAAATGCGGGGTTGCGAAAATTTTGGTTTTTTAATTTTTTTTTAAAACGTTTCGAGTTATAGACATGCGATTTGCTGCACAATACGTCGCAATTAAAGCGCAATGTAGTAAAATCAATAAAATGGCAAAATTGGTAAATTGCGGGAGTAGCGTAGTTGGGTTTTTATTTTATTACTTCTTTCTTATTTGAGTTTCGGATATCAAAACATTTTTTTTGTACAATGGAAACACATATTATATTGAGTTTTTTAATGGCTCATTGTAGCACAAATTAATACTGACGTCTCATAAAAATTGTTTTTTTCGTACAAAGTGTGAGGCTAGCGTAATTTTTCAACCAAACTTACAGTTTGGTTACTAGGATCGCTATTCTGTGCGTCGTCGTCGCCGTCGTAGTTGTCCGTTTAGGCCAATCAATAGTGTGTTTTTTCGTGACAAAAATACTAATAGGAAGAGACATGTGCCATCATATCAAGGACAATGAGTAGATTAATTTGGATATAAAGCCAACACGGGATTATCATTAATTAATTTGTGATTAACAAATTAGTGCAAAAAAACGTCTTTTTTTTAGTTTCTTCGTTCTTGACTAAATACTAATAAACCAATGTTAATGACACGACTTTTTATTTTCTGAGAAAAACCGAAAAAACGAGCGATTTTTTAAATTTAACTAAGTAAACAGCTTCCGGGACATAAGTTTTGATAAGTACTTCATTTGTGCAAAAACCTGGACCTGTCGGATATTTAGTTTTTGTACGATTGCAATTTAATTTTTTTTTTATTTATTTTTCCCGAAGCCTGAAGAAATTTAAGTTACACACTATAATGCGTTCAGCGAACACACGGAGTTAAGCCACTCCCTATAAATTCGCGCTAAACTTAAATAAAATTATTTTATTGGTTGAAATTTTAAAGTCAGTATTAAAAACAGCTGACATGATTTCCGCGTTGCTTGAAATTTTGGCTTTCACAGTAGTTTTGGTTATTATCTTATCAATAGTTTACTCTCGTTTCTATTCATTTTACAAAACAGTATTTGTCAATACGTATAAATTAATTATTTCTAAATTTTCGCGCTTATATAAATTTACATAGTGTAAAGTAGTCTCCTCATTTATTGGTTCAAATTATCACAAACTAATGAAGGAGTGGCTTAACTCCATGCGTTCGCTGAACGTATTATAGACTTGCAAATTTAACCAAATTGCAGTTAAACATCGTTCCGAACGGTCGCGCGCGCGGGTTTACTCGAGTAGAGAGTGAGCCAGGCCGCATCGCATAGTAATACACGCGCGCTACGGACAACTCTAAGAAAATTTTCGTCGAATCTCACAGCATCTATTACATTTTTTTTTCATTCATTCATTTTTTATTTTTGCAAAAAAATTTCACAGCAATAATAAATTGATTACTATTTCCCCTCACGCGATGCTCCATCGCCCGGCTCCCTCTCTACCTAGTAAATCCTCGCGCGCGGTCGTTCGAAGCTATGTTTAACTGCAATTTGGTTAAATTCACAAGTCTTTATCGCAAAACTGGAATATACATATTGTAGTGTGTAACTTAAATTTACAGTCTTTTTGAAAAATTGAAATCGGTCGATCTTCCGAGTATTCACGCTTCTGCAAAAATAATACAAAAAAAATTCAAATTGCAATCGTACAAAAACTAATTATCCGACAGCTCCAGATTGTTGCACAAATGAAGTACTTATCAAAACCTATTATGTCCCGACAGCTGTTCAATGTAGCTCAAAAATGGCGGCTTAATTAATTTTTTTTCGGTTTTTCTCGGAAAATAAAAACCCGATCGAGTCGTGTTGTGCTCACTTTGTTCGTATTTTAATTCTCTACAACGTTTCTTTTTACTTCATTAACATTGGTTTATTAGTAATTAGTGAGAAACGAAAAACTAAAAAAAGACGGTTTTTTGCACTAATTTGTTAATCACAAATTAATTAATAATAATCGCATGGCTTTATGTCTAAATTAATCTACTCATTGTCCTTGATATGATGGCACATGTATCTTCCTATTAGTATTTTTGTCACAAACAAGGTACTCTTTTAGCTCTATTGACTAGCCTAGTTGTAGGGTTCCCGTTGTGATAGATTAAATTTGACATGTGGTTCTTATGTATTTTTTTAACGCTGATTCCGAATATGCCCACTTTTGATATCTCGAACAGTTTTCGACATATTCGACTTTAAAGTTCCAAAATTTCGAAAAAAAAATTTAGTTGTGAATCATATGTATTTTTCGACGCTAATTAAGAAAACCACTAGCATTTTACAAAATTTCAATTAGTTTTTGAGATATTCGAACTAAACTTATAGTTTTTTAGTTGTAAGCAGCTTTTTTTAATCTTAATTTGATCCCATTACCCTTCTCATTTCCTAATTCTCTGTTTTAATGAGTTTGTATTGTTTTTCTACCATTTCCTCAATCTTTTCATTTTCCTTTAGTTTACATGTCCTTTGTGGGTCCTTTTTAATTCCTTACAGTGTTCAAAGCGTTCTACTGCCTTCAGTTGCATTTGTTTTGTTTCAGTTTTATGCTTGTTGCTTGTTGACTTTTGTCATTATACCACATTTGCTTCATCCAAACAATTTCTGTACCAAATCTTCAATGTGTTGAATTGTTTCTCCTTTCCTAGAAATTCTTCTTTTACTTACGCGATAACTAAAGATAGCGATGGGATTCTATGTTAGGAAAGAAAATTTAATATTTTGAAGTGTGTATTTCTTCCTGGCAAAATCATGGTTTTTACTTGACATAAATGTTATTCTGTTTAGATTAGTCTTTAATAATTCTCTTTTGGTTTTCAATCGTGTCAATTTTGTTTATATTTCCATTGTTTTTGATCAATGTTAGTTTTTTCCCTCGCCTGTTATCTTTTTTAACAGATTTTAGTTCTCTTTGAATCTTTTCCCACTACTATAGTTTAATGATTATAATTATTTTCTGGTAACCGATGTTTACTAAATTTCCTTCTTTTTTTTAGTATTTCCTACGAGTCTACTACTTAAGAATGCCGACTTTTTGACAAGGTCCTTGTTATCTGTATGTGTATCTTTAAAAAAATGTAACCCCTGGTATAACTGGGCAAACACCCAAATTTATATTGTTTTTAAGAAACATATAGTTTCTTACTTTAACAAAAAGACCTTCGTTTTCGACCATGTTAAATTATAATTTCACGTACCAAAATTGGTCTCCAAAACAATTAAACTTATTAATTGTTAAATAAATTAAATGTTTAGAGGAGTATAAGTCGGTTTAATATATAATTTGGTTCACTTATTTTTCAAATTTCGAGACGCAATAACTATTTTTCAATGAAAAACAAATATGTTCAAATACAATAACATTCAATTACATTTAAGTCTGATGTGATAAATAATGAAAACAGGTCAATTACTTTATTCAACTGGATGGATTTCCAATTCATTAATTACGATAAACAAAATCGAATAATACAATTCATTGATAACAAAATAATTGGGTAGGTACGTTAAATTAAAAGGTTTATGATTCGAAAAATGTTTAATTCGTGGGGAGAAACATTAATGAAAATAAACATAACTGACATCTTAAAATAATAAATTTTCGAATAGTTTTAATAATAAAAACTAAGCATTATAAATTTCATAATATTTTGACTGAAGACGCCCACAATAGCACATAATGGGATCAAGTCGATGTAACTTATTTACACTTATGTTTTATGCAAATATATCTTATATGTTTTTTATTAAATATATTATTCAAAGTATTTGTCTGACAATAATTTAAAAAAATTCGAATAATTATGAAGAAATATTGTGTTACAACCATTTAAAATTAGAATTAGAAACCTTTACCATACAAATGCTATTTCTATCTACTCTTGACATGTAGTAAACATTGAAGCAATATAGGTATCTGCCACGTAATTGTCATATTTTGTACGCTCACTTTGGATACACTTTGACCTCTCACCCAATTTTAAATAATAGATCCATCGGTAAAAAAGTATAAATTCGTATCTGTGCGACACGAATATTTTCGTTGAAATAATGGGTAGTGTAACATTAAGAGGAGGTAAAATTATATCTGAGGTATTGTTTTTTTGCTTTATCTGCTAGTACTGTACTTTTTATTTATATTTCATAGTAATAAATGAATACTGCGAACTATATTTTTATAGTGAATAGCATACTGCATTTGATCACTAGAAGATAAACTGTTATCCGCATTTCAACCCTAAAGCCTGGTCCAGATGCAACGTTTTGTTTTGTACAACTTTTTGTTTCTACAGTCATTTTATTTACAACCGTTTCCCTGTTTGCGGTTTCATTAATTTCTTTAAATTTTTCTACCAAAATTAATCTGTCACATTTTTTTGATTTTTACTTCAAATACATAGACAACTTTCATAACTTATAACCCAATAAATTGAGTAAGAAACTCCAGGGTTCATTGCCAAAGGTCTGAAATTTCTCGCAAAACTACGAATAAAAGGTATATAAAAACGGAGTGAGCGTCTGAACGTTCCGTCTTGTCTGCGCAAATCATGGATAACAATGCCCCCCGACCTATGTTATCGCTACAAGTTGCCGACTCTGCGCAGTTCTCAAAAATGCACATTTTTCTTGTCCAGCAACGTTTTATCTGCAAAGTGTTGAACTGTGTAAGTAAAACGTTGTGCAAAACGCTGGACATGGATAAGGCTTAATGTATTATTTGGTTGAGCAGTTTTATAATTAGAAGGAATGCTACTATTTTTAAATTCAGTACTGATGTCAAAAAGTATAAAAAATATAAAAACCTATTGATATATTGTATCTTAATTATTCGATTTTATAGAAAATACCTAAGACTTTAATTTTTTTTGCAGATAGACAAAAGAGTGCTAAAACTTTAATCTGGGAAACAATTTATAAACACTAATCTGAGACACAATCGACCATATATTCCTTTAAAATGGTATTTAAACAAAATAATTTGAATTATACATAATACGAGGATGTATTGATATCTAGTTAGCCTAGACCAGTTCCTTGCATAAACAAAATATTGCGTTACCATAGCAACGAACAATAACTTATTAGAAGTGTCAGTGTAAAGTTTGACGTCAAAAAAGTAAACCAGAGTCACGCAATAAATTAAATAAAAAAGATGTCCACCGAAATTGTGAAAATCGAAAAATTGGAGTATCGAGCCATCATCAAGTACCTGTATTTAAAAGGGTTAAGAGGTAAGCAGATTTACGAAGATATGCTTAATACCCTTGGTGATCAATGTCCTTCGTATGCGACCGTCAAAAATTGGAATGCAAGCTTCAAAAGAGGTAAATTTTCCATTGAAGATGATGACCGATCGGGAAGGCCAGTTTCTGTGTCAGTCCCCGAAAATATCGATGCAGTTCATGACATGATTTTATCAGACCGTCGAATTGGGCTAAAACGGATATCTGAAGCACTGAATATTTCATACGAACGCGTTCATCATATGGTTCACGTCAATTTGGACATGAGAAAATTGCTGCAAAATGGATCCCCAAATGTTTGAATGTTGACGTGCAAGGGTAGAAGCATCGCGTTCGATCTGTGCTCGATTTGAAAACGATGTAGACTTCTTAAACCGAATTGTTACTATGGATGAGACTTGGGTACATTTCTACGATCCAGAAACAAAGCAACAATCGATGGAATGGCGACACTCTGGTTCTCCAAGACCTAAAGTTTCGTGTCCAAAATCTGCTGGAAAAGTTCTTGCTTCAGTTTTTTGGGATTGCCATGGAGTAATCATGATTGATTTTTGGATAAGGGTAGAACAATAACTGGAGATTACTATTCGACATTACTGACCACTCTACGGGAAAATATTAAAGAGAAAAGACGCGGAAAGCTATCCAAAGGTGTTTTGTTTTTGCAGGACAACGCCCCTGCACACAAATCTCATGTTGCCATGCAAAAATTCGTGATTTAGGGTTTGAATTACTAGAACACCCCCTTATTCACCCGATTTGGCTCCGTCCGACTATCACCTCTTTCCTCAACTGAAAAAAGTTTAAAAGGTCGTACATTTTCTTCCAACAAGGAGGTAATAGAAGCTGTGGAGGTCTGGTTTGCAGAGCAAGAAGAAACATTTTTTTTTAAAGGTCTAGAGACGATGCAGGTTCGCTGTAATAAATGTATCCAATTAAGAGGAGAATATGTTGAGTAATAAAATATTTTGACATTGAAATTTTGTTTGGTTCTATAGTAGGTTAAGAATATTTCAATATATCCTCGTAATTCAGCGTACCTATGTGGTGCCACCAAAATAACTTTCGAGCCGCCACTGCTAAATTCAATAAACTATAGGAACTAGTATGTAACTTTAAGAATGTGTTGTTACATAACGTACTCCTAGAACCTTAAAAAAATATTATCTACTTACCTCGGTATCAATCTTCTTGAATTCATCGTCTTCTTCTTCTACTTCAAAATATAACTCAGTCGATGTAACAGATACCATACCAGGAGCAACTATTCCAGGTGCGATTAGTTTCGCTTTCGTACTAATGTTCACAGGTCCTAAAAAAATAAAACACAATCAAAATCAGAAACTAAAAAAGAATACCACGTACCCGTCAAATCATTATCGAGATCCCGATCATCGGTTAACAATTCACTATCGTCCATAAGATCACTAGTTTGCATTTGTTGTTGAGTTCTCGATACGGCTAGTTGAGCGTGGAATTCCTCTCTTGCCTTTTAAAACCAATTACTTAGATATAGTACTAAATTGGTAAAATGTATTACCTGTAAAATTGCATCTTCGGGTGCACCGTGTTCGATGGCCGCCTTCAGCGTCGCTTCAGGATGGGTAGAACCCAAAGGATTATGCACAAAACGCTTTCTTCGACGCGCGTCGTCTTCCCAAGCGTCAAGTTTCCAAAATTCGCTTAATCTAATCATAAACAACTACTTACAAAAATTCAACCACACTTGAAATTAACTTACTTAGCTCCAATAGGATCCATATAACCCCAGGCTCCGTGCTTATTCGACATAATGTTACGTATTTTTTCGAGAAGACGACTGGCTATCACGGTGTCCCTTCGACGAGCGGCAGTGATTAGATGATCACACATTCGTTCTTCTTCTTTTCGATCCATCAGAGTTTGTGCGCATTGACTCTGTGAACCAACAAATATGATGAAGTTGAAAAATAATTTTGAATTAAATTTACCTCAAAATCGGCATGTTTCAAAACGTCATCTGCTCGCATTCTGTTCAATATAAATTCGGCTTCATTCGCAACTCTCACTATATGGTCTTTCATTGCGTGCGACAGCAAGCGACCTTCGTTAATCAACTCGATAAAAGCTAAGCCCGCGTGTTTTTGCAACGAATTTTGCCATTCTTGAGAACATAACAACATAACTAATTCAACTACTGAGTTGCTATTCTTAAAAGTGGTTAATCCTTTCCCTTCCATCAGTAATTCCTGACCGTGCGATCCGACTAAAGTTTTCGACAAAAACGGTGCAAAGTCCACCATAATCTCGCGCAGCAATGGACAAACTGAACCCAAAGCCATTTCAAGTTTTTGAGTTAATGACGCTTCCCTAGATGGTGTAGGTACAGAAATGTGTTCTACTAAATTATTAATCGGTAAATCGTCAGCGTGTACTTGAGTTGGTGTAGGTATTAAACTATCTGGTACTCGAACGACAGCAATATCAGGATGAAGTTTATCCCCTCTATCTGAATTTAAACTTTGAATATTTCCTTCGGTGTCAACGATGCCAGTATGCGAATGCGAAATATTTTGAATATTCCTCGAATCTTCTTTCGACGCCACCGTGTCAGTGTCTTCATTTAAATTAATGTCTGTCCAGTTGTCTTCATTACTTAGTTGTTTATTGTCTACAATTACAGTATTGCCTATTTCCATGTTGTTTGTTTCGGAAGAGTTCACGGATCGAACTTCATCAATTGAATCGACACTCTGAAAAATTTAACAGGCGCTTTAAAATATAAGTAGTTTTTGAAAAGGCGATCCAAATTGTTAGTTATTTACTTTTAAAGAAGTACTACCAAAAATACTCGTGCAAATTCTACTATGTATTTTTTTGGACCGCCCAGTGTTAGTGCTTAATTAACTCGATCAAGGCAGCAAGCAATAAGATGCATTACCTTTTTATGGTTATTATTACGTGAACCATCACGATTCCGAGCATGCTTCATCCCATCCACCGAATAATCTACAGAAAACCCATGTCCAACGGATGGACGTTGTCTAGCGCTAACCTGTTAGAGGCGCGCCATATTACAAGCATAGTTAGTGAAAGAGTTAATTTACAAACACAACTAGCATTCTCAGTGATTGCACTACATGCTTATACAAAATTATGAAATGTTACATACTGTTCAACGTGCGTCCAAAAAAATTTTTTTTTTACTAATTGTCAGTACAGTAACGTCTACGAAAAGATTCATAAAATTTAGATGTATCACTAATACGTAATACGTCCAAATTTTATGATGTTTTAAAACTAGACACGTGGTGTGTTAAAATACAAAAAAATGATATAGAAAGAAAATTTTGTACACTATTTCCAAATAAATTAGAATACAATCAGAAAACAAAGTAACGTTAGAATGACTATTTTCTTCACTCTTATTTATTTTTGTTTCATTCATCTATATTTATAACATGCAAATTCACTGACGTGTTGATTACGTAAATGATCAAAACTATACGTTTTACCAGAAATACATCAACTCCCCCGGAATGTAGAACGTCCCATAGATACAAGCAGTAGATTCTATATACGTGTTAGTGTTTCCTTCAATCACCGATAGATGGCGTTATTCATTGGCTTTCCGGTTTCGTCAATATCGCGAAATAATGTTACCACACGACAGAACAACGCAATAATTTAAAAATAGATTTTTTTTTAAGTTTTATATACTATTTAGTTATACTATTCAGTTTGTTTGAATTAATCTTTAATTTTAAATTGAGTATTAGGTATGAAAATAACAGGAAACTAAAATATTATAATAATGTAACACATATCGCCACCTATCGGCAACTTCGGGAAGTTCATATGCAAATATAGAATCATCTGGGCGTTATACATTCCGTGGGAGATGATGTATTTCTGGTAATAATAACGTTATTTAATTATGGATAAATTAAAATGAAAAATTACAAAATAAATCAAAACTTAAACGTATTTTTAATACACCACAAAAATGTGCAATTGTGCAGCACAAACGTTGAATATATACAACCATAAACTAATTACAAAGTACATCTAATTAATTAAAACTTTTATTAAACTTTTCTTTTACATCCGTGTGAGGCAGAATAAAAAGAAAAGTGTCAACCTGTATTGGCAAAACTGCAATATTTTGATACAGTTGCGATGATGCGTTTCCATCAATGTATTTTCAAATTTCAGATTTAAGAGTGTCAAATCCATTAAAAACCGTAAAATTCTAACCATGTTTTCACACTCAACGTGGGACTTCTGAACAATTAATTTACATTACGAGAAGTGTCTTACACTTCGATCAATGCAACAACCCTATAACAATTAAACGCTTAAAATTATAACCAAGTATTGGCGCCGAACGTGGGGCCGAATAATTAATTCATATTACGGAATATGCATTGTACTTTGATCAGCGCTACAACCCTAACAAATGAATAAATACTCTTGTTAATATTTACAATCAAAACATAATGACAATACAATTTTGTGTTTTCTTTCGAAAACTAATTGGTAAACCTGTCATTTTTTAAAAATAATTCAATTTTAAGGGAAAACTTTTGATCTCAGTAGTTGATGGAAAAGTATTCTATCGATTTACATAAAATTTGTTTTACATGCCTATACAGGTAGCAATTGGACGACGATGTAGGTTTAAGATGAGTGATTGAACGAAAACAAATTACTACCTTAATCGATGGAGGTCCTGAATGTAAATCATGTTCTTGAACGATCGAATTGCTGTCGTCCATAACATAAGCAGTAATTACTTCATAATCACCATCGTCATGTTGGGCTGGTTGATTGTGAGCAGCTCGCGAAGCTAAAATTCAAAGTTTCAAATCAAGCGTCTTAAATTTCACTATTGACAAGTTCACAACGCAAATGCATTTCATGCCAGTTCAAATTGAAATATCACATAAAATGTGGAAAAATACAAACAGATGTCTCTATAATGACAAAAAAGTCAAGAGGCAAAAAATATTTAATATAATAAAAGCTTAGCACACGATAGTGGATTTATAAGTTTAAAAATAATTCAAGCATAGAGGTTATCATACGTTTAAAATAATTCAGAGCAATACAGATGTCGAATCATTCTATTTTTTTTTTTTTTCCATATTCACTACTACTATAGTCGATGCAGTTCGTCTGGTGTACTTTAAAAAAATGGTAATGTGTAAATCTTAATAGAAATAGCCAACTAGCAGAAGTAATAAATGTAACAGTACCTACATGCATAAAGTGATAGTTCTATATTTATAGAACTCTTTATAGCACAAAAAGGCAGATTTACGTCTACGGAATAAAACAATTTTTAAAAAGCCATATCAGCGGGATGCAATGAAAAACATACTCTAAAGCGTTGCCGATTACCTGTATGACTGGCAATGGAGTTTCTATGGTACCGGTGGTCAACTTTGTGGTTGTAGTGGTGGGAGTGATGATTGTTATTATGGTTATAATGATGTTTAACATAGGAATGCCTATGCCGCACATAATTGTGATGCGTAACAGCATTAGGATGGGAACCTGGTAAAAATTGAGGATAAACATGGTGTGACCACTGCGGAAATAGAGGCCTCGCACTGCCCTCTGCCCCACATAAATAAGTCAATTGTTAGTAGACCAAACATTTCACTCAACGAGCGATTTGAAGAATAAAAGTAATGTAAATAATATTGAACCCAAAATTATTTATTCTCCACACCACTCGACAATTATGAATAACAAATATAACATGTAATTGCGCTTTTTTGTGTTCTAAACATTCAGTTATACATATTCCTATGTGCAAAATTCAAAGCGTGAACGTGAACGGCCGCTGTGTGTTAATTTAATGAATATGATTACATACTACTAATGGCAAACATGATTATTCTTATCCTAATATTCTCATTTCGCGTTGAGTCGCACAAAAAATTTAATTACACCAAAAAAAACAACGTCACGCTACAGTAAACATTTAGTAAAACGAAAAGCGATGTGAATAAGTAGGTACACACCTTGAGGGCTGCCGGAATGGTGCGATGTTCCATTGCTTCTTATAGTTGGTGGTGGACTTGGTGCACGTATTGACACTGGAGGTTCAAGTATGTCTCGATATTTGGATACCATCAACACCGATATAAAATAAACAATTGCTAACGAAAGAAACTGGGCTTGTTTAGTTTCCTCTATAATAGAAAGTGTTAAGAAAATATTAATGTCAAATCATAAAATAAATGCCTGAATAAACGTTCTCACCACATCTCTATAAATAACTGCTCGTAGCCTGTTCACGTCCATATCTTGCAATAGCTTCTCTGGATCTTTAACTGGACTAGATTGGTTTGACAGGTTTTCGGCGATATTCTAGATTAAATGTAATATGTTTAAACATTTGTTGGGTTTAGACGATTAGTGTAATTGTACATTTGAATGGGATTTATATTTGTTAAATAATGAAAGTTAAAAAAAGTGTCATTAAAGTGGTAGATTTTAATCCTTTCTGCTGCCATTTAAGACTTTAAAAGTTATGCATAAAGTCATATACAATACGAGCAGTGTACAAAAATAAATCGAGCCTCTGTGATATTACAATATATCTGACGTCTGTACTCACTTTGCTTCTATCGAATGTTATGCATCTATATAGGCTTTCCATAAACAAGTGGACATCAGATAAATATTCATAAAATTGGTGTTTGGTAAATAATCTTCTTAATACACATGACACAACTAGGATAAAAATAATATTTTTTTATTTTTTGCACCTCTATGGCGTACGTTCTTGTTAAACGCAAATTTGTCGTGATATGGACATGGCTTAAAGTTCCTAGTAAACGATTACATTCATTTTCTAGATTTCTACTTGTTTTATTTTGTGTTAGTTTTTGTTAAATTAAACATTTAACTGTTATCTATTATCATGTTAACGTTAATAATCCGTGTACTTAATTACTAATCGTTCACTCGAATTCCTTACCCCACGCTTAATTATTTCTTTCAAGTAAATTGAGTAATTTATTTACAAGTTAACAATTTACAATAAGGTTGCATTTGGAAAAGAACAATTTCAACCGTTGTCTTCAAGAGACTGAATCATGTTGGTATGAGCCTAGAGGTTAGATATGCATGTTAGAACGCATTTATTTAATTTAAAACTTCTGATCTGATCATTTCCTAAGATGCCTGCTCGTCAATTTCTATTTCAATCCACAAATTCTAAAAAATTGACATTGTTGAAATTTATGTCCTCTGAAAATCCTCAATTGAATCATTGGACTGAAACCGTTTATTAGTAGATAAGTAATGACATATTCCAAAAAAAATTACATTATTATACATACAGTCAAAATTAAAATTTTTACAGAAAAAGGGACACAATGTGGTTTTTTCTAGAGAAAACGAAATTTCAAAACAAAAACCTGAATACAAAAATTCTAAAAATAATAATTTCGTTGTGCAAAAACAAATAATTAGTTAATAATAGTAATAAGTAATAATTAGTTATCTGTGACATTGTAATACATTTAAGACGTGAAGATCGATATGAAGTGACAAAATCTGAGCTCTAGTATAACCATAATTGTTGGTTATCGGACGGTCTCAAATCGCTTACGCCCACCTATGAATATTTAGTCAAGAGCAGCATTTTTACAACTTCGAGTTTGCTCACTCCTGATGAATCCTAAAAGCACGAAGCAGACTTCAACTGATTCTCGGTGATTGTGACAACTGTACAATTTACAGTAAGAGATTTGAAATTATTATTCGCATTTGCAACGTCAGCTCACGGTTGTGGCACCACTTACTTATCGATGTATTATTATTTTTAATAAAACATTTCAACAAGTAGTTCTGCTCTGTTTGGAGACTGGTCTTTCAAAATTTGCGATGTAGTTTATATTTCCAGTTAATGTTGCCTTGACAATACATGACGTTTATAAGCTGCACCACTGCCCCCTTTTTGGATTTCTCGTTTTTACGATATTAAAAAATCCAAACAGACGTATTCAAAAAAAATAATATTCCATGAGTAGTAAAAAAAACTACCACCTTAACAACGAAGAGTAAATTAATGTTAATTGCTTTTGGTTTTCATGTATTTGAATAAAGAATTAATTAGGTTTCGTATTTACAAGGCTATATACATGGATGCATCACTAAGCTTCATGCACATGGATGAATGCAATGATGCATGATACATACCTTCGGAGAACCTTGCCTCCACGAATGAAAGATTGCAAATGTGCTGCCTTATGACTAGTGTTTACTGGTGGTGGTGCAAGTGTAGAGTGCGGACGACTTCTTTCTTTACACTCCAAACAGTTGCGGACCGCACAAGTGCATACCTAACACGCACACTGTACATTGCATTATACATACCTTAAGATTTTTACCTAATTTACCACTCTTCCTTACCCTATTTCTAACTTATAAATTATTCAATGTCGTCGGTTTAATACTTATTTACATAATCAAAAATAAAAAAAAAAACTATTTGAATTTCTACAAATAAAAAAAGGAAAGAAGAATGCAATTGGTATATCTTGTCAATTATCAGTGATAAACAATATTATAAAAGATTGATGCAGTTGGAAATACCACAACTATGACAAATGTATAATCCCAAAGGTTACACTTGCATTAAAAGTTATTTGATACCTACTAGGTTTTAATACAAATAATTGTTCCATCAACGTCGTCTTACTGTTTGATTTTTTTTTTATTTTAAATGAGACCAATCATTTACTTACCGTTAAATAGAAGACAAAAAATTAATATCAAGTTTCACAAAAATCGTTCTAATTCTCAATCCATAAGAGGAAATTAAAACGGAAGTTTACGAAAGTTATCTCTTCATATTGAGGAAGAATAGAAACGTCAGGAATAGTCATAAATTCAGGAAAAAAGTTTTGTTTTATGCTAGAACCATTAACATCGTGGTAACAGTCGATTTTGTTCCGTTTATTATTGTATGAAATCTATTTAATCACAAGGTATCAAATCACTCCCAAAAATGCAACGCTACCTCATAGATTATCATTCAAGTAACATTATTCCAATTGCCCGAGACTTTAAGTCAACAAAAAATTATTGAGTATTTATCATTCCATCTTTGGTGCTTAAAAACGACATATTAAAGCAATATAAGAAATGGTTTAAATTACCTCGTTTTTGCAGAAACTGTATACGCAAGTTCCGATACAATTACTTAACTAAAATTGAATTTCGAATTACTAATGGTTCAATAATATCTTACAATTACCAATTTTTTTCTAATTTCTAATCTAGGTAATTTAAAACAATCACTAACTAAAATGTAGTTTAGAAGACAAATATAGCACTATTCTATGTTTATTTCTATATGTATTTACGTAAATAACATGCTATGGTACTTAACTACATTTTACTTAAGTTCTTAAGCGAAACTTATCTATTATGTATACATACATTGGCACTCTACATCCACATTTCGATTCCGTATTTTAAATGGTACTCACCAGTCGTAAACATTGCCTAAGAATACCGCCGCTTGACATATTTTTTTCGGCTTCTAATTCGCCGAAATTCAAAGAACTAGCAAAAATAAGTACATCAGCCATGTTAACCAATCTCTGAAGGAAAGACACTGCGATTTCAATCGGCATTCCTTGCGTTGGTTCGATCACATCTAATTCGCTCTAAAAAAAATCACGCTCGTCAAAATTAAATGCGAGCTTAAATTACTTACATTCGGAGATGTAGCAGACGCAAGTAAAGGCAACAATCCTCCACACGCAATTATAAGATTGTCGGCTAATTGCGAAATAAGATGAACTGTATTAACAACAAAAATTGCATTTTCGCTGCTGTTCACAAAGTCTAGCACAGATTTAGTTGAATGACTTCTCCAAACTTGAATGTCGGTTTCTAAAGAAAATAAAACGTCTGAGAGCAGTCGTTGGTGAATATAGGACCATTTAAATTCTGGAATACGGAATGGTGGTCTAGTGGGTCCTGGACTGAACATCGGTCGAGCAGATGCTGTTGACGCTTTAGGACATTTATTATCTACTGCAACCAATGAGGTAATATTAATTTGTTCAACAAACCGAAGCTTACCAAAATGGTTTGGATCAACTTGAGTAGACGTCGAAGCGCTGCGAGGACGTTTCTGAGGCGATGTCGGATTAACTGAGTTATCGTCAGCAATGTCTTGCCTTTCCAGCGTATTAGAAGGTAAACTAACCCTACGCTTAACTTCTTCTGTTCCTCTTATCGTAGCAGCATCTTCCGCGGGCCCATCGGTGTTATTATTATTATTGTTATTACTAATTACAGAACTGTTTTCAACAGAATCACTTGGTATAAAACTATTTGGATCACAGATTTGCGAAATTGTCGGAATGTTTTCTACAGGGGGAACGTCGTTTAAAACTTCGTTAGTTTCAAGAGGAATGTTTGACGAGTCTACACTAGATTCAACATTGGACGGTTCTAAATCTACTTGCACAGCACTTGTTGTATCATCAATTGGCACAGCTTGAGGGAATATGACCTCGTTGTCTTTATTTTCGTCGCAAACTTTTTCATTCTCAACAGTTTCGCACTTAATAATTAAATCAGTTTGTTCACAACCGCCCGAATTGGTTATAGGTTGGACTTTATTTTCTTGAGCACACTCTACAAAAGTTTCAACGGAGGATTCTGGTTCGCTACTTTCCTTTTCTTCGTCCGGAATTCCTTGATTATCGTCTTTCCTTTCGGCAGCTTCGCTAAGTTCGGTTGGAGTCATATAACGATCTGAGACGTCGCTATCTAATATTTCCCGTTCGGGACTAGTGGGTATATCATTATCAACAGTTTCTATACTTTCTTGTGGATTACTCTCTATCAATGACGGTGCTTTCGTTTCCTTTGAGCTGTCGACGACATTATTATCACTTTCTTCTTTGCAAGTAATTTCTAATTCTTTGTCTTCACCACCCAAATCTTCTTCTACATTTTCTTCGTCGTTTTTAATCCCGTCGGCATCTTTGAGAAGTAACTTTTCGGATTTACTAATAATTTCTTCGACAATGTCTTCAATTACCTCATTTTTAAAGTCATCTGCTACCTCGGTATTTAAAACTCCTTTAAATGGACTATCCAGGCTGGGGCTACTTTCGCTATGAATCCCATTGCAAATTGGAGAATCTTCGATTATTTCTCCCATTTCGGTAACATCTTCAATTATTTGCGATTTTAAAGGTGAATCTTGAGAAAACGGCGATTCTTTTCCAATTTTAACATCACTATATAAATCACTGGTCCGTGAATCTAACGAAACACCTTCACTGTCGTCACGTTTGGTAACAAACGATGCTGGACTACCTTCGGATACGGGTGAACTAAGATCACAATTACACACAGGCTCAGATTTTTCACTTTCAATTTCCCTAACCGTTGCCGAGGTGTGATGCCATTGATCTTCGGACGTGTGATAGCCATTTTGAACAGATTGAGTTTGTTGTTCCCAACCTGAAATGGTACTGATGGGACGTTGTTGACGAACTGCCGGATCTGTGATGTTATCTGTTCTTTGACGTTCGTAATGTTCATACATTTGAGCAAACTGCAACTTAAATTCTTCATAAGATACCTGCAACAAGTTTGTTTAAACCGGGCCCTAGTTAAGTGCGATTAATTACCTTTGAATGCACAATCGCCAACGTATCAACCCATACTCTCCAACCTCCGTATTCGTATTTAATCGCATGATGCAACAACATCCTGAACAAAGAGTACACCATGTCGGAAATTTTTTGTTCCTCCGTATTTTTCGGATGAATGTAAGCCATCGCAATAAGCCATTCCTGCCAGACTGACATTTGCAGAACGGTTCGTCGGTTTTCTCGATTATTGTTACACAACAAAGTCATATCAGAGAGAAACAATTTCTTAACTTCTAACAACTGCTCTGTTTGTTTCGATTGCCGAACTAACGTGGCAACTACTTTAAGAATCACTAAAGCAAAAAAAAATAGTTATTTAATTAACAAAAAGTTAAGCTAATTTACTTGGATTTTCCAAGCGAAAATGCGATTCAGGTTCGGGATGTCGCGTGTAGAGAATTTGTTGACTGATGTGTTCCGTCATAATTTCGTATAAGACGTTGTAAGTAGGTAAAGATAAAATATCTTCGTTAAGTAGCAATCGTTCTGCGAGAAGAGTGTACAAGTTGAAGGGGCTCATTACATCAAATTTTCTCTTATGCGTGCTCCTGCTAAGGAAAAATCCTAGTAGTTTAAGTGCTTGTAAACGAATTAATTGACTTTCTGACGCTAAAAGTTTAAATATCGATCTAATTCCGTGTTTGCAGTCAAACGCGGGAACCATAGATGACGGGTGCTCCGACATCAAAGAAATCAACATTTGCAAGACGTCGTGAAGATTTTCGTCCTAAAAATGACTATAAATGACGAATTGTAATGTTAAAGAATTCTTACTTCATGTATGGTTGTTAAGAAGTTTAAAATGCTCTGAAGTTCATCGTCCTTGACACCATTTCCAACCATAATAAGTTGCTTTAGAAACAGTAATATGTAGGCGCGTATTGATAGAATGTCCTTTTGCGCTGGACGAGGGCCATCTAAATAATTAAACAAAT
The DNA here is from genome assembly GCA_030710515.1 of Abscondita cerata. Classification (NCBI taxonomy): domain Eukaryota; kingdom Metazoa; phylum Arthropoda; class Insecta; order Coleoptera; family Lampyridae; genus Abscondita; species Abscondita cerata. The sequence continues at coordinate 195,313 of JALBCR010004442.1, read as the reverse complement.
AAAAGTTTGCTAGACTGTGAGTAATCAGAAACGTACCCAATCCTTTCGGAATAATACCACTTTTGGATCGAGGATTGACCACCCAATAATAATACTTCAATGTGTGAACTGTTTGCAAAACAGTAGAAACACGTCGTACGTTGGAATAGATTTGTGTATCGGAAAGAAATTCTGTCGCCAAATAAGAGTACAATCGCGATTGTACCGGAGATGGGGTGTAGATCCATAAAGCGGGATTGAATAAGATATGATCCAGTAGCTGCCATGTTAGGAACGAGAAGCAAAATAATCTAAATCAAGATGGATTTACCTGCTCCCGGCACTTACCCATGTCACATTTATTATCAAGTAATAGAATTAATAAAGAAGCGTAGCAAAAACAAACGCAACATGCATGGATAAGTACTGGTTCTTACACAATATTCTAAGATTGATAAGCTGCTGCATAATCATTTATTAAAATGTTTAATAAGGTTCAAGTAACAACAAGAGTATAAAATGGGGTTAGATATAAAACTGTAATAATTCCACACACTTTGATGACAAAAGATGTAAACTCGCCAATAACTACACAACACATACATTGTCTGTGGATGACTACATAAAAAATATTAATTGTTTGGTGCCAATTTTTGTTAACCTTTACAGTAGTATGATGGTTCGCGAATACGAATATGCTCTGTTAGTACATATATTACGGAACAAGACCGTTGTAAACACGGTGCCAAGTCTGCCGTGGCTGTCGGCTGAGCATCATTTCGATACTAGTCACAAGATAGATTTTGATAATTCCGCTTTGATTGCCAAATCTTCTTTCTTTTTCAATAGAACAACCAGTATAGAAGTATCCCAACAACTTAAATCGCGACCGCTGTTTCGAATTTTCACATTATTTGTGGATTCCTATCATTAACCCCACCTCCTCTCCTATTTCGAACCAATTAGCTGTGAAGTTAACAACCCGTGATGTTTCTCTTTTACATAGTACGGAGGTAATTACTCATACTTCTTTCAGTCTCGAATCTGGCTCAGTTGACAAGTTGATTATCTGACCTTTAAAAGTCTATCTTGAACTCTCGTTTATTTGTTTCAAGTTTCTCGTCCTGATGAAACCCCTTGCGATAGATGGCGAAACGTTGGCAACTTCGGTTTTCATTTCGTCACGGTCCAATCCCGGAAGCCGTTTTTGTTTTAACAATGACTCCGGCCGTGGAAGCCTCAACTTTTACAAATAAGCAGTTTCTCTAGTGTTTTCGCATAACCCTCAAATTCAATTCAAAACTATACCTTTTTTTAAGCTTAATTTGAGACTTACCAATTTCAATTTTAGATTTAACAAATTCAATTTAAGACATTGAGATTTCGATTAGGATTTATCAATTTCAATTTGGTATTTAACAAATTTAAATTGAGACTAAACAAATTCAATTTAAGATATTTTGTTTCAAATTATGATCTAACAATTTCAGAAGGCAGCCGTGTGGAGTCTTAATTAACTATATTTTTCAATTTTGTAATTAGGTTTTTTTGACTACCTTTAACATTCCCATGTATTTCTTATATGTACTTTATAAAACAAATATTCTATGACGTATTAAAGTTATGTCCTACATTATAATGTTTAAATGAATTAAATAAATCCAGGTTATTATTTAGTCTCAATTTAATTTTGTTTTGTTCCAAAATGAAGTTGATAAATCCCAAATAAAATCCCATTGTATCAAATTGACTTTGTTAAATCTAAAATTGAAATTGATTCGTCTTAAATTGAGCTTGAAAAGGTATAAACACAATTATAAAACTTATAACAGTTATAGCAGTTAAATCTTTATGGATCTTCAAGAGAAAACTGCAGGTGCAACTTGGGTTTGTAGTACATTCCTTAGTGAATGTCTTTCTTTCCTTCATCAGTGCTAAAAATTGAAAATGCCTGTGTCAACACCGTTGGTTTAAAAAACTTCAACAAGGAACCGGAAACATCACAACGCAATTAACAAAGATAGACAATATGGATTGTCTGTCAAAATTTAATGCGAGAAAGTAAGTAGCCAAGCTGCTTCAATTGCTCCGTAATGTGGTAGGTGAGATGACCATACAGCAAAATGTCTAGGACAAACAGATCGTTATTCCAGAATTGTATAAAATGTCTCGCAATCTATCTTTTAAAGTATTAAAAATGGCCTAGAATTTGAACTTGGAAACGAGCTGCAAATAATATTGTTGTGCATTACCAAATATAGTATCTCGATTAAAATTAATAAAAGTTCATTCCAAAGCTCAAACACTTGAGATTAGTTCCAGACCACCTACATTAAGTTGATGAAAACATTCAGATTCATTTTCCTGAACATGACATAAGTTACACACCAATGGTTACAAAAATTGGTTGAACGAATTTTACATAAGCAACGACCAAAAAATCTACTGAGAGCTGTCCGAAATCACTTTCCCAAAACCAATTAATATAAAAATAATCCTGTAATAGTTAGTTCATCTTGTCGAGAAAACATAAAAAAATTCAAGCAACGAAAATTTTTCGGAAATTTCTGAAACGAAACATTATTCACGACTAGTGTGTTTAGCTAAAAATTCAAAGAAGAACCAAAAAAATAAGAAATTCAAGATATCATCATGTGGTGAATATTACAGAAGAAAGCATTTGCGAGGCTAGAGATATTCCCGAATTCGCAATAAATTGTACAATTGCAAATGAACACCGAGAATCAATCTAGAGCTGTGTCGTGGTTATGGGACTCTTCAGAGAGAGAAAACCTCGAGAGTAAGTTCACCAATTGTACAAGATCAACAATAGTATACTTGTATATCACGGACGATGAGATCGGATTTTCCCAACGCTTAACAAGTAGTAATAGTTGAAGAACGCCTTTTATAAACTTTACATATCGCGAAATTTTGATAGATACTTCAGGCGTGCTAAGTTAGCATGAGATTATTATGTCGTATGCATAGCTTGCCAGTTTTAGTTAACATACGTATTACTTGAGTACACAACCTACAAACTTTACGTTTATGTTCAACGGCTGACAGAATCAGCAAATGTTCCAGGCAAAATTATTTGAACCAGCCTAAAATTTTTGGTAGATTAAAATAATAACAAAAAAACTAAAATAATTGAACTTTTATTTGTATACTAGACTATGCCTTGCAAGTGCCATCTTCGGGAAAGCCTCGGTGGCTCTATTTGCCACTGTTTAGTTCAACTTATTATGTAATTATTAGCGAGTTGTAACTATGAACTAGTTTATAATTTAAGTGAGTAAGTTACTATAGAGTTAGACAGTACTTCAAATTAAATTCATGTCATCATAGCATTACTCTCGTAGAAATGTATAAGTAATTATTAAATTCATTACCTGTTTTAATAGTAGCTCACTATTAGCTGTTAAGCAAGTAACCAAATACTTAGTTAGATTAAGAAATGAACCGAGAACATCAACTGTTAAATGATCTCGCGAAGATCTTTGCAACATAAAACTGATAACCAAGAATCCACGATTCTGAATCATGTGCTGCTGAACTGTCTGCGAAGATTCGACTAATTCACATATGAACCCTAATAATTTTGAGCTGTAAACATTTTTAAGTATACATGTTTCAGAGCAGAAACGTTATACCATAATGTGGGATCACGTTTAGAATCTGAAGATCCGTTACATTCATAAGGCATGTCCAATTGGGAAAATAAAGGAAACAATACCTGAATACCCCCAATAGAATTTAATGTACTATGGATGGAATGTGTTATCACAGCTTTCACGTCCTACAACAAAGAGGTTTAGGTGACCGGACAAATAAATAAACAGACGCACTTACTTGAAGCATGAGAGCATGTGGAGTGTGGACGAAGTATGAAATATTTCTTTTGGCGCAGATTGTAAGCATAGCTGACTATCTGTGGCAACTGATTATACATGAATACTATAGCACTTGATAACTTCCCGTCATATAACACCTAAACAAAAGATTTATTAACACAAACAAACAATTAGTTTATGCCTTAACAAGGTTGCTTCTAAAATATCTGTTTCTTTAATTGAAAGCAGAATCGGGAATACAAAGCTCCTTGCATAAAAAAGTCTACAACAAAAAGCACTTCATAAAATATTACTATCTAATTAAATTAAAAAAAATTTTCAATGCTCTAATTAGAATTATTACATTAAATTCCAAATCAATTTAATACGTTTAATGCGCAAAAGGGTGCATATACAAACAATTTAAATGCGAAAATAAATTAGGCAAGTAAATATTTCTGGAGCAGGATACCAATCAATAATTCGCAGTGGCTACTCGAAATTATGATGTATTGTAATTACAACTTATTTTCCTACATATTAGGTACAAAATAAACTACATACATGATTCTAACAGAACAATGTAGGATTTTATCATGCCTTCAATACTAAACAATATAACTTCTTCAAATAATTACAAAGTTAAGGCAACTGGCTATATATGTTGATAGCGGCTAGGGTAATAGAAGTAGGCAAATGGAAATGTTTCGATAAAGTTATTCCTAATTAACCTGTCACTACCTCTTGTTTTCTTTCTGTTGATAGAAATCCTATATAAGGTCTTCGTTTTATATTAAGTGTTTCTGTAGTGTTTAAACTGAACACATTTTTTCAATGTCAAGCAGGTACCTATACATTTTTTGCATGATGCACTACAGTTACTCTCTGACGAGAAAGTCTGAGACTTTGCTTTACTTATTATTACTAATGTGATTACTAATATTTTTGGGGAACAGTAAGCGCTTCCTACGAAGAACTTTCTGGTGAGACAGGAATTACACTTATTACTTTTATCCGAAACAATTGACTATACCTCTAATATCTGCGCCGTTGTCAACCAAACACAGCAAGATGTTCGACTATACCTATACTAAAAGTAAAGCTTAAAAAAAAATAAAATTCATGCTTACGGACGCTTCGGTTGGGTCAGGTTGGGACATGCTACTAGTTTGCTCAGAATCACTCACCCTTTTGTGATTATCAGGAAGGTTCAAATGACATTCATTATCAAATCTAAATTGACTCTGCAAAAATATCGATTAAGTAGATGCACTCCCGTGGTAAAGAGCTTACTTTATAACCAGGTCCTAACCTATGCATGGCACATATCTGGTGAGTAGAAAGAGCTTCACTAAATAATAAATAGCGGACATTTGACCACAAAATACGCGTTCCTCGTCAAGCTCGGGTGTTGCTCCAATATAGCACTTATCGAAAGGCTAAAGGAAGGCGTTAAGACTTTTCGTGTTTTGAACGGATTTCGCATACTTACATCATTAGTTGAAACAAGCCAAGCCATCTCCGTACTTGAAGCTAATTGACCATTCACAAGACATTTTATTTCACTTTTAGTCCAACGATTATAAATATAAACAATTGCGATCATGTACCACTGTTCGAAAAAGAACATTAACTGATGGATAAATTCAAAAAAGTTATACCTTTCTCGGTTGAAATTCGTACTTAACACAATGTTGGAAGCCCTTCCCCTTAATTTTCATAGATGTTAACACTAAACAATTTCCAACAAAGTGAGCAGAGTATCCAACACCTTTGCTGGTTTTAAACTAAAAAAATACAAACAAACATTTAAGTTCATTCAATAATAGCTGTTCAGTCGATATTACCAGTACAAATAAGGCTTTTCTCTTTCGATGTTGACAGAATTAATTGGATCTAAACGAAACCATGTTGTGAAAGTGAAACCGTTTTCATAAGGCCACTTAGCTAATGGAGGTAAAACGATTGCCTGAAACATAAGAACAAACAACATTTGAATGTCCGCTTCAGAATTAGTTTGTGGGATACTCACAGAACCTTTTCTACCGGGAAAACTGAAAAATACGTCGGGTCCATTTCTCTGCGGCATTTGTCGTAGAACGTTGAGAAGTTTCGCTGAATGGCGTGGCTGAAAGTAAGATAACTTTATAAGTATTTGCAACATAAACGCATAAGCTTAAACAACACACACATATACATAAGTAAACTTAGGTTTTTATTGACCCTAGCAAGCAATATTTTATCCATATGCTGTTGTTGTGTTCATCTTAACCCACCAAATATGCTAGTAAGACTTTTTCACGCTCTATGCCTATGTATGGTAGTAAGCTCGAGTATTACTCATCCCTTAAAAGTAGTATTAAACCGCCATACGTTGCATTGAAAGGATAGACAGACATGTTATGATTTCAGTTTCTTTTCTATTACATATCTTCCTTAGATGAATCATACTCGACCTTTCGAGATTACTACTATATAATACGATATAATAGTACATTTTGAAATGTATACATTAAAGTTAGTAATAAATAATAGCACTTCCGACTATGCGAAAGTGACCATCAATTTTCTTATTTTAGACGGAACACTGTACATATTTTTACATATTAAAACTCAGAAAGTAATTTTATGATATTGTTTTAGATTTCCTTATACCTATCGCCACTTATTATTTTAATTTTGATTTTACGATTTTCATAAATAAATAGGAATGGCACCAAGACCGAAAACAATTAATTAAAAGGATGGTATGCTTCCCTTTTTTTTAAATAAATAAACAAGTGGCGATTGGTATAAGGAAACCTAAAACAATAAATTTATCATAAAATCATTTTCTGAATCTGAATACGTAAAAATATATAAAGTGTTCCGTCAAAAATAACAAAGTTTGATGCTCACTTTCGCTGTGACCGAAAGTGCTACGTTCTAAACTTGCGTAATAAAAAACGACAATCTATTTTTATAATCACCCCCAAAAGTTTAGATTCCTAGGTTGGTGGGAACCCTTACAACTTTAATGCGGGCCGTACTTGGAATACCCTGTATTGTTACTACGTGTATATCGACATTACTTTATTTTCTCCTTATATTTCCTTAAAATAAAATGTTTTTAATTTGTTACAAAATTATTGTTAATTTTCTTTCGTGTGATTAGATTTTTTAATTGTTTATTGACAACAAATAAACCATATTTTTTGAATAAATTTTAAGAAATTGCAAACATTTTTAAGAATCGTTTTCGTTTTTTTAATTCTGAATCATTTCAAACAATTAAATTTTTACAAATTGGTTTAGGCTTTGGCGACCTGTTGATAAACCTCAGTGTCGTTTAGATTTGCGTCTAAAGACCGTCGTAGATTGGAATTTCCTCTTAAGGGGCAAGCGATTGAATTTACTTTAATTCACTATCAACAGATGCCACTTGGTCAATTGATCCTGATTGCAAAGAGGCGGATGCATGCAAAAATTGCCGCTTAAATGAGGTGTTGCACTAGTGGAAACCAATTTTAGTAACATGTAACGTTTATTCTGAAAAACTAGTACTAAAATTTGTTTTCTAGTAGGTTACTACAAATTTAATTTATTTAAGGTGGCGATTTAACTAGCAAAGTGTGGTTTATTGTTCATTGGTGAAGTGAATATCGTCGAATCCAGAATTTGCAATTCGGCTAAAAAAATTTGCGATTTAGGGCTATGATAATGTCCGAGAATGATAAGCCTCTTTTACGACATAACGCACAGACAAATATTTACATCAGGTTCTAGTTAAGATTGCTCAAATGTTTCATTACAGTTTTTCGTTTCTACTAAAATCAACAAATACAAAACCAGTAATAAAAATAATATAAAGATAATACACGTACCTAAATTGAAGTATATCAATTAGAAAACAAAGGTGCTATTCATGAAATGCTAATCTAAAACAGGGAGTAAATATTATGGTTTTAACCAATGATTTCACGTGGTAAAACGGAAAGTAGATTTGATATTCAGAGAAAATCATCTAAAAATTACAGGCACAAGTGCTATCTGTTGACAAAATTTTTTACTACGATTTACATTACTTTTATGGGCAATAATAAACGTTCATTAACAGTGGCGGCTCGTGGTCAATCATACTGGGAGGTCAAAAATTAATTTTAAAAAAAATAGGCATACTTAAAAAAATATAAATTTTATACAATCTACAATTTTGTTCAAAATATAGCGATTTTTCGAAACATTCTCATTAAAATCTCTAAGGGATTTTCTGTAAGCATTGTCTAGCTGTGTACGAATATCAACATTTCCTACGGTTGCAAAATTTACCGAGCATTTCATGTGTTCTGCAGACGAAACATGTTTTTTATTTCCTCTTTTAAATGTTTTAAATCTCTGACACCGGATTTGGACTATAGCGAGTCTGACGAGTCTTTAGAAAATAATAAACAAACAAAACAGTAAAATACATTTGATACTTCACAACCACATATCCAGTTAGCTAAATCGTACATTACCTTGCGAAAGTTTCGATGAACATCTTTATTTTTGTCTTTGCTAGTCTGTCGTAAATTTAGTTCTGGCAAAGGACGACCATTTGCCTTGAACTCAACTAATTTTGTAAAATTAAGTTTGTTAGCACTTTTTAGTTGTTTAATTTTCTGCACTACCGACATTTTCTATTATAGCGCATGCACACGCGAATCAAAATAGTATTTTTACAAAACAACACAACAACAGTAAAACATATCAATATAAATTCTTAAATTGATTTAAAACACGCGAAAATCGAATCAAAAATCGAGCGTAGTTGTACACGCTATACGAAGTCGACGTAAACTGCGGGATCCGGCTCATGACCCAAAGTTGATTATTGTTTCGGACGTTCGCGTTTATTCGGGCGCTGCACGTTTTTCGAGTTTTTCCGGGTAGATCTAATTCAATGAGGACAATTCGCACCGCCAGCCCAAGGTTGAAGAAGAGGATGAATTACGAACGACGGCCATAAATTTTAAGTTATTATACTTGCGACTTTTTATGGTAAATTACCTATTTAATAAAACACGTAATAATTAATATTTTTTTATATATTGTCAACATTTTTGGGAAGTCATTGACCAATTGACCATATGGACAAGCCGCCACTGAATCATTAATAACAGTTGCATTTTTACTATTTATTTTAGAATATTCTCAAAAGACTTACGTCGCCTAGATAGCAGTATCTCAAACATTATTACAAGCACCAACAAATTGTGTCACTGGTTTTGTCTCAATTACAATAAGAAATTTGTCACTCACAACGTCGACTATTTATTTATTTTTTAAACAAATTGCAAACTTTTACGCGCTTAATTATTAACAGTCATGTTAATAAAAGATTGATTTATACTTGGCATGAATTTGAAGGTAAACCATTACGTTATACGCGATTTTAACTAACGTTACGCCTTATGGTAAAATAATATGTAAGTTTGCCCCCTTTTGCTCAGATAGATGGACCTATAAAGAAGTTGACCACTGACTCGTATTATCGGAACATTGGAAAGAAATTCCATAGAAAGACGGCCTTTAGACCCAAATAATGCCTAAATGATAGGTACTAATTCGATTTCATTAAAAAATTTTTTTATATGATTAAATTCAATAAAATCAACATTTCCTCAACAAGTCATTCTTAGTGGAGGTTTGTTATAAATTCTTATAAATTCACAAGGTAGTCACATATTTTACTGTAACAGAATTAAAATCATGTGCTACGAGGAGGTAGAAATATTACTTTTTTTCTGATTGACACAATATTGACTATTCTATTATCACCTTACTTACGATATGCATACGATATGTCATAACACATTCATATTTCTCCAGGGAAATATTTTTTATAATTTCCTTCTTATTGATTAAAACAAACAATAATATGAATTATTTAATCATTAATAATAATTTTAGCAGTGCAACGCTAATTTTTAATTGCAATTTTCTTCCGCTAACGGATAGTGTTTCAGTCCTGAGTTAAGGTTAGTTTTATGTTAATTTCTAAAGGAGACAATTGTGGCAACAATTATTACCATGACAGTAAACCAAAGTTGAAGTTAACTCATGACTGAAGTACTAGCCGTAAAGCGTTAACAGAAACTTCAATAAAAAATGATATTTAACAATCTTAGCAACGTATCTTAGCAACGTATCGTAGCAACGTACCTAGCGTTACATTCATTCTCATTATTTTTGCAGTTTTTACAGATATCTAGTCAATCAGAAAAAAACTATTGTTTACAACATGGGCAATATGAAAGTATGTCCCACGGTTGCCGATACATCCCTCTGGCTACGTCCTCGTGATTTAACAGGCAACCTAATAAGAGACTGTCCCTATGTGCTGCGGTGAAGTATAGGCATTTCAGAATCTTATGAACCGTGGCGCTGTAATCGGTTTCTGTCAAAATTTTGTTATCATTCATCTCTCAGACTAAATATAAGTACCTAGAACGCTATATTCGCTTTCTACCGAAAAAT